>VZRZ01007703.1:120253-221953 GCA_013398175.1 Climacteris rufus
CTCGGCGCGGCTCGGTGCGCGCGCGGCCTTCTGGGAGTTGTAGTGCGCGATTGCGCTGCGGGGCCTCGCTGGGACTGCGGGCGGGGCCCGGCTTTAGGCGGTGCTCTGCCCCCAGGCCCCGGGCCCCCACCTTGGTGACGGGCGACGCGTCCCTGCCAGGGTGACAGAAGGGCTGTTGCACTTGTCAGCCCTGTATTCGTTTTGGGTCTCATTCTGCTGTGTTTTTTCCTAATTTTTGTGTGGGAATTGTTCTGCTGGGCACTGGTGTGCCGAGGATCTCTGTGGCTGTGGCTACAGGTGACTTGCCCAGCTCTTTGTCATCGTGTGGCCATGACTTTGGGAGCTGTAAATTTGAGGTTACAGGGTGTGCAAACATCCCAAACTGCAGGTGGCACTGGAGATTCTGAGGCAGAGCTACAAGAGGGACATGGAGCTCCTGGGGCGGGTCCAGAGGAGGGCAACAAAAGTGATCAAGGAACTGGAGCATCTCTCTAATGAGGAAAGACTGAGGGAGCTGGGCTTGTTCAGTCTCGAGGAGAGACTGAGAGGGGACCTCATCAAACTTTATAAGTATCAGAAGGAAGGTGTCAGAGGATGGACAAGAATCAACGGGTAGAAACTGATGCACAGAAAGTTCCACCTGAACTGCATGACCAGGCACGGAATGGATTGGCCAGGGAGGCTGTGGAATCTCCCTCACTGGAGATATTCAAGAACCATCTGTGTGCAATCCTGTGTTATGTGCTCTAGGAAGACCCTGCTTGAGCAGGGAGGTTGGCCCAGATGACCCACTGTGGTCCCTTTAAACATGACCTGTTCTGTGATTCTGTAAAGAAGTGCATCTTTTGCACCTTCTGGTTTGGAATTTGAAAAGGCTTCTGTTTGGAATTTTCAGCTTCCATGCTTAAGTATGGTCCTTGTAAACTGACAACTAATGCCCTGAGACCTCAGGCATACAGTGTTTCTGGAGGCATTAGCAATATTAAAAATCGTCACAAACTGGACGTATTTTGCTTGCACTGTGACATTAAGGTTCAGTGTTGGGGGAGAACACTCATTGGATGAGCTGAAAACGAAGGAAGAGAACAGATTTCAATCTTTAAATTTCTATTGTCTCATTATATCTTCACTGAAGAAGGCTGACTGCAAAAAAAAGATGATTAAAGCCATGGCTCTGTCTGTACCCTGATTGATGTATTGTCCCCTAAATTTAGGAGCATGAATGACTGTTTTTTTCTCCCATTCTCTTACTCCTCCTGGAACTGATGTTTAGGATCCTGATATGCAATTTGGAAGTGTTGCTGCTTAAAGAGCTCATTCATGCATGACCAGAGATTTTCTGTCCTTGTTGTGTGCTGCCATGCATTTGGCTGTGCCCAACATTCATAGTTGGGAAACTCTCCAGAGTGGGTCCAAAGTGCTCAGGGGAGCACGTGCTGTCTGGAATGGTACACTAAAGGCTGTGGATTCCTTGGCCTGTGTTCAACAGGGAAAAATGGCTTTTGTATGGCTGTTTTGAAAAAGGGAAGCATCCTTGCCAGTGTATCTAAAGACTCACTATTGCAAAGATGTAATGGAAAGTGATCTGGAAAGTTGTGTTATTTCTGGTGTAGTCTTAATAGCTTTGCTTGTCAGATTAAAAAAAAAAAAAACGCCACAACTTTGAAAGCTGCTGAAGCAACAGCAACTGATACTTGGGCTATTTTTAATCTTCTTGATGTTCCAAGTTTTCATTCATCATCAAGTAATGAATGTAAACAAAAAGCCTGTGCATATGAGTTCATTCTGCAGTTTATAAATGTATCTTTCTTTTTTGATCCGGACAGATCTGGCGGCCGATAACAGCAACTTTCTTCTTCCCAGTGGGACCTGGAACAGGATTTCTGTACTTGGTGAATTTGTATTTCTTGTATCAATATTCATCACGATTAGAAACAGGTATGTTATCCATTAAAGTGTATGCACCTGGTGAACCCTGCCTGGGGCTGGCCAGCTTATGTTGGGCAGTGTGATACTGCTCTGAAAACTGATTTTCTGTGGCTGGCTCCTTCCCCTGGACTATTTGGGATCTGAACTTGATACTTGTTTCAGTAGGAGGGCCTAGTTTAGTTGTTGGATTTAAGGAAGTGAGTGAAACAGGCTAAAAGATGACATTTACTTCTGTTTTCTTGTATCTGATGGCTTTTGTCACAGAAGGATGATGGAGCATATATGATAATGGGTATATCCACTGAGAGAAAATAACATCAGTTTTGTCTTGTTTGAAAAGGGATGCTTACTTGTATTAGCCTGTTGTTTGTGTTGAATTGAGAGATATCTTGTACAAATGAAGTGTACCCCTCTGCCAAATAGACATGTGAAGAAGTTAAGAGACTAGAAGGATTTTCAGTTAAGGGGAAAATTAAACTCAAAAAAGAAGATCAGATAATGTGTCATTTCTCTCAAAAAAGGGATTGTTGTTACAAGGTAGCTTCAAAACTGGTTTCATTTTGCACTGCAGAATTTATTGAAGCTAGACAAAAATTGTCTTGACTGACATAAATAATTAAAGTATTTGCAAAGCCAGGCTCCTCCTGAAAGCCTTTGTGAACAAGACTTTCGGTGTAGTTCTAATGGAATCTTAAAACTGATGGTATAAAGGGGAAAGCATTGCAAGGTGATGTTTGGGAAGTCCCATGATGGAGAAGAGGTCCCTCTTAAACCTGGCATCCAGAGAGTATTGTGGAATCCCATTTAAGCCTTAAGAAGAATGGCAGGGAAAGGGAGAAGTGGTGCCAGGTTATATTAGGTTGTTTTCTTAGTGAAAGTAATTAGTATTTTAGTAGCTGGAGATGGTCCCTGCTTCTCTTTGAGCCTTCTGCAGTAGATGATGAGCACATTAGAGTACTGGCAGTTCTGACTGGGCACAGGCAGGTGTGGTACGAGTTTCTGGTTAATTATGCAAGCTGAAAGACCTCACTGCTTGTAAATATACTTAGAAAATGCCATAGTTGTCTGTGCTGTGGCACAAGTCTCATGAAAGGGAATAAATTCTTTCAGCAGTAAATTCCTGCTGTGCAACACATCTGGATTTTGAAACTGGGAAGTCAGCTGTGTTGTTGTTTGAACCACTGAATTTCTTTCATATCACAGTCATTTTTCTGGGTATAAATTAAGTTCTTGGTTAGGTTGCCCCTTCTTTCTGCAAAAAAGGCTTGAATCTTCTGCAGTTGAAAGGGGTGTAAGTTGCTGATAATGTTTACAGGATGAAATCAGCATTGGTGCAGGCTTCTTTTGTCTGTGACACTGAGAAAGTGAAACTTCTGTTTTCAGCATTGTGCATGATTGTTGAGCATCCACTGATGCTGCATGCCAGCTTCAAATTTAGCTGTCAAAAATAGCCAGATCTTTTTGTACTGTGCTTGTGCTTTCTTAACAAGCTGACCTGTAACTTCTGAAGGAAAGGGAGATTGATGTGGTTTTGTTTTGCTTTGGAGAAGAACATAAGAATCAAGAGAGAAAGGAGGATATGCAGAGTTCACTCCCCAGGAGCAGGAATGATGAGATTGAGTGTGCAGCTCTTCCCAGATGTTTGGATCATACCCTGGGCCTTATGGAAGAACCTGTGGGATAGAGCTCACCCCACACCTCTGCTGAGCTTTCTGGCAATCTCTAGTCCAGTTTCCTTAGATATTCATTGAAAACTCAAATGGTTGGGCTAATATTCTCATTAGCAATCTCCTAGATAATGAGAAGCAAAAAAGTTTAAAGGAATAATATTAGCTTTGATTTTTTCTTATTCTGGAAGGATTCCTGGGCTGGCATTTTTACAGCCTTAGTCAGCTTCTTCTCTTTATTTGTTTCTATTTGTTGTATGGCAACAGTAAAGGAAAAATTTCAGTCTATGTAGTTTTTCAACTTTAAAACTTCCTGATATCTTTTTCAAAGTGTTTTTTTTTTCCTGTCATGTAATTTGCACGGCCAACCTTAAATAATAAAATTGATATTTTAGTAATTTTATTTTTCATAGACTGTTTTAAAAAGCTAATGCTTAAAAATAGATTTTCTTCCTTTGAAAATACTTGTATGAAGCTGAGTAATGCTAATATTAAGCAGTGACATTCTTTCTAGGCATTTGGATGTTTAATTATGAACATGTAATTCAGGTTGTCCATGCTGTGCTGAGTGTGTCACTCTCATTCCTACTGTCACTTTGTTTCACCCCCACCTGTCTGGCTCTTTTGCAGTAACATTCTCAGGCTTTCCTTACTTACTTGGTTTTATGTGAAAGTTGATGGGAGTCTTGCACAGATGCTGAGGTCTCTCTTGGCCTTTTGCCACAGTGACAAAGAGTGAGAGCCTTAGATTTTCATGTTCACTTCATTCTCATGCAGGGAGTAGTTAGGGGGTTGTTTTTTAATATTTGTCAGGCCTGAAACTCAGCTAGGCATCCAAAGATTGTTTCATTAAATATGGTTTGCAGGGAATGTTACTCTGTTTTTGTTTCCACAAATTCGAAATTTTCATACTTGAAATGGTAAATTAGACAAAAAGTACAGCTTAGAAGGAGGAACAGAATGTGGTCCACACATGTACCTTCCTTGTCACGTGTGCTAATTTTTTCTGGAGTGTAGAAACCATTGTATCTCTTGAGTCTGACTAGATGATGCAAAGAGGATGCAATTTGCTTAAGTAAGGGCTAGTTTTCACATGACTCAGTCATTAAACTTGGTGGTTTTGCTTTTGCTTTGCACAAGTATTTCCTTATTTTGTGCTTCTAACCAGAAGTTTCATGTGAAAGATGGGATCCTACTCCATTTTGAAGTCTATGTAGTTAAAACTACTTTTCTCCAGAGTCAGTGTGTTCTTTTTTAAGTATAGAGACTGCTTGTGCACTAATGCAGTAGGCTGAAAGTCTTATTTTTCAGTCTGTAGGTTGTTCTATTCTAAGGCTTTTAAAAATAAAAAAAAAAAATGATAGACCGCAGACTGCATGCAAAGCAACTGTTATTAGCTGAGCTCTATTAGGCTCTGAAAAATAAAAGTTGTTGTAATTTTTTATCAAAATTTCCATACCTTTTCTAATAATTCTTTTTGTTTACAGGGGCTTTTGATGGAAGGCCAGCAGATTACATGTTCATGCTCCTGTTTAACTGGATCTGCATTGTTGTATCCTTCTCATCATCCAACTTGGAGAAATATTGTGGTTCTCCTGTTTCTACCTGAAAGATGTTCCAAGACCGGGTTTTATCAGGGAACAGTTGGAGAACGTAGCAAACGTTCCCAGGCAGTCTGTAGAGTTTGTAAGGGTGTACCCTTCCTGCAAAGGTGGGGAGTGGATTGCAGGGAGAACACTTAAAAGTGCTCAAAGCAGTGTGGGGACTAAAGTTGTGCTGGCACAGAGCTCAGCTCGTGCTGGCTGAGTGTCCGTGGTGTTCGCTCTGTGGCTTCACTGAGCTGCTCTTGTGTGGGCTAAGACTGAATTCAGTGTGTTCAAGCTGCCATGTGCCAAAAGGACTCATCACTGCCATTCCCTGAAACTCATGGAGAGATTTTTACCTGCTGGCTACAAGTCATCTCAGTCTGTGAAAGCAATGTTGTGATACCTGCACTGAGCCACCTTCCTGAAGGAGCTGGGCTGGTTGGTTTGGGAATGCTGGGAAACACTTTTTCTGTGAGCTGTGCTGTTCCACCTGAATTTTCTTTTAGGTCTTGAATGCAAAACTAGGAGGAGTTATTGATAAACCAGATGGTTGTGCCACCCTTTAGAGGGATCTTCAGAGGCTGGAGAAATAGGTTGGTCAGGAATGAAGCTCAGCAAAGGGAAGTGCAGAGTCCTGCTCTTGGCAAGGAACACCCTCAGGCACCAGGACAGACTGGGGACTGACAGTCTGCAAGCATCTGGGTGTTCTGCTGGACACCAGGTTTGACCATGAGGCAGCAATGTGCCACTGTGGCCAGAGTGGCCACCAGCCTTGTGGGCTGAGCATTGCCCACAGGTGATTGTTTCTCTCTGCTCAGTCTTTGAGAGACACATGGGGGCTGCATCCAGCTCTGGGTTCCCAAGAACAAGAGAGACATGGACATGTTGGAGAGCATCCAGTGAAGGATCATGAAGGTGATTAAAGGGTTGAAGCATCTGTCACAGGAGAAGCTGGGAGAGCTGGGATTGTGCAGCCTGGGGTGTCATCACAAAATCATACAGTAGTTTGAATTGGAAGGGACCTTGAAAGGTTATCAACCCCCCTGCAATGAGAAGGGACATTTTCAACTAAATAGGGTTGCTCAGAGCCATGTAACCTGACCTTGAATGTTTCCAGGGGTGGAGCATCTATCACCTCTCTGGGCAACCTGTGCCAGTGTGTCACCATCCTCATTGTAAAAAATTTCTTCCTTACCTCTAGTTTGAGTCAACCTTTTTTTAGTTTAAACCATTATCAATTGTCCTATTGCAACAGGCCCTACTAAAAAGTTTGTCCCTAACTCTGTCAGTCTTTCCCTAAAAGAAAGATGTTCCATCCCTCCAGTAATTTTTATGGTTTTCCTCTGGTCCCCCTCCAGCAGGTCCATGTCATTTCTGTGCTGAGGACTCTGGAGCTGGACACCAGTTCCACAAAATGGAGCACAGGAAATCCCATTTAAGTATAAAAAAGACCATATTTACAGTGAGGGCAGTGAAACACTGACATGATTGGCAAGAGAGGGTGTGGAACTTCAGTCCTTGGAGGTGCTGCCATTCTGTCTGTGCTGTTGCTGCCTCCTTGTAGCAATTTGTGGTGGCACAGCATGTGGAAAAAAGGGAGTGAAGCAGATACAGCCAGGAGGGCTGGTGTGTAGAAATCCTTTATCAGTAGATGATCTGGAGTTGCATTCCACTAAATGGAGGGAAGTGCTGTTCCTGCTCGTCCTGTCCAGCCACAGCTGTAACAAGGAGCATTTAGTGACGTTGTTACAGAGAAGATGGTTTTCTTTATGATTGCAGCTTGTTGGCTGTGAGCTCTTAAATGAATCTAATTGTGACTTGACTTTCAAACTGGTCATTTAAAAGTTTCCAGTTGCGTGTTCCCTGTATGATGGAAGGAGCAACCTGGATGCATGATGTGGAAAAATGCTGGGTGTCATTTTATGTGTATTTGTGAACTGTTAAAAGCATCCTGATCATAGAAAAATCATTCAGTGATTGTTTCTACTCAGCACTTTCTACAGCACATCCTTTGGCTCCATGGTGGGATAGAAGTATTAAATGCCTGCACTGATGCACCTTAAGAAATTGCTTCTTGTCTGTGTCTCATTGGCAATATATTGGTATTTTTTTCATGATCTGGTACTTCTTTAGCTAGAAAACCAAAATTTCATTGTTAAACTAATGAAAGAATCCAGCTGTTAAACTTGTAATGTGGTTTTATGCAAAGACTGACTGAGTTTGTAGCTAGCCAGTTTCATCAGAGAGGAAAGGCCAATGCATCCATCAGCCCTTGGGGTAATGACTGGAGGTGGGAGATTGAAAGGGTACCAAAAAGCAGTTATTGAAACTAATTTTGTACATCTCTAGATCACTGGAAATCTTACCTTAAAGCCATGCTCCTGTGTAGTACAAATTTTAAAGACTTTTGCGTGTGTGTTCCGTGTGTCTGCAGCTTTTTATTGTTGTAGTCTGTCAGGTTTTTCTGCATTTTCCTTCATGGTGCAATGACAGATAACTGGCTTGGTAATGGACATGCAGGTAAGTGTGGTGCAGTTTCTTAGATAATAATTTTACGAAACTTTATGACTACTTAATGACTTAACTGCAGAACATAGTTAAGTTAGGCTGTTCAGATTACATCAAAATGGACTGCTGCGTGTGTATTGTTTTTTAGTTTGGGTTAGCCTCAGCTGCAAGTGTGAGCTGGATCTGACTGCCACACCTAATCCATTTAGGGAGTCAAAAACTAAAAATTGGCTCTTTGTGCAGTCAGGAAGTGTTCAGACTTTTACAAAACTGGACACAAGATGTCACCTATGCACTATTTCTTTTAGTGGATGTGTATCAGCATTCTTCTTTCTTGATTTTAAAATGATTATTGGGTTCATTAATATTCTCAAATTTAGTGTGCCTTTTACTTGCCAACAGAAGACTTTTTTGTGCAAAATGCTGCTTCAGGTTGAGACCAGAACTGTGAAGTCCAAAATTCTCACAGGAATGATTAAGATAGTGGTCTAAAGAACCTGTTTCAATGAACTAGTTCTTATCTCCCCAGGTATTAAGGGTGAAAACTGGGAAGTGTTTCTTGGACACAGCAGTGTCAGATAACTGTATGTATTCAGTCTGCCTCTGCTATTGTCATCTTCATCTCTCCCCAGCACCTAAAACCTGCACCAATGTCTGTAGTATTCATTACAGAATTATCTTAGCATTTATTAGATCACTTCTCAGGCTCCCCTGGTAGGCAAAACCAGCAATCATGCATCTCTGCTCAGGAGTGAAATCTGTTAAGGCCTGTCCATAACTTAAACTTTTCTATGGGGGAGATACCACAAAATTTTGGAAAAGCATGCTGGAGTTACCCATACATTATACAAATTTTAGAGTGATTGTGTTGATTTGTATGTTTTTAAAGAGGTACTTAAAATGTTTTGGTTTTTTTTTAATCTGCTTAAAAAAGACTCAGTTGTTTGATGTCAAAATGTGTTTTTTCTTAAAAATAAGGGTTTTTTTGTTTGTCTTGAGTGGCCTTGCTTGAAATTTAGAAGATAGAGTAGGATAGCTGGGCCTCTATTTCTAAGTCAAATGCTTTCAGATATTGGGTATTGCTTTGTTTCTTCAGTAAAATAAAAAGGTTTTAATAAAGACCCTAAGGTTCTTGTGGGGGAGTCAGTGTGCTGGTTAACTCCCAGCTCTTCCAAGGTGGCTGTGCCAAGGCTGGGGATTGTCTGGAGCACCTTCCCCCTGTGCTGCTCCCAGGAGGATGGGGATGTAGGTGGCAGCAGGGTGGGTAACACTTCATCTGGCATCTTAGCTTGGCCCCACATGGGTGTGTTTGGTCCATGCCCTGGAAATGGTTGTGACACCAATACAGGGCTGGCTGTGCTGTAGGTGTAGGTGGGAGCAGGAGAGTTCCCCACAGTTTCACTTGGCACAGGTTGGAGGCCTTTGCTTTGGCATGGTTGTGCAAAGAGAATGACCAAGTAGGTTCTTCTCTTTGGCTTTTTCAGTGCCTTTTGAACAGGTCCATGGCACGTGGTGGCAAAGATGCTGGGGCAGTTTGTAAAGACTTTACTGATGTGCTGTGTTTACAAGCCACTTTTGAAACTTAGAGTTCCTGCTGCCTGTTTAAGTTTCTCAGGCTTCTGTGAAAGTAATGGTAACTTTTTGCCTTTTCTTTTCCTTTGTTTTTTCAACACTGCAGTTGCTGATGATTCCACTCATCATGTCAGTACTTTATGTGTGGGCCCAGCTGAACAGAGACATGATTGTATCGTTTTGGTTTGGAACAAGATTTAAGGTATGTCAGAAAGGATATTGGAAAGATTTCTGCCCATAAGAGGCACCTGTAGTAGGTGAGGGGCAAAATATAAATATTTTCTCTTATTAAAGATGTCCCCACTTTCACATAGCTGAGTACTCGAAATGCAGCAAAGACAAATTTCTTCATCATCTTCCATGTGATGTCACTCAGTGTGGCTGTACTGAAAAGATTTCCTGACACCTCATCTTTCTGAAAAGAGAAAAAAAATCAGCCTGGATGAAGGTTGAATGTAGTGACAAAGTGTTGATATTTTAAGTTTTTTTTCTGTGTGACCTTCTCTGTTTCTGGAAGATGTTGTAGTGAAGATTCTTTTCATCATTGTTTCCAGACCTTTTCAAAATCAAAAATGTTAGGACTTTATTCAAGATGTAAGCTTGCTGTGGAACATAGGAGGCAAAAGATATGTCTGCTTATAATGTTTGAATGAATATATTTTGGCTAAAAATGTTAGTGGTCACTCAGTTTGGAGTATCCTTGTTAGGTTGAATCTGCTTAAGTTAATGGATCAGGATGTGTGTAATGCCTAAAGCACTGACACTGTGGTCATGCTTGTCAGTGCAGTGGGAAGTTGAGAGCAGGTTTACATCCCTAACTTGTACTTACAACTTCTCTGTCTCCACTTCATTCTTTTTCAGGCCTGTTACCTTCCATGGGTTATTCTGGGATTCAACTACATCATTGGTGGATCGTATGTATTTATTTATATGGCCAGTTTGAAGTTATAAAAGCTTTTACAGCTATTTAACTTGCTGCTGAATTTAGGGGTAATATTAAAATAAGAAGCTTAAAACTGTGTAATCTGACTGATAATGCTCAGTGTCACATGGTGGTCATGTAAGATAAAAGCAAAGAGGAGATGTGCACATGAGAACTAGAGAATGTAGGTGAGAGGGAAGTAATGAGGGTTTGGTGTATTTTCCAGGAACTCTGTGCATTAGGCCTTCTCCATACTAAAAAAGTAACAGACAGTAAAGAAAGATGTCATCCCATGGGACCTGTCATCATTACTGGTTTTAGAAACAAATTTATCTCGACTCTTATGGTGCTGTTACTTCTTTCTCTCACAAGCTTGTCCAACCTTATCTTTTTTTCAGTTTGTTAAAGAAGGGAAAATGCCAGTAAGCCCAGAGAGTGCCATATTAGCACTTGGTGAATTTTTTGGTCTCTCTTGGGTTTCTTTGACTAAACCCTGTGATGCAGAAACTCCCTTTGTGCCCAGTCTGCCTCAGTGGTGCCCTGCATTGGCTGGGGCCTCTTGGTGCTGCTGTAACATAATTAGTGGCAGTAACAAGTTTGTGGTTGAGTTATAAAAAGAGGAGATAGTACAGCAAACCCAAATTCCCTTTTCTGGCTGTGCCTCCTACTGACTCATCCATCACTTGTGAGAACTGCTTGCTGTTAGATACCTGCTGTTTCTATGCATGACTGAAGATACTCAAGGACCTCCAGTCAGCAGTGTTTTTGCAAAATTGGGGACAGAACAGCTCAGTACAGCAGGAGACAGGTTGTCCAGTGAAAACAGCAGTAACTTCTCTAGCTGTGCAGATGATTATTTTAAGCACTAATCGCTGTACGGTCTAATTCTCCAATGTAAAGAAGTATTTAATTGTGTTTTCCATACAGACTGTAGAGAAGGCTTGGAAGGGAGGGTGGAACAGACCATTGATGTGTTGGCACAGAAGGTTGGCCCTTCTAAAGAAGTGGCTGCAAAATGCTGAGGGAAGGGAATTTTTCTGTTTCTCATGGCCCTGGCAATGCCTGGTGCCAGGTGAACAGAAGATTGGTCAGTCATTTATTTTCAGAGAAGACAGCATGTGACACCATTCTTTTTCTTTTGCTTTACAGAGTCATCAATGAGCTGATAGGAAATCTGGTTGGACACCTGTATTTCTTCTTAATGTTTAAATATCCAATGGATTTGGGAGGAAGGAATTTTCTGTCCACACCTCAGTTCCTGTAAGCTGACTTTATTCTTTACCTCACTGTTTGCTTGGTCCAGTTTTTTCTCTCATTCATCAGACATCTATTTGGTGGGATTATAAAGTGTTAAATACTTAGCAGAGTTAGCCTGCTTCAGACTCTCATATTGACTGAGCTGATGAGTTGTCAAAAATGTTGAGTTTCTTGTAAATGGCCCATGTGAGAGTTCTTTGTTACCCCTCAGGATGGTTTATGTCTTTACCCACTCTTAAGAGTGAAAGTAAAAGTCATTTTTCTGCTATTCAATTGAGTAGTAAAGAGAAGTCCCCAACAATTATCAGATGGTATATAAAAGAAGTTTTGTCCTTTTGTCCTGTAAATGATCTGTTTTCTGTATCCCCATGTATCATTACAGTAGCTACCAGTTCAGCAATGTCTAACTATAATATGATTCTGCTTTGCAGTCTGTACCAGTCACTCTGGCTGAGACTGCAAGTCTTGCTTTCTGAAGTGCTTTTTCTTGTGATATGTTCATTGTTTTGGCATTGAAATACTACAATCAGAGGCCAAAGTTTGTATCTTCAGTTGCCTTTCTCCTCATCCTTTTGGGCTGTAAATATTCCTCCTCTATCAAACTTTAGTTATCAACTCAGTTAATGCTCTTTGTAGCATTAAGTGTTGAATTACAGTTATATCTTCTCTACAAGTTTCAATGAATAGGGAAGCTTTATATTCTACTTCTGTGCTTGCAAGCCCATCTGGTAAACCTAATTTTCCATAAAGATTAGGAGACAAGATGGTTTTTAAAAATGTCCCTCAAAGTGGTAACAGCTCTGAAAATGCCAGCAGTCTTGTTGGTTTTGTGCAATTCTCTTGATTCCAGAGATGGAAGTTTCCCGGTATTTCCATTTCTCAGTGTGCTGAGGTCTTAGACTTTGCAATAAAACTGGCTTCTGACAGTAGTACTTGAGAGAATTCTTCCCAAATCTATCAGCTAAAAAGCAGTGCAGCCAAATGGAAAAGCAGTGTGGCATTTAATCCCCAGGTACAGCTGACAGGTTCTCTGACTCCTTCTGCTCTGCTTTGTCCTAGGTACCGCTGGCTGCCAAACAGGAGAGGAGGAGTGTCAGGCTTTGGTGTCCCCCCTGCAAGCATGAGGAGGGCTGCAGAGGATCAGCAGGGTGGTGGAAGACACAACTGGGGCCAAGGTTTCCGCCTGGGGGACCAGTGAAGAACTCCTGCCCTTGGCAAACAGCAGCTCTTCAGTTTCCCTTGGGCCTAGAACCCACCCTTCCTGGTGCAGAGCATGCTTAAGAACTGAGCTCTCTGTAGTACTCTTGGATTTAACTCATTAGAAAGAATGTTTCTGGTTCAAGAGAAAATTAAAAACTCCAGAAGGAAAAAAAATGTAGATCTTGCTCCAGGTTAGCCAGTAGTGTCCAATTTGATTCTGCCATTAAAAATAAGCCTTCTTTATACAGTATTGTCTGTTGCAACAGGATTCATTGGCTGGCCTGTTCCAAGGTGTGATGGAACAAGCTAGTGGTGTTCTGTCTTGCCTGGTATGTTAAAAGCTTTGTTGACCACAGTAAAGTAAGAATCTAGTGTGAGGCAGATGTCTCAAACAATCCCCCAAGTTTAAGAAGCTGACTTTTTCCATAGCTGTGCTTAAGTCCCAGGGTCTTTGGAAACATTATTTAAGTGGTATTTCTCTGCTGCATTCATAAAGCAAATGGCAAATGTTTCATTTCCATTATTAAGCTGTGTTTTGAGCAGAGCTTTTTCTTGCCATGCAGCATTTGTCCTAGCTGCTACATCATGGGCTGGGCAAGGCTAAGGATTAGAGGACTTTTGTTAGAAATGGCAATAACAGATATTCACAGAATTGAAATCTCTGATCTCTTCATGGCATGTTACAAAGCTTGTTCTGGTGAAACTGAAGTTGTCTGGCTTTTTTTTTCCCTGAGATCTGTGAATTCTTGGCTTCAAGGTTTCTCTTGTGATTGCCAAATTGGGTAGCATAAATACTGCTTAAACTAGAAAATGTAACATTGTTGTGGTTAATGTAAAGGGTACTGACTGCACCATTGTTTAACTGAATCTTCAGCTTTATCTTAAAAGCTTTAAGATGTGAAAGAATCAAAGCTGGAAATCATCTTTTGCACGGTCAAGATACAATATAACAGGTTACTGCAGGACTCTT
Source organism: Climacteris rufus (assembly GCA_013398175.1). Classification (NCBI taxonomy): domain Eukaryota; kingdom Metazoa; phylum Chordata; class Aves; order Passeriformes; family Climacteridae; genus Climacteris; species Climacteris rufus. The sequence goes on from VZRZ01007703.1 coordinate 133,865, forward strand.
TCGTTGTCAAATAAGAAATTGCATACACTGTTTATTAGTATCTGTACTTACTTTTGGTAAAAATTTTTGACATGGAAAAGGGAATGATTCTGTACAGTAGTTTTCCTTGCACTGGATTCCCCTGGGCAGAGCACATGGCTGAGATCAAGGAAGCTGTAATGCCAGCTTGTTACTGACTCACTGCATGCTCTTGAGCAAACTCCTTGCTTATCTCAGTTTTCCCAGCTGTCAGGAGGACTCCTGCATGTCTCACAGCATTCTTACAAGACAGCTGTCCCTGACCTCCCTAGCTGGGAGCTGCTAGTGAGCAAGTAAGGCTTAGGTTTACATAAATCCAACACTTCAGCTAGCAACACAATTACTCTAAGCTTAACCAAGACTTCTAAGTCAGAATGTAGTTGCTCACTTTTTGTTTTAAGGAGGAAGAAGAGCATTGTCACTAGCATAAGTTTCAAGTCTAACTGAATTGAATTGCCCATTAGCTTTTGTCTGTTGTTTTACTGGGTAGGTGAGGCAGAGAAAGATGTTCTGCCCCAACTTAGGTATCTCAGGTAACTGTAAGTAGGTGAAGTGAATCTGGGCTCACACATTTTCATTACTACTTTGTTTCTTCACTAAACTTGGGTTCTGAAGGTGTAAAAACTTGTAAATACTATATGATGCAAAGCTGAGTGGACAATAAGCAGACTGGAAATTTTAACAAATGCATGTTCCATGTCTTCACTGTAACTCAATTATGTTGATTTGACTTGTGGAAAAAATGTAGAAAACCAGTAACCATCATATTGTGTGCTTAAGTTTTACAGGAACTTGGAGTTTAGAAATCACCTGCCATTTTTGTCCATTCAGTGATGAGTTTTAAAGATGCTCTTGTCTCTTTCTTTGTATAAAATGGTAGGTAGAAAAGAGGAGTGCAGTGTTGTAAATATGAATTTATCACTGACCAACAGCTGTTTTTTGATGTGGACTTGAACAGTCTGAGAATCATCGTTTTGATAGGAGTCTTTTTCGTCATAGGAGTATCAGTGTCTTCATTTTGAGTCAGGACCCAACTTTTACGTGAAGATGCAATAGTTTGTGACTCAGCTAAAACCCTGGCACACTCAAATTGCAGAATGTCTGTGTGGGAAGGCCCAAAGGAGGATTTGAGTGAGAGATAGCAGAGCAAAAGTCATTGTACTGACCCACTGCACTGTGCTGGGTCTTGCTTTCTAGTACATCCTCCTTCTCTAAATTAAGAAGAAAAGGTTTGCAAGGAAAACAGACTTTTTGTAAACCTTGATTAGCTTCTGAGCTGCTTCAGGTCAATTTACTTGGTTTATGGAAAATTCACTTCAGAATTCCATATTACAAGCTCAGTTTGTTTCTCACATTGTCACTTGACCTGAAGCCCTGTTTGTCCTCCCACATACATTGATAATGGCAGTCTCTTGTTAAATGAGTACCTCCTTTCTTATTTTGTACAGATAATTTCCCTTTTTGTAATCAATTTTTGTTGGCAAAGTTTTAAATTAAAACTTTAATCTCTGTTACTGTCTTTGTTTTGCTAAATCATATTTCAGCTTGTGACAAGCCTCTGATGTGCAGGTCCCTGGGTATTGTCTGACAGCTGCACTATGACACCATCTCCTCCTGCTGATAAAAGTACCTGAGAAAATGACCTGGTTTTGGGTGGGAGTCTTGTCTTCTCTGATCAGCTGCAAAATCATAAAAGCACTTTCTTTGTTTCTACCATGACTTGTGACAGACTGTCCTTCCTGGGTTATTACCATTTTACAACTATTTTTTTGTATACTTGATTATTAATACTTTGTCCTCTGGGAGAAAACATCCTTTTAATCACCTCGAACTTTGTGGGATTGATACAGATCACTTACTTTTTCATGGGTAAGCTTGGAATTCTGCAGTACCCTCCCTGGCAGACAGATGTGCACAGCTGCCAGAATTCTTTTTGAGGCTCTTACCTCAGCTGATTTGGAGATGGACACATTGGGCATTCTCTGAATGACTCTTCTGGTCCTCAGCGTTCATCTGACTGCACTTTCCCTGTTTGTTGCCATAATGGCATCAAAGAAAATCACAGACCTTGTACATAAGACACTGTGTGAATTAGCTGTGCTCCTTGAACTAGAAAAGCTGCATCCATGCTGAATAGAACAGTGTGGCAAGTGTGTGCCTTTTGATTTTGCTCCAGCTGCATAAAGAGTCAGCAGAAGAGCCAAGAATATGAAATCAAATGTTTCATCTTTCATTGCTGTCGCTTTGTCTTGGTGACAGCTCCTCTCAGCACAGCTCAGTGATGTGGTGTTCCAGTGACTGAATGAGAGGTGAGCTGCTGTCATCTGATGGTCACACCAGGAACACTGAGGGTCTTTAATTTTCAGAGTAGCACATTGTTTGCAATACAACATAAGATTCTACTTGTGTTGATATATGGCTGTGTGCCTTATCAGGGAGGAAGTCTGCTCTGCCTTGGTGGTTCAGGTAGTGAGCTGGAGAGATACACACCAATTTACAGTCTGAAGCTCCTGATACAAGTCACCTAATGACTTTGTAATCCTGTTCTGCATCCATAAAATTAAGATGATTCATATTCTCATTTGTTCTGTGCTAGGTTTAGGATAATGGATCAATCTGTACTTGCTGTATTATGGCAGAACAGTAATTTTGGTGAAGATGTTCTTAGAATTGCCATCACCTGCACTAGTAAAAGGCTTTTCTTGTTCTAAGCATCCCTAGATTCTTACTTTGCCATGGATGATAGTAACAGTGTGAAGTTCAGAATGGAGTCTGTTGTCATTATTTGATTAATTAAGCTAAATATTGTAATATGTGCATATTAAGCAGAAGTACTTACATCTAAAAGGTGATGATGTGCTGTTCTCTTGAATTGAAGAGATGAGAACACTTCATCTGCTTGTATTTTTCAAGCACACTGCTCAGGTGATGAAAGGAGTTCTGTTCACAGCCATTGCTCCCCCTTTCATCATCTGGAACAGGATCTAGGAGTGGTTACACTACTTGGAGCAAAATGCATAAAAGAGCTGTGACTGGGGGATGCTGGCAAGGCCTGTGCAGAATCTTGTTGATGTTGCAGGGAGGGAAAAAAGTGATGATGAAACCTTAGTTCTGGTGCTTCATTTTTTCTTTATTTTGCCCCTTCCCCAAAGGACAAAGCATTTCCAAAATGCCTTTAGAATGAAATCAGATTTTAAGGCCAGGTTCCTCTGACTACTAGACCAATCCTAAGCCTTCTTGATGAGGATTATGGCCACTGGAGGCAGTGTTTAAAATCAAAACCATTGGAAGTAGTCCTCTTGCATCTGAAGACCACAAATATTTCTTAAGATGATGTGTGTATTTATTCCTTGGACTGGCCATGGATTAAAGGACAGTGGGTGGATCCCTCTAGTAATGGTTTCATTGACTTGTCACTGTCCCCAGAGGTGTGAGGATGCCTGTGCCAACCTGTGGCCTTGCTGAGCTGCTTGGTAAATCTCTTCACACTACAGAGTTCAGGTCACCTCGTGGTAGTTAAATGGAGGAAGTTTCTTTGCAGTGATATTTCCCTTTGCTTTCAAGTTAGTTGTGTCAGTAAGCCCTAATGAACCCCAGGCTAGTTAGTAGTTAACCCTAACTTACTAAAATCAAAGCTCCCTCACCTGCTCCAACTGGAAAGGCTTTTTGTAGCACTTGCCTTCATTAAGACTGACTTGCCCATCCCTGCTGATGGGTGAGGCTGCAGGGGCTGCTGCCCTCTTGGCAGTGTGTAGAGTGCCCCTCCTGCACAGTGTGGTTCCTCTAGAACAGAGGGGCTTGGATCAGTGCACCAAACTGCTTCAGGTCCTGGTGCCTGTGCAGGAGTGTGCTCACAGCCTGGGGCTGTGGGGAACAGGTACTGTGATGGAGAAATGCAACTCTGCTTGCATCGTGGCTTCTTTTTTTTCCCATGGAAGTGGTGTGGTGTTGGTGTGTGAACGAGGTAGAGAAGCCTAAGGTACTGGTTTCTGGGTGAAAAGGTATTTTTAATCAGTCAGAAAGGGATCTAAATTTGCTGAGAAGTTGTTTTTTTTAACTGGACTCGAGAATGGGAAGAAAAAACATTAATCAGGGATTATTCATTGATCAAATAATGTTTTTCAAAGTGCTTTTTTCTGCAATATAGACTCAGAAAGTGGCAGCCCGTTCAGACTGCAAAGAAAAGCAACACCTGTGTCTGGCCTCATCTGTTGAATCCCTAACCCCACAGCAGGTGGAGGGGCAAAGGGAGACACTGCTCAGTACTTGTACCCCCAGCTGGTCTCAGGGATAAGCCTTTGGCTAGAAGGAGCCTTGATCATGTGCCTGTAACACCACTTTACCTGCCTTTATAAGCAGTTGTTCATTGCCTCTCAACTGCCTGTGCTTACTGCTGTTAAGAATTTAAGCGATTGCAAAAAGAAAATTACATGTGTGTGCCTTGGGCATTGGCCTTGTTTGTTTTAGGGTCTTAAGCTGAGGAGTTAACTTTAATGCTTTGGAGCTTTTACATACAGAGTAACTTTCTTAAAAGTTGATTCAAAGCTTGAATGCTGGAGGGTTTGGGTTTATGAATGTATAAATAATGTGTAGGAGAGTTAGTCTTGTCGTGTTTTCTGTTCTGTCTGGCCCTTCTTCCCCAAGGTATGTAATCTAAGATGAAAATCCAATTAATATTGAAGAAGTACAGCAAAGATTCTGGGGCAGCATCAAGAAGCTTGAAGACCCCAAAGCTTTATGCAACTGAGGCATAAAGAGCTTTTATTCTTTCAGCCATTGTGTTGTGTAAATTCAGAAACCACATTACATCTTGTAGGGATCGATATTCTTGGAAGATCCTGGTCAGGATCTACAAGCAGGAGTGTAAAAATTTTGTGAGAGTTCAAACTTTTGCTGTAATTAGATCTCTGGATCATCCAGCACAGCAATATTTGTTTTTTTTCTACTCTGCAGTTCTGTCTTAGCAATATTCCAACTGAAGTGTGTGTTCACAGGGATGGGTGTTCCTCTCTAGCTGTATCAACATCTACTTTGCCTTTAGCAGTACAAGCCAGGGGCAGGGCCTCCCCAGGGAGGCCAGCACACCTAAACACACCACAGAAAATGCATGGGAGCTGAGTTAAGAGGAAGGGGAATAGTGAGAGATGTGACCTTACAATGAGCTTGCATTATTTGAGTTTCCTTAGTTGGCTGGGTTGAACTGGTGGGAATGTACAAGGTAGGACAGACAAGGATGAAGATGTGGTCATATCATTTTATGGAAGTCCTGGTTTGGCACATTTTGGGTACAGCATTTCCCAGGGTATTCCAGGAAAGGCTCTTGAGATAAAAACTGCTGTTCCTGAAAGCTGTAGAAGGGAAGGCAGCTCCTAATCTGAGAGTAAAGGGGCAAAGCCTGGTGTGTGCAGAGGGGAGGTTCTTAGCAGAGAGCAGCCTTGTGTGTGCCTGCAGCTTGTACAAGTATCACTGAGACAGAAATTGTGTGTGTGAGGTGGGGGGGTTGCAACATGGGAGTGTTTTATTTGGGTGATACTGATGAGGAGGAAATGCTTCAGGTTTCTATTTCTAAAATGACAGTTTAGGAGGTGTGATAGGTTTTCTGTTTGCTTTTAAAGTACAAGTCAACCATTAAAAGCTGAGCTCAGAGCCTACTTTTTTGATTGGGGCAAAATATTTCTGCAGCCTTTGTTTCCAGAAGTGTTATGGTGGTGGTGGCTTTTCAGTGCAATAAAATAAAAAAAAATAATGTTATGACTCTTGTCTGAGATGAGACTTGTATGCTGGAATAAAGGCCTAACTTGAATCATTGTCAACAGGTTTCCATCTCCTTTGCTCTCTGAGCAGGGAGTACCTGGAGGGGTTTGAGAACCTGTAGCTTCTGGACAGTGTGTTTCTGCATTCATGGTGAAAGCTTCCATGTCTGCTGCTCTTGTTGGAGTAGTTACAATCTGATTTTTAGTTTTCCTGTATATTTCAGTTATAGGAGTAGTATTTCACTTAAATCTACCTTCCTTCTCTTTCATCTGAAACTGCACTCAAAGCATTAGGGCCAGATTTAATGCTTCACAATAGCACAGGAGGAAGAGGAGGGATATTCTCAACTCTACTGCATTGGACCCACACCCACTGCCTCCATTTTACAGAGGCAGGCAAGACTTACCAGAGCATCAGATACACCTGCAGAATGTAAATCCTCCTCAGTTTCCAAAGCCTGAGCAGGCTGGAACAGGGACTCTTCCCCCATTGCCTGCCGTGACAGCCATCATATAGAAAGAACTGCAAACCATTTTCAGCAGTTGAGTCTTGATACTTTAAAATCATGTGCCCAGTAGCAATATTGGTTTTATAGCAATTTATAATCTTTTCTTGCCTCCTCTGCTGGCTGTCATGCAGGCAGTAAATTACCAATCTCTTTGGTTTTTTTTCCTCCCCTGTAGGTGATAACCAGTTTAATACTTACATCCATCTCTGTTTTCCAGATATCAGCTACCTGTTCTCTCAATGATCTGATGGATGTAACTACTTAAACTCAGGGGTTCTTGTCCTTAAATGCCACACGTGCTTTTGGAGCTGCTACTTCAGAAGAGTTTTTGTGCTGTCTTACCCATTCTTTTTCTAGCTGTTGTAACTGAGCATCTAATGACTTCTCCAAACCTTCTCCTTGTTTCTGTTATTTTGAGCCACCTCATGGAGTTGTGCATAGACTGTTTTGGGAGCAGAGGGGGGTGTGCAGTCAATGCAGACATGCCACTCTTCCCAGACAGGAGGGAAGCTCTGATTACCCAAATGGTGAGCTCTGCTTGCTTCTCACCTGGATTTCCTAACACTGGGAGGTCTCACCAGGCTGTGGAGTCCTTGGATGAGCCATTACCTTCACAAGAGATGGATTTGTGGCATTCACAGAGCCACCTGTTAAGAAACTGTCTCATCTCTAACAAAGCATTTCCTCCTTCTCGTGCACCCATCATTCTGTTTCCAAATAGTGAATTCCTCTGTGTAACGTATTTTTTAAGAGAAGAAGAAATAGTAAGAACAATTGATGTAAGTTGATGTCATTTAACCTTCCTGGGCAAGGTGATAGGAGAATTAAAGGAGAAAAATCCTCTATCAGAGGTGTAGGTGTGGTGATACTGCACTTGAAGGTCTAGTAAAGCTATCAGTCTAATTTCTTGAAAGCAGACAGCTAACAACAGGCCCTAGGGCTGAATTACCTGGTTAAGTAGCTAAGTGGGCAGGGGGATTGAAGGATCTCAGACAGCTCTGTAGCTGCTATTAGAGCACAGCTCATCAGGCCCAAGTATTTACTGTATAATTTAATACAAACAACAAACGAATGCGTCTGCTCCACTATAGAAAGTCTTTGTCCTCTAAATCTGCTTCTGCCAGTTGTCCTAGAGCTTTCCATGAGATCAGTGACTTCCCAGGCTGGCTCGAGTGGAGTGGCTCATTGCACAGAGCTGCCCTCTGAAGCCAGAAGGAAATCCTGCAGAGTAAGGAGAGGTTCTGTTAATGTGTAATCGAGTCCTGATAAGACCAGCTAATAAAGATAAGGTTCTCAACAAGTGGCACGGGACAATGAGCAGGGAAATGGAGCATGGAAAACTCAGTGATTAATCATGACCCCTGGCTGCATTGTTCCAAGGAAAAGCCGTGCTGAAGAGGATGCATGGGCATGTTACTGAAGGGGAGGGAAAGCCAGAGGAATCCAGAGAACAGCATAGGAAGCAGGAAAGTGATTGTACCTCTGTGACCATGCAGGCAGCACCCTGACCCTGGGGAAGGCTGTGTAAGAATAGTTTAGTCTGAAGACCTCCATAGCTGATGTTGTCCTGTGCAGGGAGTCACACTGTATGGGCTGATCTGGTTTTTATGCATGAAGAAGGGCTCATTCCTGCTTTCTCTCTGGGGACTTCAGTGGAACACCCTGCCCTGGATGCAAATTAATCTGTGGGCCAAATCGCTCACTATTTGACAAATGAAGCTTAATCTTTTTTTCCTTTCAGAGTAGTATCTTAAAATTGCAAGCTTTGTGAAGTAAATGCCAAAAGGTGAGCTTTCTCTTAGAGGTTCCTTGCTGGACAGGGAGCAATTGTAAAGCCAATAAATGAGGGCAATTCTGTGGACTTGCATGTTTTTCTGTGTATGCCACTGTGTGTCAGGCTTCAGCTTTGCTATGTGTTTGCCAGAAAAACAGCCACTGACTGGCACTGCAGCTCTGGTAAAGACCTGGGGAACAGGGGTGGCAAGGAAGTTGAAAGAAAGAAATATATTGGTGCCTTGGACCTTCAGTCTCTCTTTTTGAATAGCAGTTACAATAGAGAGCACATGGGCATAACTATTCTTTTCCTCCACCCCTGTATATCTGTTTTGCAACTTTAATGGTGATGGGTTTAAGAAACTGGTAGTCTGGGTCATATTTGAAGGACTGATCTAGTGATGAACAAGCATGAGTGTCAATTAAATTGTTATCTGCACATGGTAGTTCAGGAGGAACATGATTCAAAAGAAGTGCTGATCTTTCTTGTCTGCCAGCTTGTTTCTTGACTTGCTTAGGTGCTGGTGACTGTGGTTCAGTAGTATCAAACTAAAATAAGTTATACAAGGCATGAGAATAAGGCAGTTCCAGCTGGCATCAAGAAATGGATGATAAAAGCCTGATAAGCTTTGAGTAGCTTTTGTATTTAGTCTTACGTTTGGTGTGTTGGTTTATTTTTAAAAATTTTTAATGCTGTGGCTGTGAGGATGAGTTAAGAACTTCAGTGTGCAGGATGCTGAGGACACATTGGTTTTGGCTCTACAATCAGAGAACTGGGTTTAGGTTCACTGAGTATTGCTGGAAGAGTCTGTTAACAACAGGCCAGCAGGAGCTGTTTGTGTAAAAACTGCCCCATGCCTGCGTCCCTCGGTTCTTCTGCAACTGTTTAGGTAAATCTACAACTTTTGCCAAAAAGCTGGGATCAGGAGGAGCACTAGGAGTTATGACTCTGGCAGGCTGAAGCTGCAGATGGCCACAAACAGTGGCTTTGGGAGACCTGGGAACCACTCTTTATCAGAAGGGATGTCAACACCACAGTGAAAATTTAAACACCCTGTAATTTTGCCTAATGAAGGTCAGTGCAGCAGCAGCTGCAGCCACCCTGGATTAGTGGGTGGTGCTTTTACTGAGCAAAAACATTTCTCTCCTGCCAAGGGCCACCTGGAAGTTATTTGTGAGTATAGGAGGAAAGCTTCATCTACCTGTATGACTTCAGTTCCCAAGTCCCTTGTATAAAAAAAAATCTCCTTCTAAATGAATAAGGAGTGGGAGGTGTAAGAGACTTAAGAAAATAATTCAACCCCCCAAAGGCCAAACACTTTATCAATAAGTGTATTCTGCTGCTGCCTAGTCGAGGACAAAATGCTGAAGACATCCTTCAGTGCCACCACCCCACCACCTGCTCCCTCAGACAGAGGTGGACTTCATCTTTGTTTAGATGCTGAAATGCCCTTGAAATTCAGGCACAGGGTGTGATTCTTGTGTTGTCCTGTGCAGGGCCAGGGATTGGACTCGATCCTGATGGGTCCTTTCCAACTCAGCATATTCTTTGACTCTATGAAAGCAAAACCCTCCAAGAGGAGGTGATTTGGAGATAAATTTGGCAAAGCCTTGTCTAGCCTGCAGGGCTGTGATGTGCTGTGGGAGAGTGCTGAGCACAGGGCACCACGGCACTTTGTGGCCAGCACTGGTGCTCTGGCCAGTGCCCTTCCCTCAGATGGCATAAAATTGCTCTCTGAGTCCAAAAAGAGAGCGGTGCTGCCCAGGTTCACATGTGGGCCAGGTGTGAAGAGAGCAAAACAAAGATTCAGCAGCCTCCTGTGATTTAGACAGGCAAAACTCCCATGCTGGAGGACAAAACTGTGCTCTTTGGATAAGTGCTTATCATTCTTGAAGCTGGCACAGCAGAGCAGAGCAGTCCATGCTTCAAGAAGCAAAGTAATTAATTCTCCTTGCTCTCAGCCGCAGCAGGCTCCGATGTGCAATGCTGCACTGCAACCAGGCATGGAGAAACTTTCTTCCCAATCAAAAGAAGTAATCATTTTTTGCTCTGATGCAGCAGGGTTGGTCTTCCTTTTAATATTACTGGAGACAATGTCTTCCTTGCCTTTCCATGACCTTCAGTGTTTGTGGTTTTTGTTAAAATTTCCATTCCCCCTCCCTATTCAAATGCTGGCATTGGAAAGAAAAAAAAAGATTAAAATTCCTTTTGTTTAAATCACTAATAAGGGAGCCTTAGAGCATGCCAGCCTTCAGATGCAGGGGTAGGTCTTGGCTTGCACTCCTGGCTCTGGACTCTTCACCTGGGCCATGCTGGGTCAAACCCCTGGATCCTCCACCCCAATACAAGTGCTGTTTGCCTGCTGTTTGCTCAGCTGTGGTTGAAGTCTGGCCTGAAGCTGAATCTGGGCTGGTAGCTAGTATGGGAGCTGTGCTTCCCAATCTGTGGTAGTTCTGCTCACCCTCTGTACAACCAGGCTGACAGTGCCAAAACCTCTGTCATCTTATTTCTGTTGCAGATGCTGCAGTTATGTCCCCTTGTTCTTAGCACGTGCAGTGGCCATCTCCAAATGTGTCACAAGTAATAATGAATAACTGTGCCAATCAATCCAAATTAGTGCCGAATTAAATTACTGCTTGCATGGAGTCTTCCTGACTTTCCAGAGCCAGCTCTCCTGCTCAGCATCCTCCCCTCAGCTGGAGGCAGTTCTGGGGGAGGGCAGGGAGGAACATGTAAGGCAGGTAAGGCAGCAGGCAACCCATGGGGCTCAACAATTGAAGCAAGGCCAATGACACTGAAGGTAAATGTTCAAAAGTGCCTTGGGAGAACCTGGAGTGGAGTTGTAGACAACAGACCATCAGGGAGCAGCCAAATAGGCCTGAGTTTGTGTGAAAGCCTGACCCCAATGAATAGGCACTGAGGAGGATCCCTTTGAGAAGAGGTTTCAGACAGGTGATGAGACGTGATGCTGCTGTTTAATATGGGCCCTGGGAGCACACAAGGCAGGAGGAAAAGTCAAGTATTTCTGCCTCACTGAAGAGCTGCACCATCATTCACCAGCATTGGCTGATGACCCCAGTGCTGAGAGGGATTGCTGGGGTTATGGGAGGACAAACAAGAGCAAAATACATCAAATTTGAGTATTTAGGTACTGATATATGTTTCATGCCACTGTATGGCAAAATGCCTTTTGGTATGAATGGTTTGGCATGAATGGTTCAGGGAGTCCAAGGGGGCTGAACAGTTCCATTCCTCTCAGTCCGAGGAGATAACAACATTGTTTAAACCATAAGGGATTTAATCACATGTGCTGATGTGTTTATAAAGCACCCTTTGGCAAGCTGTGACCTCCTACTATAAAGGAAGAAGAAATTCCCCCTCTGTGGGAATAAAAGAGCAGCTGCAGCAGTAGCCAGAAATGCCAAGCAGGTTTGGGAGAACACCTGGCACCTACCCCTGGGGCCTGCTGTGCTGGTTGTTGCTGCAGTAGAGTTAATTTTCTTCACAGTAGCTAGTATGGGGATATGCTTTGGATTTGTGCCTCATGGAGTTGAATCTGTCAAGGTCCCTTCCAACCCAAACTGTTCTATGATTCTGGAATGCCCCACACCATATGGTGTCATGCTCAGCAATAAAAGTTGGGGAAGAAGTAGGAAGAGGGGGATGTTTGGAGCAAGGCATTTGTTTTCCCAAGTCACTGTTATGTGTGATGGGGCCCCGCTCTCCTGGAGATGGCTGAACAGCTGCCTGCCCATGGGAAGTGGTTAATGAATTCCTTGTTTGCTTTGCTTGTGTACATGGTTTTAGTTTTACCTATTAAACTATCTTTATCTCAATCCACTTTTACCCTCTCGATTCTCTTCCCCATCCAGCTGAGGGGGAGTGAGTGAGGGGGGCTGACTTGCCAGCTGGGGTTAAACCACAACATCCCCAAAACAGGTCTCTGGGAAAGGAAGACAGAGGGAAGATGTTTAGGAAAAGCTTTAAGAGTGGAAGGAATTAAGGCAGGAAGGTGAAAACTTTGCCTGGAGGGTTGTGCTGGAGAAGAGGGATGTCCTGGCAGGGTTGTGTGGGATGAGGATCTCCAAGAAGCATCAGTCCCAGCCTGCTCATTTCTGCCCTTTTCCTTTGCCTCTTGAAGAGGCTAAGGCTTTGGGTGAAAGCCTTAGAAATTCCAGTGAAACAGCAATGATTTGACATAAATATAAAATGAAGCTTCCTTGCTGAGAAGTCAAGACAAGGCCAAGCTGAACTCAGCTCTTGCCTTTAGCATATTTATTCAGCAGTCTTGTGAATAACTCCATGCATATCAGTTTTTCTGTCCATAAACTTGGGTCAATGCTATTATTCCTTTAACTGTCTTGTAGATGTGTAGTAAAACTAATTATTTTTTTTAGATTAAAATTGCTGCACACTAAATTTTATGTGACATATTACACTGGCATGATCTAGACTTTTAAAAAAGATTGCAAAAAAGAGGAAGTTGAGGGTGAGTTTGTGTACTGAGGAAACTACAAAGATGTTCCATTTACTGTGCCCAAGCCAACTTGCTGGATACGTTAAACACATGTAAATTATGAGAATTTTAATATAATTGGAACTACCATTTTGGAGCCTCAGGTTTGATGGAAATAAGAAAACAGTAGAACCCCCCTGCTTTTGTTTGCTGTGCTCAAGATGAGTTGTGTGATTTGGTCTGACAATTACCCGGTCACTCAGCTCTTACCTCCGTCCTTGCCAGAGCTTGCAATAATCTGATTGGGATATGGTTCAACTGTGTAACACCCCAGAAACACTGCCTGGTGCTTTTTATGCTACTTTTTCGTTCCTTCTCACATTCTCTTGCTTTCACTCTCCGTGCATTCATGTTTCCTGCTGTATTATGAATATTTTCAGTATTACGCTCAAGAGCCACAGGCTCCATTCATAACTGCTTTCCATTAGTTACTGATCAAATGAGTACAGATTTCCCTCTCAGGTCTCTCTTTTTACCCAGCAGACACTAAAAAAGTTCATTTCCATCACTGGTGTCCTCTTTCCTTGCTAACAATATGCCAAATCGACTTCTACAATGTTGCCTTATTGTGCTTTTGAAATTAATTATTTTCCTCCTTCTGTAAGTTGGTAAGATTTCAGGATGCATCTTTTTGCTGCCTAAGAATATGCAAGGACTGTAAAAAGACAAGGAATGTTTTGGTGGTTAAATTTCTGCTGGTGCCAAATATAATGCATAAATATTACTTATCTTGGTTGCCATATTACCTACCTGTATATTTCTTTAGATTTTTAGTTATTATCACAATTATCATTATGCTCATAATCACTCAGATTTCTTGCATAAACCAGCACTTTCCTTCCAGCTTGTACTAGTCCACATGGTGCTGGGACACCTTTCTACCCAGAGTGATCCCTGCCAGTGCTGAGTTTCACCCTGTGGATGCAGGTTACTTGCACCACGCACTGGCTGACTTGCAAAGTGACACATTAAGTGAAATTCCCAAAGGTCAGAACCAGAGATTTGAGGTTAGAAATGGTGCCACTGCAGAAACGTGGTTGAAAAATGAAGAGGTTGGTTTGGTGTTTTTTTTTCCTTAAAAAAACAGTATTTGAGAAAACAGAATAATTTAGACTGCAGGGAGGTCATAGATGCTGAAGTTGCTGCCCCAAAACTCCCCAAGGCTTTGAGCCACCTGATCTAACAAAAGATGTCCCTGCTCAGTGCAGTGGTGTTGAGTGAGATGATCTTTAAAGGTTCCTTCTGATCCAAAGCATTCTGTGATGCTTTTCTTTGTTGCCTGAGTTGTCTCACTATTCACATTTAATAAGGCTTCGCTCTGACCTGTGTAAATCCTACCTGTATTATTATGTGTTTGGAGTCCCCAGATCTCTAACAGCACTACGGAGCTTCCCAGCAACTCATGGACCAGGCAGGAGAAGTAATATGTATATACCCAACGTCCATCCTCTTTCCCAGCAAAAAACAGGTGAAATTTTAAAAGCAGACGTCACTTAAGCCATTACCAACTTCCCAGAGACGGATTTTTCTACAAGCCGCATTTTTTTTAAAAAGTGCTGCGCAAGTTGAAAAAACGGATTTATTTTTTGTGTGTTTAACTAGATTTGACTCTGACTAGAAGATTTCAAGAGCCTTAGGTTAAAATGCTCAGGTTTTTTAGTCAAAACCTGAGCACCAGGCACTTCTGGTCCTGGGGACCCTGCCCAGGAAGGGCTGTCCCAAGGCAGCTCCTGGCTGCCGGACTTTGCCAGGCTCTCCGTGGGGCCAGCGCCAGGCTCGGGCACGCAGGGCTGTGTGGGAGGAACTCGGTGTCAGCAGCCTGTTTTCATCGAGTGCAATGAAACCCCAAGGCTGTCCCTAATGGCTGCCCTGCACAAACAATGTCCTGATTGTCCCTCACTGCTTGGACTCTCCTAGAAACGCAGTCACTGCGTCCAAATTTAATTAACGACAAAGCCTGATTGCAGGGCCCGGCTCCTGAACCCCTTCCGGCAGCCACACTGAAACAACCTCTGTGGGGACCTGCGTTGCTTTAAGCTCAGACAAAAGGGGTCAGGCCCAGAATTCCTGGAGTCCAAAGTTTGGTACCACAGCAGAACCTGCCTGCATGAACCCCCTCGCTGCTGCCAGGCTGCCCATGCTGGCAAAGGCTTTGCCAGACTTTGCCTGTTTGCTGCAGAACCGCTTCAGCCTTATGCTGTGTGTGATGACAGACTGCAGGGCCACTGCTATTGTTTTATTTGAATTGCAGAGATCTTAGAGCCCCGGTCCCAAGCTCTAATCCCACTGTGTCTGGGATGTACAAATACAGAAAAAACCCAGGTGCGTCTTGTTCTTCTCAACTTCTGGCTGAGCTCCCTAGCAGCTCTGCAAAGTAGGTCAGTGCTCCAAACACACAGAAGTACAACACAACATCAGACAGGAGAGATGCAAACTGGAATATTAAGCCATCAAGTGGCTGTTAAAAACTTCATAAGGGCAATGAAAATATTACCATCCTTTCATGTAAGCAATGGAAACAAAAGTGGCAATTAGTTTCAGTTATAACTTCGGAGTCCTGGAGAAGCACGTGCAGAAGCATTTTCTTTTCAAAGCCTGATGTTTGCATCCATGACTGCATGGGCACCTGCAGATGAACATCTGAGCTGTGTGTGATGGGACATGTGCATGCTCAGTCTGGCAGCCTTTGGCCAGGGAGGAGCTGCTGTCACATCCCCACCTTTTGCTGTTGACTCGTGACACATAAATGCAGTGAGCAAAGTGCTGCCCCATCCAGTCACTCCTCTTCAGCAATGAACCAGACAATTTTATTGGAAGTAAAGTCACCAAGAGCTTGCTGCCACCCACTGCAGAACTCCCTCTACACTTACATGTTGTGCTGATGATTAATAAAAATAACTACACACGGGTGAGCCCCAGGGGTGGTTTAATTCATTCAGTTTGTGACTGCAATCAAAATAAAAGGTGTTCCCCAAAGACCCATTCCCAGGCACTATCTGAATCCCTCCTGCAGGAAAGAGCTGACTGACATGGGAGAATAAACATCAATATTCACTGAGTTCACTTTAATCCAATTAGTATCTGCCAAGCCAAGTTCTGTGAAACCAGTTAAAACCCTCACTGCAAGCTCTAAAGACCTCAAGCTCTTGTGCACAAAGTTTGGGCCGAGTTTGGGTTTTAAATGGAGTAAAATAAAGAGATGAGAAAAAGGTTACCAAAATGTTTAACCTTTGTTTTATTGAGTTACAACAAATGAGCAACAAGTTAGAAAAGTTGGATTTATTCAAACTCCCTAGCATCCTATTTGTGCAGCGTACTGAAAGGTGGGCAAGTTTTCCAAACCCAGCTCGTCAGAGGAACGCACCGGACGGCTCTTGCACCCAGGCTCCTGCTCTCCCTCCATCCCCTCCTCACACGTGCACAGACACCCCCACACAAATCCAAATTAGCAGTATTTGAAAAAAGTGCACTCAGGAACCTAGGACTGATCTAAAAATTTAGTGGCAAGGGTTAATAAGAAACCTCTGTTGTGTGCTACAACGTCTAAAGCCGGAGGGCAGGCTGCTGGTTATGGTGTCCATCACTGAACCAGCCAAAGAAACACAAACAAGTTTGGATTATGAAGCATCTTAATTTCCTTGCTCCAACCCCACTGGGGGTTGTACTGCATGTTTAAACAAAAAGTGCTTAAAAAAAAACCCCAAAACCAAACCAACAACCAAAAAAGGCATTCTAGCCAAATCTTCATAGACCCACAGCTGGGGCTGGCTGATGAAAAGTGAAGTAGAGGAGCTGGAAAAGACTTGCCTTGTAGGAGCACGGAAAAGCAGAGATTTAAATACTTCAACCAGTAGCAGGTGGCCATAGAACAAAACAAAAATGTCAAAACAACAAGAGAAAAAAAACAAAAAACCAAACCCCACCATTCCAGAACATGTTTAACTGGTCTGAAATGTAAACTGGGGTGGGGACCTGGGCTCAGGTGTTCATCTGCACCAAGACGACTCCAAAAGATTGCAACTTTCTTAAAACACTTCAGAAAAAAAAAATTTCTCCTCTCCCTCCCCCACAAAAACACCTCCCCCAAATTTCTCAATTGCATTATATGCAAGAATAACTTGCACCTATTAAAAAAATTAACAAAATTTTCATGTTGTACAAATCTGTTCCAGTAGAGAGGCTGGGCAGGAAAGTGGGTGGGAGAAAAACTAAGAGAAACCTATGTACAAGGACCCTTTCCTCTGTCTTTTCTTTTGTAATGCAGTAGTAGGACTTTGGCACTATCAAGGATTCCACGATGACACTCCATGAGAGTATTTCTTGCTGTGCCTCCACAAGCGCAGTTTGAGACTTGGAGTCGCAACACGTTCTCTCACCCCAGGCAGGAAAACAGTTTTCTTCTATTTTCAGACAGCATTTCCCCTTCAACATCAGGACAGTGCAGCTGAGGAGTATCCCTGCAAAAACGATAACAGCAGCATATTATTTTTAAGGCACTGTGAACTATCTGAGCTGTTAACTAACATGGCATCCAATTTACATTCCTGCACACACGGTTACTCTGTATTTTGTGTTAAATGTATTGTTACCACAGCCTGATGTGGAAGGGTGTTGGATTTTTGCTGCATGTAACACCTAGCTAATAATCTCCTATAGACTTCTAACAAGGATATACAGTCCAGCCTTGACTCAGGCACACTCTCACACTGACTCAAAGATGTTGTGCACACATGTTTGGGGCAGCTACGTTGTGACTACAGGAAAAACAGTGCTGAAGCTAAGAAGACTTCAAGTCTTTCTCCCCAGTAAATCCTCTCATGATACTTTTGTTTTACATGATTTTACAAAATTATACAAACTGCAAGACAATGTAAAGAGTTGGATGTGCCTGGGCTCTGCAGAACAGCTTCCTGTCTCTGCTATGACTCCTGCACCTACATAAACGCTGCACAAAACACACCAGAGATTAAAAAATCGACCCCCAAAACTCAACCTTTAAATAGCCACCAATTCACATGTATCCTCAGCTCCCAGCACAAAGCAAGGACTCTGTGACAGGGATTATGCTCAGCTTTTCCCCATTGAGGTGTGAACGTGCAGGAAGTGCAAGCATCCTCCTCACCCACCCTGCAGCAGTGCTCACTGAAACCTGAGCTAACTCATTATTTCACACCTCTTATGGATGTTGCTATCTGGTTTGTTATTTCCCACAAAAGCAGAGAGCTCTATCTGGCATGTGCATTGCAGAAAGCAATGTAGTCAAACCCAGGAAAAGGACAAGGGGCTTGCACCAACATCAAGGGGAAAAGTCATCTCTGTCCCTGAGATCTTCCCACACAGGCCCTTGTTCCTCCTGACTCACTGGAAAATTTTAATTGCTGCACTGGGTTTTGCTTCTCCCTCTGAAGTCCTTCATTATATTAGAGCTTGGGGTCTCTAATGCATCTCACTGGTTTCAGGGAAAAAGGCAAGTCCTCCCTACTTCAGCTTCATTCCCTCAAATGTTTTAGGGTGACCCAAATTCTGTAAAAACCACTGGCCAATCCCATGCTGACTTACTTCAGGATGCTGCCTTGGAGCCCAGCACCAGTAACAGATACTGTAGTTACCTTTTTAAATGAAACCCTAAACCACAAGAAAAGTGAGAACTTGGGCAGAAAGTGAGAGAAACCCCAGTGCTGTTCACTTTTACTGGTGTCAGACACTGAGGAATGCACTGGGTCCCCAGCAAACAAGTGACCTCAGCTCCTGCAGCAGTGCAGGAGCACTGATGCCAAGAGGACCCAGACTACCTGAGGCACAGTGACATATTCAGCAGATGCAAGGGGTGACTGACTTCAGGCTTTTTTTTTTTTTTTTCAGTGTGCAACTCCCACACATGGTTTTACTTCGGCAAATCTCCAGAGAGCAGTGGTCACAGCCATCAAAAGCCAAGGTGTCCACCTACCTCACTCCCACCAGGAGTGACAACAGACTTTGGGGCCTACATCTTGCAGGGTTCATGGATAAAAATGAAGGTCATGAAATAACTCTAAAAAAAGGCAGTTTACTGTGGAAAGGTGGTAGCAGGGGAAAAATTGTATGATTCTGAGAAAAAAACAAAATGAGGGACACAAGGCTTCATGACACAGCCTCTAGAACATTTTCAGAGAAGGCTTTAGTGCACACCACAGCAGCCACTCAACACCTGGAAGGCCCCAACACCCTATGGGGACAGATCTCCCAGCTTCACTGTTCGGGAACCCCACCTGCTGCATGGAATAAATCCAATTTTGCCAAAAGCTTCAGATACAGACTTAGTAACAGAGCCTCTTCTTAGTCCCAGAATGGCATTTCAGAGCCTGGCATCAGTTCTGCTCTCACAGAGGCCCAGTCCCTTGTGAAATTCCCTCTAGCTGCAGCAGAATCTGCTGAACATGAAACAGTTTTGGAAGAACTCAGGTTTTTAAGGCATAAGGTTTATCTAGGCTGTAATACAAATGCTCTCCAATAGTTCCAGAATCTCCTAAAGCTACACATCAAAGCAGAGAGTGACCAAGATGGTCTGGAAGAGCTGAGGTTTTACAGAAGCCACACACAAATTCAGCCACCAGGAGTATGGAGGTCAACTACCACCAAATGTTCATTTTAGACCGTGTACATCAAGCTGGCAAAAGAACACCATGAATATCAAAGGAGCATGCTTCTGCCTGATGCAGGGTTCAGCAGTGAAAGGTTCACACAGCAAGTGTGGCTGCGTGAGAGTCTAGAGGAGACTCTTATCAGCTCTTCAGTCCAACTCTTACATGTGGTATCTGAGAAGTATGTTAGGAAGAACCAGGCTTTTATGGCAACAGGCAGAAACAAGCTCTCTGTCAGGTCTTACAGTCTCTGCCTTTGAGTCATACCCTGGATGTCACTTAAGATAACATCTTGTTAATTTAACATCAAAGTTTTAGTTGAAAATTTCTAAGATTGGCTGAACAATGAAAGCTTATCCTGAAGAAAAAAAGCCAGTAGTTGAGATTTTTTCATGAGTCCCATCAGTGTGGGTTATAAAGCTTCCAAATTTTGTGTCACAACAACTGTGACAATGCTTCCAGGTGGGCACCAGAGAGCAGGTACTTGCCCTTGAGACTTAGAGGTAGAATAAAGGAAAATTAAAAAGACTTTTGTCAAGTCCCCAGGCCAGCACACTGAGAAGCAGGCAAAGAGCACAGGACAAAACAGCCCCCTGATCTTACTGCATGCTCTTTGCAGCACAAGTCCTGCTCCAGTGCACCTTTTCTCAGTAGGTGTATTTTGTATACACAAGCACCAGAAAGCTCCTCATCAAAAGGAAGTCACAGCAACAGTTTAACTGAGATCACAGTTCTTATAAAAATTCTTCTCCAACAACACTTGAGCACCTCCAGAGCCCTTGAGCTTTATGGTCAACATCTGTAGGAGGGCACAGAAGCAGGAGAGGTTCACCCTGACATACCCAACACTGCTCACAAGCACAAAATGCAGGCACCAAATCTGTGCTACTGGAAGGGAGCTGTTGGAAAGCTTGGTTTCATAGTACAAGAGGTTTGTAAGAGACTGAAGTTTCAGGCAATTCCCCCTGGCTCCTGCCTTCCTCCACATTCCCTCTCTGACCCCCTGGTCTGCTCCCTCTCCTCAGAACCAACAGCCATAGCTGGAAGGGGGAAATGATCTGGAATAACAGCCCTGAGAAAAAACAATCACACAATGCATCTATTCATCACACATTTGATTTTAAAAGGAAGATCAGATCCTGGCTCTCCCTTCTTATGTGGCTGCACAACAGTGGCACCCCAGTGTGCCTTCAGCTGATGTTCCACATCCTTCTTCCTTTAATCCCTGCCTTTGACACCCAGGTAACACCTGTTCCTCACATCCCTAATTACCAACTTTTTGAAAGATAATGCAGGACAGTGCCTTGCACTGCAGTCTGAAGCTTTAAGATATTTCGTTATATAGGTGTTGTCATAACATTTCTTAAGATGAGCTGACACAATTCTTAGTTAAAAATAACACCACCGCAGGGTTTTCCTTTTCAACTCAGAAAATGTCCAGGAGACTTTTGGACAAGTATTGCACACAGAGAAAGTAGAGTGCTACCCAGCAGGGCTTGCTACCAAAAAATGCACCTCTGCAAAAGGTAGCTCAATCCAAGTACTGGTAGCTATAGTGGTAGAAGTCTTAAGTACAAGAGTGGAGGCACTTCTATCAGTCCTGGCTTTTGTGTTTCTTTTTTTATTTTTTAATGAAATGCTAAAGTATATTTTCCTTATTAGACACCAGGAATATGGTTGTTAATGCAGGATGCTGAGCTTTCTGTAGGATAAGTTCTGAAGTTCTGCCTTAAGCAAACTCTTGTTTGGGAAAGATGGATTCAGTTATAGTGAGCACAAAATGTTACAGGCTCCAGTGAACTCAATTCGACATGCAAGTCAAGAAATGCTGACAGTGCTTGCTCCAGATTCACACCTGTGCAACTGTGATCAGAAACAGGTTTCAGATCTCCAAATAACAAGTCCTTTCACATTGGGAAAGATTGTGTAAACCCCCCTTAAAGCCAGGCCCCGCAGCTTGCTTTTAAATTCAAGATCCTGTGAAGAAGAGCTGCTAAACACCCACACAACTTAGTCTAGGGCATTTCCTAAGCCTCTAGTGAGCAAGAACAAAGCCAGACTGGAGACAGTTCTCACCTGCAAGAAGAAGAGAGCATATTTGCATCAGCCACTTCAGTCCCCACTTTTTTTTTTTTCCCTGCTTGCTTTTGCATAAAGAAGCATCTACGTCCTGGGCCCTTCCCCCAGTGACCTTTTGTTTTGAACATGGCAGGATGCTGCAAAGGAACGACCTGAGATGCAAAGACAGGCACAGCCTCTATTCAGTGATCTCTTTGCACGGGGGATATTAGCAACTAGTGTTACTTACAATTTCTTTGCCTGGCTCACCTGGTATGCTTTACATCAAGTGCTGCAGAAGTTGCATAGGTTGTTCAAAGGCAGAAAGTTTTAAGGTTTAATCACTTATTGCAAAAAAAACCCACCAAAACTCCCTTATCCAGGACTTGACCCACAAGGCAACAAGATAGATGGCAAATGGCACTAGCCCCTCCTCTACCATGCAGTTAGCTTTAATTTACAAGCAGAACAGGCCTCCCTGTCGTTCAGGCATCCAGCGGGCACAAGCATCCGGCAGGGATGGGCTCCAGGGATTTATACTGAAGAGGAGCTACAGGATTCTGGGAGCACACCCAGACAAAGGCAGGCTCAGAGAAACAGGGCACCATCAGCATTACCTGTCTATACGTGGGAATTGTCTCCAGATATACTTTCAGAGTCCAAGTCTGCCAGCTCTGTCTGGCCCTCGGGGGCCGTCTGGCTCCAGCTGTCCGTACAGTCCGAGGCAGCGTCCTCCTCGCCCACCGTCACCTCCACCCAGTTGGCCTCCGCCGGCTCCTCGTTCTCCTCGCTGCCGTGCCCATCGTGGCTGTTGCACTCCAGCCTCTCCACCCCCTCTGCCTGATTCCCCAACAAAGAGTCTTTCAGTGGTTCGCAGTCTCTTTTTGCTCTCACCACCGGTTTCCCCCCATTCTCTTCATTCAGTTTTTTATGCTCCTGGTAATGCTGCCGAGATACCTCGTTACCATTCTTTGGACTCTCAACGTGTTTTGAGCTCTTTTTCTGGTTTTGCTTGTTATGACCATCGTCAGCATACTGCTGCTGGTACTGGTCAATCCATTTAAGTGACCCCGTTCTTAGTGAAGACCGGTTTTCCTTGAACCAGCGCACTATTTCTGTTCTCGTGAGCCCAGTCTGAGATGCTAACTGGTCATACTCCTGGGGCGATGGCCACTGGGTCCTTGCAAATGTGCTTTTCAGTAGATGAATCTGCTCTTGTGTTTTCTTCAATGTGGTGGAGGACCCAGATAAAGCACCAGGAAGCTGAGAGCTACTCAGAAGTTCTGCCTGGCTTATTGCACCATTGGGAGTTCCTTGATCCTTAATTTTTCTGTATGATCCCATTGAGTCCAAGACAGCTTGCTCCATGCTGTCCCTTATCTTTCTCCGCTCAGAGAACCATGAATCTATCTCCCTCCTACTCAGCTTAGTCTCCACTCGAAGCCTGTCCAATTCTCCTTGGGTAGGAAAAGAGCATCTTAAGAAACTCTCCTCAAGGGCCCTAAGCTGCTCTTGAGTTTTCTCTTTGAATCTCTGGGGAGTAAAATCTGTGTATGGGTGAAACGACCGGCCATGTCGGCCAGCCGAAGGCGCTATTTGATCTTTCCCTAAAGCATCACCAGGAATTTGCACAATGCCCCTCTGACTTCTGTACCTGTGGTCACTGAACCACTTCTTGATCTCACTCCTGGAAAGACCTGTTGCCTCTATAAGCCGGTAGACTTCTGTATCATCGGGAAACTGGCTGGCCATGAAACTGGCCTTCAGCTCTGCTATCTGCTCCTTGGTCTTCTTCCGCTCGCTGGCCGGTGTCACCGGAACAGCGGTCAGCTTGGCAGGAATCTCAGGCACCTGAACCACGTGAGGACGCTTGGCCTCTGGGGCACTTGATAAGGTCTGTATTGTTCTCTTTTGCCCCTGGTTGGGGGCAACAGCAAGTGTAATTGGTGAACAGGAAACCGTTGAACCATTTGACACAGGAGTCAAAACCAGGCCGGTCTGGCCCAGTATCTGACAAGGCAAAGCTGTCTGGATGATGGGCTGCGGCATCTTTGCGGTTGCCAAAGGAGCTGGCAGGACGGTGATGGTTTGTGGAACTGCCTGGATAGTACCATTGAACATCTTCTTCCTTGCTTCCTCCACTTCTTCAGGAGACCAACTTATGCCGTGCTTCAAACGCTGCGTAGCAAACCAGATTCGGATTTGTTCTTCCGGATGTTTTGATGCTGCTGTCAACCACGACAACTCTGCTTGAGTGGGGTAAGGAAACTTATTAAAGGAGTTGATCATAGTTGCGTTAGTGTCCAGTGCAGAGTTGTATTTGGTGCTGTTCAGAGGGACTGGGACCTTGGGAACAAGGTTGATATTTGGTGGCAGCTGTACAGAGGGCATAACATGGGCTAACACATCATGGAGAAGGTCTCCATTTATACAAGCAATAGCTTCAGTGGCTTCGGTTATGATGCGGGGGAGAGCTCCATCCACGTGGTTTTCTGTAACTCCCTCTTCTGGCTTTTTGGATCCCTTCTTGGTTTCCCCTTTAGGCTTTCCCAGTTTCATCACTGGCACTTTATTTGCATTAATTCCCCCATGAAGCGAATCGTCACACTCTGCATTTTCTAGCCCACTGCTCGTGACAGTGACATCGTTAGTGGTGGTCTCAATAGACTGCTCTAAAACAGTCTGATTATTGCGCTTAATTAATTTCAGTTTAAAGTTAGTCTCTCCCGGGTGGTATTTTGTGTTGTGGTCAGATAAAGAATCATATTTTTTGGTTGTGAAGTTACACTCAGCACAGACATACAGAGGGTTGAGAATGACATTTGGATGCTGAGTGTCAACGTGCTCTGTAAATTCATTTAAGTTTTGCGTTGAGTAAGGGCAGTACTTACACTCATAACCACCCTGGGGTTTCTTAGACTGATTTTCAGCTGGGGGCTTTGCCTCCACCACTTCGCAGTCTTTGACTGAATTTTCTGAAGGCCAGTTTTTTTTGGAGTCCTGCTGTGGTGTGCCAGTCCCCTTCTCTTTAGGAGTCTCTACAGCCTCGGCACCTTCCTGCTCCACGACCTCAGAAGTTCGCACCATACAGGGAGTTGTTGACTTTCTTTTGCTAGCCATGGCAGCTGCTGGCAGTGTGCTGTTGTCCCAAATTGTGTCTTCTTTTGACAGGGTAAGCAATCAACTCAGATTTTGCAAACAGCTCCAAACTTCTCTGATTATTTTACTCTGTTTTCTTTAATGAATTTCTGCCCTGGCTGTGACCAGCAGCTCCACCAGCAGATCTGTCAGCTGCATGACACCTGTGAAACAAAGCACACATTGTTAGGCACTGATCTATAAAACACAGATTCAGCAGGAAGCCACGGCTCAAGGTGTGTGCATTTGCAAGGCTTGCCCATATTTTGGGTAATGCTGAACTCTTCTTCCTCCCCATCATCGTAGTAAGAGTCAAAAACCTCCCCACAAAGAATAAAAGCAGTGGATAATTTGCAATGAATTGCACCACAGGAAGAAAATTACTTTGAAATAAATAAGATGAACAGACGGGATTTTAATTTCCACTGGAGTCAATGTGTTTAGCTGGAAAAGAAAGAAGACACTGCTAAAAATGCTGCATCTTTTTATAGAAGCTGCAATTCTATTAATTACTATTTTGAAGCCTGCAGATTTGCAAGTGAGTGTGATTTATATTAAACTTAATTACTTCCCACTGTCACTTACCTTGTAAATATGTCTACTAAATGATTGTGGTTACTAATGATGGGTGATTTCTAAATAAAGCTATAGGGTCTGCCTTGGTTGCAAAAGTAATGGCAGAAAGAAGAGTTAATGCAAATCAACGCTTCCAAATGTCTGAGGAAATGTTTGAGGAAAGGGGGGCTCAAAGAAACTATAGCAGTAAACTGCAGCCGATCTGTGGAGGCCTATCAAGTCTTTTCCAGAAGAAAAGGTTCCTGAAAACACCACTTTTCACTCAATTTTGACAGAAATAGCTACCAAAGGTTACAGAAGCCCTCAGATACCTTTTAAACAGGGTCCTTTCCTGTGACCCTGCTGATAATCTAATTAAATACCAACTTGTGCGTTTCAATTTCTATAGAATTAAAAAAAGGCAAAACAAAACATTTTAAAGCATTATTTTGATGTTAAAGCAGTTTTCAAAGTTCCCAAATGCAAGAATTATGTAAAATGTATTTTTAAAAGGATCTGAGGCAAACATCAGTCAGAACCAGCACAAAGAAAAATTACACCAGCTTTTTTAGGATCTACCTGCACTCATCAGGAGTGGGTGGAGGCAAAGAGAGGAATTTAGTTATCAAACGAGTTTCATTAATCAAAAAAAAAGGAAAAAAGAAAAAATGGTCACTTTCCTATTTTACAAGATGTTTTTTCTAATTAATCATTGATTCCAATTTGCTATTCTTCCTGATCAGATGGTCTCTGGTTTCATACTACTTCCACAGTCTTGACGGAAAATTCAGCTTTTACAATCAAGAAGTTCTTGGAACTGAGTGGGAGAGGCACTGGTGTTTACAAACTGGAGGAGGATGGAGAGTGGAGATTTGCAGAGTGGGTAAGGCCTGCACTGATTTCTGTGTAAGTGTAGTAACTTGAGAGTCTGAACTAAAGATCAAAGGGAAGATGCCCCTACCCATTGTAGGGGGGATGGACTGGATGATCTTTAAAGATCCTTTCCGACCCCAACCATGATCTCATGTCTAACTCAATGTACGTTTTCTCATTGTGAAGACTGTAAATAAGCTGCATCCACAACCCAAGACATGAAGAACTAATGAAATAAAATCCCACTGCAGTCACATCTGGACACATCCAACATCAGCAGACGCTTTATAACCACCTGAGTGCTGTCCCTGAACCAGCTCCTCTTACTTGAGCCTTGGCACGAGAAACAGTCACAGTAAAAGCAGCTGAGAAAATACCCTGCAGGTCCAGAGCACAGTGCTGCTGCTCTGCCCTCACAGATCATACCATTCCTATATATATGGAAACTCAAAATGATAGACTGCCAGAGGAGGCAGCTCCAGCTGGGGATAGGAGCAGAGATGGCAGCTTCCAGCTCTACATACTCAAAGCCCAGCATGAAGCAATTCCCTGTACAAGAAACACTCCATAGGTGAACTTGCCACACAGATAAAGCTCTTGTGAAAGTCAAGCTGTGAAACACTAAACACACCATGGAGAAGATGCCATGCAGACACTACTTGTGATGGTGCAGATGCCTCAGCATAACTGCACAGTGCTTTGTGTTCATAGGCACTGCTGCCCCTGCACTTTCCAGGGATGTTCCTGCACTCTTAGCGAGGCGTTGGAGCATCTGGCTGAATTTCAAGGGTGCATTTAAGCTCCAGGTGCTTCCCTGGGAAATGGAGCATCTTTGCTGAGCTCTGTGAAACAGGGATAGGGCTGTGAATAAGCTTATGGCTCTGCCTTGGTCAGGGTGACACAGTGCCCTTTCCCCCTAACCTGGGACCACCAACACTGTCATCACCACTCCACAAAGCATTCACCTCTGAGCCAGCATTTCCTTTTCTGTTTCCTTTTTTTCACCTTCTGCCAAACAAGCAGATGAG
The DNA here is from genome assembly GCA_013398175.1 of Climacteris rufus. NCBI lineage: Eukaryota > Metazoa > Chordata > Aves > Passeriformes > Climacteridae > Climacteris > Climacteris rufus. Next base: position 160,707 of record VZRZ01007703.1, read on the forward strand.
CAGTGAAAGAAATGATGCCTGATTTTCTGTAGGTTTGTGCTGACTGACTTAAACTGGATTACACTGAATATTCTCTATCACTTCCACATATTCACTCAAAATTCCCTTCTACTTCCCCACACAATCGTTCTTCCTGAGATATTTTGTCTGTGATCTGTGACTTGCTGTGTGTCCCACTGCAGTCAGGACCAGAAGCTAGAAACAAACACACAACTGTCCAAATGCCCATCTTCCTGGTCACCCATTTTCAATTGCACTTGCAGAAAATTAATTATCTTTGAAGCTTCTTCCCTTATAACCAAATTTGGCTGAAACAGGCCAAAAGATGAGAGAAGGGGGCAGAATGGGCTCTGTAAGCCCAGCTGGCACTGGAAATGGTAAAGGCAATCACATCACCTCTCTCTTCCCTGTAGATCCCACAACATTTGTGACACTGACTTTCTTAGACAAGAGAAGGGAAGTGGTGCAAGGCAGTGCCCTGGGCAAGGGTAATGAAGATGAGGATGGAGCCACAGCTCCTAGGATTCTCCTGTGTCTCTTGCTCTCCCTCCCAGGCCACAGCTGCACCTAATGGTCTGTCCCTGTTTTAATGTAAGACCTCGTGCAAAATTCATGTGGCAACATCAGCAAAAGGAAGACAATTCAAAGGACATCAAAGACAGAGCAAGGCTTATTTATATTTCACTGAATTTCTTCCTCCACAGGAAGAAAGAGCTAGGAACATAAAGATAAAGGAATAGGATGGAAGAGAAGGAGTGGAGAAGGAGAAACATCTAAGTTACAGCTTTGAATCAATCAAAGATTTCTTGAAAGTCAGACTAAATGTTTTGAATTCCCCAGTCTCTGGAAGCTCAGCAAGCTCTCTGCTGCACTGAGCTCCCAACTCTTATGAGGACAGGACTGGCCTCAAACAAGGATGCTCTGATACAAAGAAAAGGGCCAAGGTCCCTCCCAAACATATGTGAATGGGTGGAAAGATGAAAAACTCTGTCTGCTACAGTAGAAAATTGTACAGATTGTTGCTTCTCTTCCTTCTATTCCACAGAGTGGTTTTCTTCCCATCTAATTGCTGGTTTTCTAACCCTACACTTTGAGTATTTTTTTCCTGCCATGTGAGAATCACTATCCACCACAGAAATCTAGCCCAAGTCAAATGCTTCTTTTTAGAGGTCAATAAAAAAAAAAGGCAAGTCACTTTTAGTCCAAGATGTGCAGACTGGGGTGCTCATAACCAGCCAGAAACTGGCCCACACCCTGAAAAATGGGGAGGAGAAGAGGCTCAACACCTGCATGAGCAAGGAGAGTTTATTGGGACTTCCAAGCCATAGCCCCTCCAGGATCTCAGTGAGGACATCATTTGGGATAAAACAATAAACAGTTGCAAAGGAGGATGGGACCCTCCCCAAGACACACCCTTGGGAAGTGCAGGGACTGCCAGAGCCCACCCCAGAACATTAGAGAAAGCATAAGAAGCATCTCACAGCTTTCAAACATGAGCCACTTGCCAAAATATCAAGGCCCCAGCAGACAGCTTTAAATACATGGTGTTGCTCCTAACAAAGCTGATAAATGATGCCACTTCAGCTTGTCAGATGCAGGAATGAGGTGGCTCTTTCACTCTTCCACTGGAGCTCAGCAGGCAGGCAATCCTGACCCCACAAACCTCTGGATTTCACTTGCAGACAGCTGTTCCTCCAGCTAGAGAAGACTACCAAAATTTGCAGAGGGATGAGAAGTTACTCCAAAGCAATGGCTTGGTAACCAGAACATCCTGATGGAAACCTGAGCTATACTTTACCACCTGAGCCACGTCCACAGGACACACATCCCTTTAAGGGGCAAAATTCACATCTGATATACAATGAGCAAGGCTGCACCATGGTCAGGCTCTATCCCTAAAGCTGGCCCTGTTCACTCTATGTTTTGTTATGGACAGAACCCTGGACAAATGACCTCTTTTTGGGCTGCTGCCACTGTGGAGTGCCCACAGGAGTGGGGTGCAGGGGTGCAGTCAGTGGCTGCTTTGTAAAGAGCCAGTACTCCCTGGGCATGGGGAGGGAAGACAGTCCTCAATCCCTTCAGCTCACCTGCCACATCTCTTGCTTGTCTTCCCATACTGCAGGGGGTTGAAAACAACAAAACCATCTCATTTTTTGAATTTTCTTTTTAAATGAGCAAATGCACAAAGCAGCAAAAGGCAACCAGGTGAAAACCGAAAGTGCTTGGCTCCGAGGAGAATCTGTCATTGTGAATGAGGTTTAAACCAAACCTCAGAGAACCCGTGTGCAGGAACAAGAACTTTCAATTTGTTTTGCTCCAGCAAAGCCATCCAGGACAGGAGCACACAGGTCAGAAGCAATGCCTTCTTTTAAACTTATCTCCCCAAAAGTGTGTCACAGCACTTACAAGTGAGGCCCTAATCTGGCTTTGTTTAAATAATGAAATAATCCAGCCACGGTGCCCTGATTTATCAACCCCCTGTTAAAATGGCTACTGAGCATCCAACACGAGTACAAAGTGGGACCTTAATGGCAACTCTGTGCATGACTGAGGAAATGCCAGATTTCCTATCTGTCTCCTGGCCCCAGACTGGGGAAACTGGGGAGAATCACACAGGGAAAATAAACCGAATTTTTAGGCTTGGCTGGCACTGGAAAACGCCTGTGTAAAAATGCCACCTTCCATCAGCATAAGATCACTGTACAGTTCAAGCTAATGGATGGAAAAAACAAATCAAAAAGGTTTCTCTCACTGAATACTGAAATCTTTTCACTCTCTCCCATCTTTACTTTGTGCACATAGCTAATTATATACTCTACTTCCCTCCCCTCTACAACAAAAGGCAAATATTTGGGTAGAAACAGAACTCCTTTTCTGCAGTTCTGTTCCCACAGGCTCCTCCAAGGTGGTGGTGGAGCAGGAATTTTCCATGGCACCTGGGACACAGCTCAGTTACACAAAGCATCATTCAAAACCATGTGAGCTGTGGCTGGGGAAGTGGTAGGGCAGGGGGGAGACAGGATGAGATGCTGCCTATTTTCCCTGATACCCCAAAATGACTGAGTCTGGAAAAGGCTGTCTAAAGACAACCAAATTTGAAGGTATGTCTAATTAAAAAGCACAGAAAGCCTTAACTTGAGAAGGAAGGGAAAAGTGCATCACAAATATCACTGCTTTGTGCTGCATCTTGATTTCAGACAAGGGCTAGAGTAAAGTAATACAGCAGAGGCTGAAAAAGGTTGAACCTCTCAGGCAGTGCAAAAGGATCTTGACTTTTCACAGATAAACCTTGCTTTTAAAAACAAACAAACAAGCAAAAAAACTCAAACACTTTAGGGACACTTGTGTAATTTGCCAATAAAATCTTTCTTTATTTTTTCATCTGACTGCATTGCTTGCTCTTCCCCCCTGTGCTGGCAGAGAGTTCCCAGCACCTGGCCTCATTTGAAAATGAACAGTGGGAAAACCACCACCATGAGGATACCTGCAAATAAGCACAGAAATACAGCAGTGTTCATTTGCAAGGACCAGTTGACATTCAAAGAGGGTGGAAGTATTTTACTGCTTTACTGCTTAGGAGCCCAGTCTCCACAAACAGCATCCTCTCTTCTACACAGGACAAGCAACCCTTGTCATTTAACACACACACACATCTCCTGTCTGAACATGACATTTAATATCACAAAAATACAAACTCCTCCTTACAGCTTTTCTGCACCCTTTCCCCAGCTTGGGGCACAGCAGAAGTAACGGAGGAGGCACAGAGCTCACCAGCAAGGGCTTGTTGGGCACAAATTGTTCAGCCCCTGTGTTCTTTTGGAATATTATCCCACTTTATCTCACTGTAAGTGGATCTGACCAAACCTCAACACGGATGCCATGCTCTGCCCTTGGATGCCAGCCAGGGGCTGCTGCTCACTGCCTTGCAAACACTGCAGGTTGCTTTGAAAGCAGACACCACCTGCAGCACCTCTTTTCCTGAGCTGAAGAATTTGCCACCCCTTCCAGGACACATGACCAACCCCACTGTGATGGAGCTGCCTGGGTCTGTTCATTTCTGGTGTAACCTTCCAAGCCTGTGGGTCCCTGATCTCCCCAGCACTCAAATGCCACATCCCTCTGAGCATCTCTGATTTTAACACTCGACTCCAACCCGCATGGCTGTCCAAAAGTGATGCTCAGAGAGTTCAGAGCAGAGCAGAAACCGACTGGTATCACTTGACAGCATCATAACCCCCCCCATGACCACCTACTCTTCACCCATGGAGGCTGCAGCAATGCAAACACAGGCAGCACACAGCATCCTGCTCCCCACCAGAGACACTGAACTGACATTCATTAATGTTGTGGTGGTATTTTTCTCCTACAAACACAAGGATGAGAGGGGAGATACACGTTTCGTGGTGCAAAAAAAGGAATATACCCAGGATGATGTTTTTCCTTCCTTACAACTGTTTCCAGCATGCAGCTGCTACAGTAATATCAAAAAGCACATCAGCTAGCACAGCAAAAAACATGCTGCTGCTCTCCACTGTGATAAAACACTTAAAAACATTGCTTAATTAAATACAGAATAATAAGCAGAAGCAAACCAGGGCAAGTAATTCCTGCATCATAGATTGGGACCGTAACAATTCACAAAAGAAAACTACAGAAAGAAAGGCAGGTTTTGTGAACTAGGGCAGAGCTTTTAAAAGTGTTTAAGTCAGAGCAGCCCAGAGCTACAACACCTCTACAGTTCTCTGTAAGCTGAATAAACCACAATTAATGGGGAGGTATACAGATTGCCACAGCAATAATTTTTGCAGATGTGAAAAAATAAAATTGCAAGTGCTATACAAATTGAAAATGTGTATGTTGGTGTAGACATTTCTAATTATAAAAAAAATTCCCACATAAGATATTTGTAACAGGATGCCGTGATCTTGAATTTCTGTCTACAGGGAAGCAGCAACTGATAATTCTTCTTTCTTTTAAGGGCCAGAGACTCACACCTTTCCAAGGCAATCAGCAAGCCAAACTGCCTCCAGGACTCCTGACTTCCCCAGCAACACATCCTGTGAAACTGGATGTCAACACATCAACATGGACAGAAGCAAACCCAGTGCACGTCCCACCTATGCCTTGCACTCCCCTACAGCAGTCACTGAGAGACTCTGTAAAACACACACAGATAAAAATCAGAAGTTTTGGTGGAAATGGGCTGAGGGTAGAACGAAACAGGTTTTTAAAAGGCACCAACAGTTGCAGAAAAGCCTGGAGAACTGCATGCCTAAATTAATCACATGAAAGCTTCCTCTTAACACCAACAGCTCAGCTGTGATGTGACCACTGTGTAGAGACAGAAAAACTTACTCTGAAAAACACAGGAATTATTGGGGGGGGAAAAAAAACCTTTTTAGGCTTTACCAGTATAGGTTGTGTGGCAGCACCACGCAATAGGCTTATTTCAGAGTACACAGCTCACAGGCTGTTCTTTTGAACTAAAATGTTCTCATTCAAGCTGCTGCTAAGCCAAAGATGTGGGGAAAATGGTGGCATGAACACAAGAGGCCAACCCCTTCCCAGAAAAGGGGAAGTTGAACACTGTGTGCTGTGAATTTGCTATTATAAGCACCAATTTGCAATCACTGGCTCATACCCTTTTTTCCCCCCCTTTTTTAAATGCAGGCTTAATTCATTGCTACAAACTGGATTAGGCCTGACTAGCTTTCTTGCTCTCTGAAAAAAAGGATAGAATAATCTACTCCTAATTAGAGACCACACTTTACAAACTGGTTCATGCCCTGAAAGAGCATTTATATTGTAGCAACAGTCACTTATTCCACTAAGACAGTGGCCTTAATCTCAGTGTAGGCAGGACATGTGGTCCTTCTCCAGGAGGGCACACACCAGAGCAGATGGGGCAACAACGGGCAGGAGGGAGACACCTGCAGTGCCAAGGTGGGGACAAAATCCACTTTTCCTTGCTTTCAGCCACTACTTTCTCCACAGCTTGCACATGAAACGGGGCATTTGGGTAACAGTGATCACTGCAGCTCCCCATGGCTTGTTAAGCTGGTGCAGTGTGGGAAAAGCTCTTTTCTTTTTGCAGTGTTTGCTTCTGCCAGAGACACCTGCATCCACGTGCTGCTGAGCACATCACTCAGCTGGTGCCCTCCTCTGGAGCTGCAGATGCTCAGGGACATAAAAGGAGCCCAAACCCCAGGGGCACCTGACTGTGCACCCTCAAAATCCACAAGGTGACAGTGGGTGCCCTGCTGGGGCCTCGCTCTCTCCTTTGGGAAGGAGGAATACAGACTGACCTCTTCCCAGCAAGGTGATGTATGAACCACCCATGCAAGGTACAGTCAGATACATCAGCAAATGTTTTCAACACCCACAGAAGGGCTGAACCTCTGTCCAACACCCTCCACTGGAGGCTTCCAAGGGCAACAAGCTCCAAAACAACAGTCATGTACCCTGTCAAAATTATCTCCTTTAATCAGTGGCGTGTTTACTCCTAGGGTGGGTACTTGCGTGTTCATAAGAGAGAAATAAAGACCAACAGATTTCTTAAGAGAGAAATAGAAATACTAGAAAAGCATGTATTCTCATAAGCTTAATTACTTGTCTGTGCAACTGATTGAGTTCTCATCATTGGACTAGATTAAAGTCACCGGATTTAAGTGATTTTTCATACTGAGTTTTTATCCAGCACCATGTGGTAGGAGGACAAGAGACTCAGACACAAACCAAAAATTATCTGTACACATTGTCTTTGGCTACATGGGTAAAACCTGCATGTATCCATCTTTTATTTTATGCAGGAAAAAAACAGTTTATCCTCTTAGACTGTTCAGCTTAACTTCTTTTCAGATATGCTTTAAAGAGCCATTTTTTTTTTCCTGGGAAAGGGTAGGTATGTTAAAATAAGTATTCTTTGCTTAGAACAATTTTTAGTAAGCATTTCTAATTTGTTTATATCAAGTATCTTAACAGCAACATCTGGTCCCTTTTCTCCTTCATGTCATCTGTCATTCCATAACACTGCCACGCAGACATGGAACAGCTGTACACATTTCCAGTATAATGATATATTTTATATATTATTACATATTCTCTCTCTTCAGATTTATTGTTACTATAGAGACACTCAAAGTTAAATTATTCCAAAGCAGAAAGAAGATGAGCTTTGACAGAACCAAGACATTTGATTTCTTTACTCCACGTGCTTACAAAACTTAAGCACCAGTATGGATGGTTATCCTGCTTTAGTACTTCTTACACTACTTGTCTCCCTTCTCAGATTTTTCTGCTCTGGGAACCACAGAACCTCACCTTTAGTCAGTTGAGCATTAACTTGTTCAAAATATAATTATCAAGGCACTCATAAACACTTTTGCAGGTGAATTGCAAAGGGTAAAACAAAATAAAAATCACATGCACACTCTGGGTGTCCCTCTTACAAGGCTACAAGGTAGAAATACGCTCTAAATTTGTCAAAAAACCCCAGAAAATCTTTCACTTCTCAAGAAGTAACCCCTAAAGCCCCACACATCTTGCTCCAAAGCGTACAGGCACACACCACAGCAGGAAATGGGAAAAAGCACCCAGAGGACCTGATGGAGGGGAAGGAGAGAAGGCTGAGGCCACAAGACTATTTGGTGACCACTTCTAAGTAGTGTTTAGATTTGAGGGAAAAAGCAGGATGTGATGTCTGAACAAGACAAGCAGATGTTTGGCCAAGTCTATTTGACCAATACGGGAAGCAGCCTTTCCTCATTCACCACAACTGCAGCACTGAAATAGTCTATGGAACTCCCAAGAGAGAGGAAGGAGCTCAATAATGAACAGAAAACATTAGTAACCTGTGTGTCTATAGCTGCACACCTCCCCCTTTGACTCATTCACGATGTGTTAGCAAAATGCAGATGGTTTGTGATTTATAGAGCTGATGAATCACTGTAACTCTTCCCCCCAAGGGCTTCTGTGTATCTTCATGTTCCCCAATGAGAAGTACAGATGAGAGGATAACATACTACAAGCTAACATAACATTCCCTCCCACAGGATGGTTTTACCTGTGCCCCCAAGCACTGCTGTTCTCTCCTGTCCCCATTCCCCTATCCACTCACCTACACATTGGTGAACTCAACACCTATCACTTCTTTTTGACTGACATTGTTGCAGAGTCTGAACCTCTGCACTACTGGGAAAAGCTTCAGTACACAGTCATTTTGCTTTTTAAAACATCAGGTCTGGCTTAGAACTGTAACAACCGAAAATATTCACTTTCTGAATGGAAACTCTTGAGCTACAGTACCAGATGATATTGAAGGAAGAAGCCCAAAGGCAGAGTTTAGGGCACAAAGCTGTGTCTTGCAGCCCCCTGCATTGAGCACTTGCACAGCAATGAAATGCAAACATTTCACCTCAGTGATTCCAGAAGCAGGAATTTCAACACACCTCTTTCAAAGTAAGACCACTCTTGGAAACTGCCACATGAATTTTCACAGGACCTGAACACCCAGTGACCTCCAAACTCAGCCAGGGGATGCCAAACAAATCTGATCGCTCGCTAGACAAATTCAGATTAATGACCTTAAAGTGCTTGCAGACGATGCACTTGTGTTTCCCAGCCTGGATCTCTATTTAGGAGACTCCTGTGATACAGATGAACCCCTATATTGCTAGGAAAAGGCATTTCCTTCCTCAAACCTGACAATTTCTTACAACTATGGGCAGACCCCACTCTCCCAACCAAGACAGATAAAAAGCAGCACGTGGGGAAGTTGGCTGCTGCTGGATAAGAGGAGGGAGGTGCTTGGAAAACACTTGCATGGGCAGTGCTTTGCATCAGTCTCTTCCTCCTCAGCTTCCTGGTGATGAGCAGATTTGGTTCTGCTGAGGGGCACTGCAAATATCTCAGTGTAAATAACTTTCACTCACTCTCACCTTGTTGCATTTTACGTTGTTGTGCTTTACTTGCTTCAAGAAAAGACTGTTGTAAAAGTGGCCTTGTATCAGACCATGAAAAACCAAAGTTCCACATTTAGAGGCTTTTCTTGTCTAAAAGCAATGACTTCCACCAACCATGTAAAACAGGTATCTTTTCTAGGTCCTTTCCCCTCACATAGGAGTCTACCTTAGATAGTTAATGACCTGTGGTGATTAGAGGATCCCACTGGTCCAATATTTGGAGGCTTTACAGCTATTAATGTGAGTTAAGGCACTGCTATTATTCCCATTGCTCAAATGAGCAATTAAGGCATGAAGAGAGCATGGCAGAAGCTTTGCTAAATGACCATGTCAATTTACAGCTTGCTGCCACCAAAAGGAACTGGGTAGCACAGTGCCAAAATTATGCCTTACCCAAGGTCTTCAGCAGGGCTGGAAACTGCACTGAGGTTTTTGTGCTACAGGTTACTGCTCCAACCTCCAGTAAATTCAGGTTATCCTTCCAGCTCACAAGTGGAAAACATTTAACAGCCCCTGCAAAAGCATCTGGTAGTATTAGATTAGGTCCCAGCAAAAAAGCACCAAAGTCACAAAAGCACCACAACTTTCACTAGGAGGTTCATGGGAGGAAGCAAAAGTCTGAAGATCAAAGGTCTGAACTCCCCTGCCTTCTCTCAGAAATCACTCATTGGGCCAGGTGCATGCATACAGCAGAGAAGCTCATCTACTGAGGTTGCTAAACTTCCCCTTGTAATTACACAAAATAAAAGCTGTCCTCCTCTGCAGCTGCTGCAGAGCACATCATTTGCAAAACCACACCAATTCCTTCTGGTTTTCCTGTGCTTGAATCCTACGGTTCAAGAACTCTTCCCCTTTCCATTTTTTTGCCAAAATTCTGGAAAAATCAAGCATTTTAGGAGGACTCCCATGTGATGGAGACCTTGTTGTGACAATCCCATCTCACACAAAGTCTATGGGCACCATCAATATGCTTGTTCTCTTCTCTGGAGGCCCTGGATGAGTTGACCCACACCATTTTCAGTCATGAGCCTATTTTTTCTGCTTGTTGGTGATACAAGCTAAACATTCCTAGCATGCATCACATTATCCCTTGGTCAGTTCCTCAGCCAGCTCTGAGGTCAAATTCTGAAAAAGTGACCATCTAAAACATACTTAGCTACTCTGCTTTCAGTCATCTCAATCACATGCTGTGCCCGTGCTTGTTGAAGTTGTTTTACTACATATGCTGTACTTTATCTCCTGCAATTCCTACTCAGATCACCTCTACACATTATTTCCCCTACTTTATTTATTACTTTACTTATTACACTTCATTTTCAAAGTGTATTTAATTATTTTCTCCTTCTCTTAGTAAGTACCCAGATCTCATACCTACATAAAACACTTTGTTTTAGTATAATCCTAGAAACTGTGTGACAGAGAACCTACCACATGTTTCACACAAGAGGCTGAGAGACAAAAAATAGCAAGTCCAGCAAGATTCTTTGAAACGTTTGCATGCTTTCCCTTCACTGCAGATCACAAAACACTTTCCTCAGCTTACTGGGAATTTAAGTAATCTAATACAAGACTGAGACACCAGCTACTGTCTGCCATCGGAAAACAGAAGCCACCTGATGCAGCACTGATGTTCCAGATGTCTACACCCTATGAAGTGTGAAATTAAAAGCTATTTGGAATTGAAGCTATTCACCAAGTGACACTATTCTAATTTCTTTGGTCATCCAACAAATACGCTTCCAATCAAGTATTTATTTTCCTTAGGAAAAATCAGAGAATATAGATACAACTTTTAATTAAAAAAATACCCCAAAAAACAAACAAAACCACCAGAGTTAGAAAGTCTTTCAAAACTGTGCTTATTTATGGGGAAAAGGCCTGTCTTGGCACACAGGAGGCTGGGGTTTCAGGTGAGTATGCACAGTTTCAGTGTCCCTACAGGCACACAAATGCTGTTTTTCCCCTGGAGATCACGGGATCAAATGAGCTTCCTCTTCCTCCCCGTGGCTGCTGCAATTTGTCCCAGGGCAGAGGCACTGCCCTCTGTGCACAGTAACAGTTTTGCTGCCGGGAGAATTTGGCACAGCCACAAAGGACCTTTGTCCGTGCCAGAAGCTGAGCACACAATGCAATCCTTCCCCCTTGTCACACAGAGCTGGGTTAGGAACACTCCCCCAGTGACTGCAGCCCACAAAACCAAACACTGTCCCCTTCCCCAACAGGAGATCCTTCTTCCCATATCAAGTGCTGCAGGACAGTGGAGATGGGAGCAGTTGCTGCTTTGGGGAGCCTTTAATTCTGGTGAACTCTAATCAGACTTGCTGCAAGGATGGCTCTGGGCCAGTGCCAGAGCTCTGCCCTCAGTCTCTCTGCACAACTTTTTCTCGATACTACAAGACCATCTGAATATAAGGCTCTCCAATTCCCAGGTATATTCTTGTCTTCAAGAGGCCAGAAACCTGGCAGATGGATCTGATCTAATCTAACAACATGTGATTCCTTTGTGCAACACTTCTGTTTGTGTTTGATCTGCCAGCCTGTGTGTGCACGTATACAGAACTTTTTTTTTTAATGCAGCAGCTCTGAATCCAGACTGTCCCACCTTTCCCTCAACTGGCCCTTGCAATTAGGGTCCCCAGGCTAGGACAGGAGCTGCCAGCACCTTGGAGCTCTGGGAAAGCATGCCAATATGGGGTGTAGGGGACAGAGGGTGAGCACACCCAAACCTTATGCTGCTGAAAAAGAGTGGGATTTAGCAGGATGCAAATGTCTCTGCACTTTCATTTCATTCTGGAAGTACAAAGAGAAAATGATTACTGGATCTTCCAGTAACTATTTAATACCCCAGTCCAAAATAACCAGAGATTCTTCTGGGAATATAAGGGAAGAGAGTGAAAAGGATCTTTGGATGTAAAAGAAGTTACGCAAGACCTGAGATGTACTAAAAAATTATAAGAATTGACACAGTTGTAAATACAATCATATTAGCACAATCCATGCCTTTGCAGAATTTTCTCACAGCACATGCCACAAAGAAGGACATGTTTTGTTTCTTCTACTTCTCATTTTTAGCATCAAGGGATGCTGATCAAACTAGTTCCTATTTTCCTAAGTTTGAGCTGGACCATCCATAGCCTGGATACTTTGGCATCTGCCTGGAACACCCCTTACGCTCCCAAACCATAAAAGGGACCGTGTTTCGCGTGGAGAAATTATGACTAGACTGAATAAAATGCTAAGGAAAACAACAACAACAGAAGAATTGGCAAAAACATTCGTTTCTTACCAGTGGAAGGGTTTGCCATCACACACCTAAGTGCCACAAAGTACACTTGGCAGTTGCCTCCTCCCATCTCCTGCACATTTTGATCCCTGCATACTCACTATTCCCAGCTCTGGCTCAGAGCTGGAGTCAGCACAGGCATCAGCCTCTGTCTCCCTGGTGCCTGGATTCCCCCTAGGGCTACTTCACAGCTCCTCCACATGAAGAAACTGTAACAATGATGCTTGAGCAATACTTGAGAAATGCAGAAAAGGAGGAGAACTGCTCCATAAAACAGTCTCACTGAAGGGTATTTGTTTAAATAATTTTTTCAGAATCTTTGAAAACTTGGTTTCTTCTCCTCTTATTTCTGGAATGCCAGGAGCAGGCCTGCAGCAGCGTGCCCAGGGTTTACACTCACCCCCACCCGCTCCAGCAAATCCTCCTCAGAGCTGCAAAACAGGCTCCAACCAACCAGTCATCAAAATCCAGCGTGACACTAACATTCAGTATTTGTTTGCCAAAGCACGTGTGCTCCTTCCAAGGGAAGTAACAACAACAACAAAAAATCCTTAATGATATAATGATTCTGTGACCAGCTTGCGTTCATTTAGATGGTCACCCGGTTTTATAACGTTTGTGAAAACTCTTCTCTTGAACAGAAACAAGCCCCAAACACTCCACTATGAACTCTGTGAGACGTGGCAGCTCTTTCCATGGCAACCCACCAGCACCAAGCGTGCTTTTCTCCACAGACTTCGCTGCCCAGTGAAGGAGGGCAGGGAAGGAGCCTGCTGAAAAGCTCTGGCTGTCACCGCCAGCCTGGCAATCCTGTCACGCCCGGGAAGCAAACGCGCCGGGGAAAGGCGGCACTCGCACTGCTGAAACGTGTCTTAGCTCCAACTGTTAACCAGCTGCTCAGCCATTTGCAGGTTGGTTGGTTTGCTTTGTAAAGCCTGGTCAATGTATTCTGTTTCCTTAACAGCATGAAAAATTACCTTTGTAGTCCCAAAATCGTTCTCCGCACCAGAAGGGAATGGAATTAAGGCATGCGGGAGCTAAGACCTCGTCTTTGGCTAATCCTCAACCTAGCCACGTAGCCAAACCTCTTGTGCAACTACTGGTAATCCAAAACTGACCCACAAGCCAGCTCCAAAGGACTTCCTCCCCTCCACCTCTCACCTCAGAAGCATTCCCTCCCTGTCTTATCAGCTGCAAGGATGCCTTAAAGCACTGGGATGACCCAGACCAGAGCAGTCCTGGGTTATTTCTCCTGAAGCTTTACAAGAAAGTTTAATTGCACAACAGCTTCTGAAGTTTAGGAAAAAACACGCTCCACAGCAAGAGCTGATGATGTTATTTGAAATCACCTGACCCCAAAATTCAAGTAAGAAGTGAGGGAGAAACAATAGTCCCATAAATAAGGCTGAAGATGGCAGAAACCTGAAACCAGGTCTCAGAGGAGCGTTCTTCAGTCATCACCTCTCATATCCAGCATTTCAGACCTCTTTCCCAACCAAAGCATTGACAAAACACACACTTATGTGGAGAGCTTCAGTTCCAGCAGATCAGCTGCCTTCTGGTGGGGAAACACTCATGACTGTTTCCTGAAGCAATTCCTGTCTCAAGACTTTTGTGATATTCAAGGAATTAGGTCAAGACTTACTGCATGCTTCTCACCTTGAAGAAAAACAAAATGAATTATTAAATTACTTTTGTCTTTTCTCCCCAAAGATCCTCTTCATGATTTCTTTGCCTTGTGGAAGGGATCTACTTCACCTCCAACATTTTTGTCTTCTCCACCCTCACCAAAACATTCAGACTACAGAAAGCTTAGGCAGAAGAAACCAGACAAACAGTTCACATAGCTCCTGACTTGTGTGGTCTCTAGAAATGCTCCAGAGAGGCAGTCCCTGTGGAGCAGGGCTGCTTTGGGCTTGGAGAGGAATTGGGCCCCACATGACCACATTCTGTTTCCCTGGCATGTCCAGTGGCCTCACAACAGTAAATTAAAGGGTAAAAATCAGAGGGGAGAGAAAGGGAACACACAAGACATCCTTAAAATCCTATCTTGCTCATGCAGGCCATAGGCTTTGCTCTCCCTTTGGAAAAAAAAAAATCTAAAGCAAAGTTATCCCACATGTGGAACTGCTAGAGGAAGAAATAGAGTCAGGGAGCATGAAAAGGTTGCACAGCCTGCAATGGAAAATCCTCACTCAGTCACTGAGCAGTCCTCTTGTAACACTTATTTTAATAAAGTGAATATGGTGAAACACAGCCCAATTGCACACAACACTGCTGAGAAATTGGATCCAACTGCTGAAATCAGCTCTCAAACCCCTCCTCTCCCAATACTGGCAGTTCACATCAGTTAATTGCATTCAAACCACCCCCAGACAAGAAGGGACAGGAGAAACGAGACAGGATGGGTCACCCCATGTTTGATTCATCTTGGGAGCAGGGCCAGCGTGTAAATCTGCACTGGTTTCTTCTGTCATTCACCAAGGTTCAAACGTGGCATCTCTGGCTGTTTCCTCATGATGAAAGGTGACACTGACTAAAAGACTTCAAGGGCAATGTCCACGGAACTTGACCTTAGCTGTTGCATGAGCAAGTGAGAAAAGAGCCTTAATATTAGGTATAAGAAAGCAAATTACAAGAGGGCATGCTTTCTTCTCATCATTTGCTTTTAATTCTAGATCTTATTCTTTCAAAAGTGAATTCAAACAAGAACAGACAGATTGTCCTCCTTTTGTGGAATAAATCAGCCCAACTGCTGAGGTCAGTGTTTTCAGACCGACACATGAAAGCAGAAGATGTGTCTGAGGAAATTCAGTGTTGGCTGATTTATCCTTTAGAAAGGATGAAGAACAACCATCCTGGCATGTCAAGTTTGTTCCTTTGAAGGCAAAACAATTGAGTGTTGGTATCAAGATGGCAGAAACTGGAGAGAAAAAACAAAACAAAACAAAACATCAACCCTGTCCACATTGCCCTGAGACATTTTTTTGGGCTTCAGATGCTGAACAATGTGATAGCCTCTATGGTCCATTGAGTTTGCACTGAACAGAAGGGAGGTGAAAGGCATTCTTCCCACCCACTTCTTGGCACTGTGGCTTAGCACTGCTGCTCTCCCCATGTCCCCTGCCCCAGACATGTACAGAGACACCAAGGCAGGAAAGGAGGAGAACCACAAATTATCTGACCCACTGAAAATGTTTCTGGACATGATCCACACCTTACATTTCAGAGAAAACAAAGCACAGCCTGAAGCTTCTGAAAACAAAACTGCATAGCAAAAACCCACCAAGAGCATACTATGAGAGAAAGAGTGGAAAAAAAAAAGTACACTCAGATTTCATTCAGATTTTGAGAAATAGAGGGTGTTAGTGGGGGAAAAAAAAAAGTATTTCCTTCCTGGACAACCCCATTTCAAGATGCAGGTATATACACACAACATATATCAAGCTATATAAAAACAGCACATGCCATCACTATTTCCTTAGGGTGTAAATAGCATCAGGAAAGAAACACCTTTCAACCTGGCCCTCTGCTTGTTTCCAGTCCCAAGTGACTCACAAGAAGAGCTGTCTGAAGATGCTCAGTAGCAGGTCAATCTTTCCCAGCAGGTAGGAAAGCTATAAATCAATTGCTTTAAAAGGAAAAAAAAAAAAATAAAAAAAAAAACCCAAACCAAAAAAAAAAACCCTGAGGCTTGCTGGAAAGAAGTAAAATTGGGGGGAAAAGAGAGGTAACCAGAAAAGAACCTGTAATCTCTTTAATGCAGCACTGAACTTCTTCTGAAGAGAAAGCACAGAAATAAGAAAGGGAAAGAAGAAAGTAGCCCACTGACACCAGCTACAGATACATTTTTTTAATGGGCATTAGGTCAGTAGGGCATTTTCCATCTGCCCTGCCTAAAGCAGAGCTCTGATGATGTTACATGTGTGATTTTAATATGGCATTTATCCTGATGGGACCATAATTTTATTTTGTGTGTGCATGCACGTGGATGGTTTTGATGTATTTTCCTGAGGAGAAGGGCGATTTGTAGGCAGACAATGAAAACAGAAGATGTTGGGCTACACCTCTGCTGGTTTTGGGATTGCATGGAAGAGAGAGAGAAAGGAACAGGCAGCAACAAAGGGCTAAAAGGGCTTGGAGAAGAAGGGACGAGGAGAAGGAAGAAGGAACAACTTTGCCCTCAGTCTCCTGAAGTTCTTCTGTGTTTAGTTCAACTTGCTGCTGCTGAATCCCAGCTGGCAGGGGCAGCTTGCCTCTACCAGCAGAGCCCTGGTGAAAGGAATCCAGGCTTTGTGTCCTGTGCCAAATGCACAGGAACTGCAATGCCCCTCACTCCTGCCCAGTTTTGGCCCAACCTCCAGGCAGGAACATCTCAACTCAGAACACTGGTCAAGGCAGCAATGATAAAACACATTTTTTCCTGTATTTTTGTTATCATTTGATGATTCACATAGATAAAGACACTGCAGTCTTCCTCCTCCAAACAGGCTACATAAAAAGGAAGGATCACAATTCCACAGTCAGCTTTTCTTTCAAATTTCACAGTGCTTTTCCAATCTAATTAAATAAGGACTGTGCAAACAAACCAGAGCCTGCAAGAGCTCCCAGTGAATTAGCTGCTTGACTAACATAGTGGAAGTTAAGGAAGATTAGCTAGAAGCTGAAGTCAATGTTTAAAACATGGATTAGAGACAGATACGTTTGAAAGCTAACTCAGAAAACCATACCCTACAACCTCAGTAATCTCTTAAATTTAGTTACTACAGTTTTAGGATAGGTTTCCATAGTTAGATTAGATTATGCACCCTCTAAAGATATGAGATCCCTGGAGAACACCACCATTAGTGCCAGCACTTATTCCCTACACACTTAACTACATACAATGCCTTCTAGTCGAATGCATCCTAAATAAACCCAAAGCAAACCCAGATTCCATTTCTGCCCATTGATATGCAGCAGTGGCATTACTGAAGACTTGAAGAACAGTTGGCAGACCTGAAGAACAAAGCAGAAAACATGCCCATCTCAATGGGGAACCTGCACCACAGGCAGCACAGGTGTGTGCTACAATGGATGGTGCACAGATCCACTTTGTCCCTAGGAGTGGGAAGCTGGGGTAGGGAAAAGGCACTTGAGACCCAATGAGAAGCTTAACCTTCACCAGCTACTGTAAGAACAACCAAGGGGTTAACAATTTCCAGTGGTTTTACTTTATAAGGGGCAAAGATAGAAATGGGGATACAGTCTCCAAATTAATTTTACAGTCCCTGAGGATTATATTCCAGGAAATTACTCTCTTATGTGAATATTGTTACCACGTGACATTTTGGTCACATTATCTCAGACTCCTTCTGGCATGTGTGTCAGATGTGACTCAGCATATGTTTCATGACATGCAACACTGGTTCAAATATACCTTACTAATACAACAAGTTACAAAAACCTTTATTTTCTTATGCTTGAGGTTATAACTTAGCTCAGTCACACAGTACTCAACCAATTTTAGGAACTCCCAGGGAGACTTCTGGAACTTTAAACAAAAAAAGAACCATCCCTACCCACCCCCCAAAGAAGGATAAAACTACTTTTCATAAATTTGAGAAAGTTAAGATACTGTTGAACTGCACTAGAATCATCCCAATGCTAATACTTTCTTCAGCATTTTTGAGTTACTCATGTGAAGTTATTTCTCTGTATGATTCATAGGTGGGATTTCTACAGCAAGAAGGCTTACCCAGAACAACAGTTTTTCCCCAATCACAATGGCACTGCTACAAACCCAAACAAGCCCCACTCTTTGTCCCAAAGAGTTTACACACTATGTCCCTGCTAACATGGGGACTATTAATTGTTTTGCAGGTAAAAAAAAGTGTTAAATATTGCTGTCCTCACCAGTCAACAAGCTTGAAAACTCTCTGCTAACACTATGGTAAAAAATAGCAATTTTGAGCAACAAGCTAGATGTTCTACAATTGGTGGCTCAGGAACAACAAGCAACCCCAAACATTACTGTCTCTGACAATAGCCCCTTGCAGGCAAATCTGTTTTAGGGTTTAACCAAACAAATTTCAACTCATGCAGACAGACAGATTTTGCTCAAACCCTTCAGGCAATGAGCTGAGTATGCTTGTGCCCTGCAGAGGGCAAAGAGCAAGTGGTATCCACCAGAATGACATCAACCTTGGCAAAGGGAGGATCACTCTCCGAGACTTCCCATGAAACACGACTCAAAATTAACTTTGTGTTAATTGCTGCTGTGCTGAAGATGCACAGAACAGTCTGGCACCCAACCTCTGCTGAGGAGGGTCTTGGAGAAAGGGATAAGGAACAGCAGAGGAACACCAGTCACCTCCAGTAACCCACATAGGGAAAGATCCACAGACTGGCAGCATGCATGGATCTAGCCAAGCTATCAGCCACCTTTATGATCAAATAGGAAAAAAAAAACCCAACAAAGCCAACAAAAAAACAACCCACCAAATTCACTCACAGGAACACAAAGCCCCTACCTCCAGCTTCCAACTGCCTGGAATAAAATCCAGCCTCTGCAAAGCAGACACAACCCAATTCTTGTATCTGTTCAGTACTCAAATCTCCAAACAATGTAATGGGATTCCCAAGAGTTCAGTGTCCTGAGAAAAACTTGAAGACCTACACACTTCATCCAGGTGTCTGACACAGCACTGGCACTTGAACCACCTGCTATAATGTTATCTGGGTCTGTGCTGCCATCCCAGCTGAGCAAGAAAGCAGCAGGGAGAGCCAGGGAAAGCCCCAGGGCTTCCTGAGAAGAATGCCCTGGCTAGCAAATGGGACGGCTGGCTCCTTGGCTCCAGCAGATTTGGCAGTATCTAAAAAGGAAAGTGCAGCTAATTACACAAACTCTTTGAACATCTCTGCTTCCTTTGAGGTGACCCAGGGGTCACCCAGCCTTTCACAGATCTCAAGGCTGAGTGTTTGAGGAAGAGCAGAGGCACAGAGCACTGTCAGACAGTACCAGCAAGCTTAATCCTGCTGGAGTTCCCTGACTTTTCAGGGACTGAAAAGCTGGTTGCTGACTGACAGCAACCAAGGAGGCTGTACAGAAGAAGGTGGTTTCTCCCCAAAAGAGACCTGGTGCTGCACAGCTGTGGCAATGACACAAAGTGTGAGCACCCTGTAATGCCCAAACCAGCCCAGGTGCCTTCACCTGAGCAGACACTACACCAAGACCAGACGAGGCCACAAACATGCACTGCAGGGGGCAAGAACTGATGCATTTAAAATCATAATTTCTTCCAAAATTCCTGCATTTGAAAGCAACACAAAAGCATCATGTGTTGAGGGAGACATTCAGTCAGCAGGCAGTTTGTCTGACATCACCTCAGTGCTCAGGCTGCTGAGAAGGGCTCTTGTAAAGGAACAGCTTCTGGCAAATTGCAGAGTTGTGCTATTGACGCCGTACATTGCTCAGAGCTCATTATAATGACCTTACCCCACTAAATTTACTGATGTGTTTCAGGCAGCCAGGGAAGAGGACACAACACCCGATCCCAGTGCTCTGTTCCCCTGACATATTCCAGAGCACAGTACCTAGACTGAGGAGGAAAAGCCACAGTTAACACGTATCTATCCATGACTAGCATCAGAGACCTGATGGGCACAGCTCTGTGCCTGCTGGCAGACAAGTGATGTATTGCAGAAGCCAGGTGTCAGAAGCAAGGACTATGATTTTCAGGGGTAATTCACCAGCTAGACCTACCAGTTGCTTTCTTTGTTTGTTTTTTTTTTTAGTATTTGCTAAGTGGGAAGCCCCAGGCATTGGCACAAAGCCTCCTCTTGCAGACCCAGCACCTCTGGGCAATGAGAGCATCAATGGACAAGAAGAGGGAGGTGCTTGACAGGTATGAAACCAAGCCTCCATGAGCCTGAAGCAAACCAACATACTGAAATGACCACATGGCTCTCCCAACCCTGGGATGCTACTCGGAGATGCAGCCTTGAAACTCCACCCTTATAAATGAGATTTTTTTCATATTTATTACTTTTGCAACCAAATTATGAAGCCCCCAAAACAGCATCTACTTGTTTTGCTATTTAAATACTCTTTTGGAGTCACCTACCTCTCCACCAAGAGCAGCTAAAACAGTTTCCTTCCCCTCTGCCACCACAGCAGCTCTTTGGAGGCCACCATCTCCCTCCTCTCCACTTATCCTGTCCCTGAGTGCACAGCTGTGGGTACCAGATGTATCACACCTGCAGAGCAGGGGCTGAGCACAGGGGTTTTTTTTCCTGGTTAGTCTCAGGCTTTAAGGACACACTGAAACTGTTCTCTGCTAAGAACGTAGGTGAGCACCACCATCCCCTCACGCTTGCCCACGCCACCACTGTGGGCAGATACCACGTGCCAGGGGATGCAAACCTGACCCCAGCCTACCCTGTCTGCTTCCTGTGCTCAAAACCCCTCTGAGGAATCCCTGCAGGTAAGTTACAGCAGGCTCTGGAAGCTTTACACTGCTTTTAACCCACGGGGTGTACCTGTGACTTCACTGCCGCCTCCAGCGGTCAGGGCCAGCGCGAGGCTGAGCTACGCCTCAGGAGTTTGGCCAAATAACAGCATTACTCATCCAGACTCTGCTGGAAAGATGCTCAGAGATCCTCATGACACGCACAAAATGCACCCTTCAGATCTTCACAGGCAGCAAAGGAAGGTGCTTTTGGATCTCCTCTTACAAAAAGTGGCAGAATTTCTACAGTAGGAGATCAAAACTTCTTGCTGCTGCAGACAGCACTACACGTTATGCTACTGCTGCAGAAATTTCTTTCCTTTTGATAGCAGGCACCAAAAGAAATGTGTTCATAAGGAAGCAACACCTATTAATAAGGGTGTGCTCCCTTCCACCCCGCAGGCACACAAGGGCTGTTTCTCACCTACTCACAAGTGCTTTCCCCTAAGTGCCTTGGGAGTATTTTTAGAGGGCTCATCCTGGTTCATTGAAGTCCTCTGAAATTCTGCTACCAACTCCAGCAGAAGCAAGATCAAAGAAGAAAGCTGCTCCTTCTCTGCACTCCTCCAGTCTCAGAGGGATGGCCTGTCAATGGCCACTCAGAGGGCTCTTTTACTGAAGGTGAAGCCACAGGACACGTTGAGGGATGCATTCATGTCAGTAGCTCGGTAAGCAGAGGCAGTGAGAGCTGCAGATTGGAGCTCTGAGTGGCAGGAGCCTGAAGCAAGAACCTGAGGACTGGCACTGACCCTTTGCACAACAAAGGGCATGGAGACCCTGTGTGCAGCCAGGTGACTGGACACTCAGAGACACAGCAGGAAGAGCCCAGTCTTTAACACACAGACTGTGAGGGTGAAAAAGCCCAAGGACTCCTTTGTTTGAGGTCCCACCTCTGGAGGCACCAGTCTGAATTGTTATTTTGTTATTGCACCATAATTATTTTAAGAATCCAGATGTCTGAGAAATGATTATTTTAAGAAATCCAGATGTCTCTCTGCTATGAGAAAGCCTGGGTCAAGCTGGTAAGGAAACCTGGTCTGGCTGTGTGGGTGTAGGGAGGCAGGTGGGGCATCCCTCAGCCCACCAGAGCCACCCACTGTGAAAGGGCTTTGGTCCCAAGCTCAGGTGGTGTGGGTGCCACTGCCACAGCAAATCCTGGATGGTCAGACAGGAAAATTTCCTGAAGAGGAGGAGAGCAAGGTCACATCAAGATGGGAATCCACTGAATGCTTTATAGCACAGCTAAAAAAAACCCAAACTCTTCCTCTTTGCACTTATCTAATATATAACAGTTAATATATACTCACTAGATACAATTACATATATAATACAAATAATATAAAACACATTTTAATCCAATATTAATAAAAAATAAAGACAATAAATGCAAGACCATTCCCTGTCCTACTGGAGCTCAAGCCTCCTCCTGCAGCAGATCCTGAGCACTACACTCACTCACCCTCCCTACACACACATACAGCAGCATCTGAAATGCAGCTGCCCCAAGCACTGCAGGGTTTGATTCTTCTGTAGCAGCCTGGCTGGATTTCAGAGTGTGGCAAACACATTGATAGTCTGGTTTGAGGCACACAAGCAGAAGACTCTACTTGGAGAACTGCAGACAGGAAACATGCCAGATTGTTTATACCTGAGTCATAACTAACACTGACAATGAAAACTGAGTCAACTCAGAGACCACTACTGTGCTCAGTGCCTGTGATGCTCTAATGCCACTAACAGCAAAAGTGGGACCAGGCACCAATTACCCACACAAATATCACAGCTGATGAGCTCTTGGTGATGCAAAGCACGTGGTACCCCCACTGCATTTGCTGCACTGGGAGACAGGAGCACATTCTCCAACACACAAGCAGACCCACAGGGCCAAGTGCTTCTGCTTTCAAGACATCAACCTCCTGACTGCCAACACACATCTCTGTGAGTGAGCAGCCACTGAAAAAACAACACTACCAAAAACTACCAATGCCAGCAAAAAATAAAGGAAAGGTCTGGAACAGGTGCAGGTGGAGATGGGAAGGCCCAGGAAAAGTTCATTGCAATTTTTGTCACTTCCAATCTCTCTCCTTTCAATTCACCAAACTCTAGTCTATCCTTTGATGCTCTTGCTTATTAGGCAGACATGGAAGCAGCAGTGTACCTTTTAAATCAACTGGGACCAGTGAAGAGGAAAACTAGTAAAGCCTGGTTTAGCTTTAAGTGTAGGGAATGAGGGTTTAGGTGAAGGGAGGAGATCACATGCTTGGTTACATGGGGATTTGGGACAGATCACCAACTTACAATGCAAAGTGTGTACATGGATCCCATAAAACCACCATAAAAAAAAAAGAAAAGAAAGACCCTTGGGCTTCATTTTAGGGGAGTCCTTGTTACTGCAGTATCTCTGAGCACTTGCTTGGGCAAAATCTGCCCTTCACTCCCACACAGGGCTTTCTGCCAGCTTGGATCCACCCTTATCCCCAGGGGTGGGAAAGTCAGACCTGCCTGAGTGCCTGTTATGCCTCTCCAGACTACACGTGAGTCCCAAAGTACTGTAAATTGAAAATCTATATAGCACATTACACCCATACAAGGAGGCTGAGCTGAGGGCCTGACAGGTGAACTCTTTCACAGCATTCTGTGTTTGCAGTGGAGCTTTTATTTCCCCTTGTAAATCGCATCTAAGCATTCCCAGCACAACTCCAGTGCACATCTACCCAAACAACAATACAGGCTCCCATCTTCTAATTTTCCCCCATCCTGATGAACCCAATTTCCCTCTTCAGGAACAGCTTTCCAAGGCAGATCTGACTACCCAGACCTGCCACCCATCACAGCACTCAGCAGCATTATGCATCAAGGACTCCCCCAAATTGCTCACCAGCACACAGACTCCTGGCACAGCCATACCTCCCCATCAGACCACTGCTCACCTCTGCTCAGGGACAGGGAGAGAAGAGCTCCTGATCCTTCCAGCTGCCCCCTTTGCTACACTGTTTTGGCTATCAGCCACATCTCTCTCACCCATAACCTGGAGGCATTTCTCTTAGCATGGGGCCCAAGCAGGACTGCTATTCTGCAGCATTCTTTTCTGTATCCTTTGCAAAATTTGGCCATATGATGAAAGTTCGAGGTAGAAATGTTATTATTTCTCTGCCTTCTCCCAATTACCATTTCAGTTACTTAACCCAATGCCTTTTGATATTCAAAAACATCACTGCTCACACCTCTACCCTTGCCAGTCACCATAAACCAAACCCTTCCCATCTCCTCCCAAGGAATGGCTCTACAAGGTCTCTTTGGTGAGGGTGCTTGGTTCAAACCCCTCAGCCCCCCTTGTACCTCCCTCTGAGGTACCTGACCACATCTGCTAACATTCACCTCCTCCTCTCCCCTGGCAATGCCAGCTTCATCCATCTGCTTGTCAGCTTCCCCCACAGCAGCCACTGCCTGTCCTGCCTCTCTAGGATCTCCCACCAGCCCTCTGCAAAGCCTGCCCCAGCTGCTGCCCTGCAGACAGATGTTTGCTATGAAACCAGTCAAATTTGGTTTTTGCAGTGTGTGTCAGTTCCTTGGTGGTAGCAAATAAAAAGGATTCCTTCCCAGACCTCTCAGGAATCAGCAGCTGACACAGGTGGCTGTAAGCATGTGCTGCTTTGTGGCTGTCACTATCCACCCAGAGACCCTGCTTCCACCACATCCTGGGATCACCTGTGGGCTCACTGAGGTTGCCATCAGCTAGCAGAGGGCTTTAAAAAGACATCAAAAAACTTAGGAAGAAGTATGGGAAGCAACGCAGAAGGATTTTTTAAAGAACTGCCTAACACAGCTGTACTGTTTGCTGTATTACTGCAGCAATAACATTATCACTCTAATTTTGGTCACAACAACACACTTTCAGTGTAAACAGGAAGGAAAGCCTTAATTCTCTTCCTGGCTTGCTAGAAGGGTTTAGACAAATCTTTAGCACCTTAGTTTACATGCCTGGGGACTGGGTTTTGTATCTCCTTCCCAGTTGTTAAATCTCAGATGCCCAGCTGTGAGCAATGTGTAGCAGAGATTACCTGTGCTGCTCTGGAAGGGGGACCTGACACTGTGTGACCAGCAGAAACTGTATAGAAGATCTATGGTGCAGGGTGGCATTCCTCTTGTCTAATTTTTCCCCATGTAGCTTATGGCTCAGAGTTAAATGAGGAGAGACAGACAACTCTGTGGGCCATGCCTGTGACCTGCCTCAAACATCTGTCCTAAAGCAGGTGAAACATCTCTGCAAATGGTGCAATCTTTCAACTGATACTGGAAGGGGTTAGACAGCTACTATAGAGTAACTGTTCAACTTGCAGGCAGCTGGGGTGAAACACATCCTAATCCATGTCTCCAGGTTTACTTTTACTCATTTATAAAATGGGATAACAGCACCATCCCAGCCTCTTTGAGACTGAGAGGTTGAGCTCATCAATCCCCAGGTCCTGGCCAGCCACCACAGTGATACATGATGGAGGCACATACAGCCTCATCTGCCCAAGTCAAAACCCTCAACACCCTTCCCCTCCCCTCAGGAAATCAAGGTGTTACCTTCCAAATAAGGTTTCAGTACAATATTAAGGAATGTGATGTGAATAGAGACAAAGTGTGCAATACTGAAGTTAATCACAGGAAATAGGGGCTGGAAGGGAATCCCATGAGAGCGACACATTTATTTCATTATTGTATCACCAACGACATTAAGCATCCACTGAGTCCCTCAAGGCAGAGTTCTTGCATAAAAAGCATCCCCATTTACCAAGCATGATACAACCTGAAACTGTTCTATAAATAAAGGTTATTTACAAAGAGCTGTTAAATATTTATTTTTCTCTGGAGACTGAGTTCTCTGTTCATTTGTCTCTTTTGCAGAATCATTTGGTATCAGGGAGCAGAGGAGCTCACCTAAAAAAAGACTAGGAATCTGTCCAGAGCCTGATCCGGACACAGCACCAGCCTCCTCCACAAGCTGGCGAGGGAAAAGCATCCAACCTGACACAGAGAGAACATGAAGCAAACAAAACAGGAATGATCTCATCTGGGAGGCCAAGGTAGAAGAAGGAACACCAGTGACACAGCAATGATTAATAAACACTATCACACTGCTTTGGCCCTACAGAGGTGCCTCGGCACTGTACAGTGAAAGAAGTGACAACCTTCAATTGTGAAGAGTAACTGCAGATTTGCATTACATTTGCTTTGTAGGAGCAGGAACACATTTCTCACAACCAATAAATTGGTGATTTTTACTTCTTTTTAAAAAATTTTTAAAGCTGACAGATCAGAGTGGGGGACACATGACACAGGCTCAACTAAAAAAAAAACTGTGTCTCTGGAATACACTGCTAACCCTTTGTAGTAGTAATTGTAATAGTTCGTACTCCAGCTTGCCAAAAGCTGAGTTTTAATTAAATATTAAAAACCTATTTGTTAAAATAACGTTTCCATAGCAACTAGAGAAAGCTAAAATACCCTGGTGCTTCTGACTCACAGCATATTAATCAACCACCAGCTATTATATAAGGAGCACCTCCCTGCAAGTGCCAGCAGGAGCCACGGCACTGAACGCCGGAATCCAGAGCTGGACTCTGCTCCCTGTGGGCTGGGGAATTACCTGGGCTCAGCCCAGGAGTCACATGCCCAAATATTTTGGGGAAGCCATGCTGGAGCACTTGGGGTCAGTACATCCCTGTGGGGGCACAAAGGGGGATGGCACTGGGCAAAGGGCAGCTGCCCACACGCCTGCAGCACTGAGGGGCTTAGGTGGCTCCTTCCCAGCAAGCCCTGACCACCTGCCTCCAGTGCTTGTCTTGCAAATGCAGTGCTCATACCAGATCTATTCCTGTAATTTTATTTTTTTTTTTTACATTATTCAAATTATTTTTTGCAACAAGTGCTTTCCTACTATTAGGACATCTGTGCAAAACTCCTAAGGAGTGGTTAAACCTTGCAGGGACAAACAGACTCTGCTGCTTACCCAGAAAAGCTTATTTTACAGATTCAAGAAACAAAACAAAGAATCACAAACAATCACTCCCCCATCGCATCCCATGCCCCCAAAACATGAAAAACCCTTCTATACTCTGTTCATGCACCACGAGAATGCCAACCTCAGCCATCCAGCAGTCCAAGCTGGCTGATATGTGGCTGCTGCTGGCCCTCACTGCCAGCCTTTGGGAGGCTTTGCCCTGGGGACACAGCTTCTGTCAGAGGCAGTGGAATGTCTCCCATTGCCTCATCCACAGGGAGATCCCCATGGGGTTCACAGTGATGGGAACAGTTGCACAAGAGAGTTGGGCATCTGAGGTGAGAGCAATATTACCTCAGGGGAGGAGAACTGGGAGGGAGAAGTGAAGCTACATTGCTCAGATGGAGTTGGAAACCACCCTCCTCTCCCTCAATGACTCAATTTTATGCTTTTAAGACCCCTTCCCCTTGTTTTTCCAATGGAAAAGAAATACCTAACCATGCAGTTATTAACTGAAAGGAATGTGATGAATATTACAGCATTTGTATGCCAGCTTCGGTTTCCTGCTGCTTTGTTTGGGTGTCACAGACTGTGACTATGACAACCACAAGCAGTTATTGGACTGATGTCATTTATGACATCATACTTAATGGAAAAGAAAAGGAAGAAGAGACACTATCAAAAATAAGAAGAATGGAAAAAGGTCCCAAAGGGGACCCATGCTGGGGCTGCTGGAGAGCCAGGCAGCACTCAGCTCTTGGGAAAACCTGCCCTCAGCTGTGATAGGAACTGCAGATTTGCAGTTACATGAAAGAAATCTCCTCACCCCTTCTCATCTGGGAACTGTAATGGAGGCTTTTGGCTAAGCCTCATCTCCCCTGACTAAGTTTCTCCTGCTCTCCAACCAACTTCTCCTTCACATCTCTATCCTTCAGTTATAATAGTATTTCCCTCCCTTTTTAAAAGTAAAACAGTCTGTCCAAAATCTCCAAACAGTCACCTGATGGCATACTGGGAGAATGAGCACTGATTTTGTGAGGAGTGCACTGTTTGGAGAGGTGACTTTGCTGCTGTCAAGTGACAGTTTCAGCCTTTCAGGGCTGCCACAGCTGGAGCCCCATCTCTTCCAAGAGCCAGGAGGCAGCACCACTGCTGCATTTGCAAAGCTGTTTCTGTACGTAGCACTGGCACTCCTAAGACACGCTTGCTGTCATTTTCTTTGCAGAAAATGTTTGCAAATTCACTGCTCAAGCTCCAAGTAACAAAAATAACCCCAAATTCATCTAAATCTCATCTGATAAGAGAACACTTTACTGCAACAAGTGTATTTTTTAGAGTTATACATCCAGAAGCCTTGACATAAATGATTTAATTTTTAATTTTTCTAAGCTACTTTTCCCCAAAGGACAGCTTCTGTCCTCCCTGCTCTCACACCAGACCTGCTGTGCCTTTGCAGGCCAATGCTGCAGCCTGCCCTGGGCATCCCCTGATCTGCAGCCATCACAACCACCTCATACAGAGCAGACTGGGGTGGGAGAGCAGCCACACCACCACATTCCAGCTGAGGATGCTTCTCCTCAAGCACATACAACCTAAAGGAACCCCCACCCTGCATCCTCCCAGGGCTTGGCTCACCACCCAGGGATAGCTCTGCCTTGCACTGCTCAGAGAACAGAACTCCAACAGGGGAGCCCTGCCCATACTAAAATAGATATTGCTTTTAAATAGCAGAACAAAGATGCTGCCTTATAAAGGGATGGGGTATTAAAGCCTAACAGGTGAAGCAACCACCACTCACAGCTTGCTCATTGATGTCCCCAAGCCCACTGGAGCTTCCCAAAGCAACATCATCCCTGACTGCTCCTAACACAGCATGTCAGCTCTTGGTCTGGGCCCCCCTGCATGGGTGCCAGTCAGAGCCAGCCCAAGGCACTGTGCAACCCACACTGCCACTCCTGACAGGGACAGGCACCTCTGGGAGCAGCCACTGGCAAGTTTCACCTCCAGGTGCTGGCAGGCAAACAGGAAAAGGGAAATAAGGAAGCCTCTTTTCTCTCCATCAATTCTCTCACAGACTCTCTGATCCTGAAACATTTTGCAGGGCAATACTGCAAAAGGACAGAGAGAGCAGACATACAGGAATCAAATTCTTCTAGCTCTGTTTTTTTCTGAGCAGGAGATAGTTTCTCAGTCAGCTTTGTTCCACTGCAGCCATCCCTTGCTCCCCAATTCCTGTCATGCAGCCAGAGTGTGAGAAGACAGGTAAATGGGAACTTCCAGTCTCCTTTCATTGCTGAGCTGTGACTACTTCTTGCTGCAGTAATTTCAGAGCCATCTGACACCACACACCAGTTACCTGGGCAGCTTCCAAGGAGGCTCCTCTTACTTCATCTCTCATCCTCTTAACACAGCAATGATATATCAGAGGCACCTGGGGATTCCATGCCTCTGTCAGCATTGCTGCTTTACTGTGACTTAACAACAGACAACATCTACCTGGAACTAGCAGTCCTCCTTTGAAGAGCAGGGGCAGGTCCCCACGTGCCACCCCTATGGAAGCAACCACCACAGGGGTGCATTAGGATTTAGACTCATTAGGACTTGAGACAACACTTCCCAAATTTCAACACTGCCTACCTAAGACAAAAACAAACGAGTTTTGTTTTTGAGATAAGCAAGGAACGTTTTTAGCGTGTGGATATACTTTGAGAGACACAATATATACACATGGCATCTTTCTGCTGAATTTTCTTCACTTAAATCAGTGTCTGTTCTTCCCATTACTCTAAAGCCAACACAGCTGTAAAAAAACAGAGGCCAGAGCCCACCCTGTGCAATGCTTTGTAAGTGACTCACAAAAAATAAACCCCACAGCTCAATTAGGTCTTGTGTGACAGTCTAAGCACCAAGGAGTTAGGAGAAAACATTTGTGATTCAAAGGAAGAATATGAACTGTGGACCTTACTGAGGGAGATCAATACAAAACACTGTCATCATTTCACATCCCTTTTTTCTCCCCAGTAACTGCACTCACTGCCAGTATCCTTCATAAAAGGCTGAAAGGAGGATTAATGTTTTTTGCTTACCAGTTTCTGGACATTTGTTAGGTGTTTATTAGGGAATTTTTACCACATCGTTACCAAACATGGATGGACTTGGTTTCTCTCCTTTAATGAATCATAGCCCTTTCTTTCTGAGGCTGATTTGAATTTGGGGTTTTATTCTGCTCTAGTCCAAATAGATTTTTGTTGTTGTAACAGAAAACATGCTTAAGCCACTGAAATGAAAATGGAAACAAAACTCTGCTGATTTCCAAGTAGCCACAGATTTCCATCAGGACAGAACAGGGTAAAAATGGGACAAGAGTTCAGCTGATTATAAAAACCTCAAAACCCTCCCCCCCTTTATTCAACCCCCCTGCTAAGAAAATTTACTTACAGAAAAGCAATTTACTTACAGAAAGCAACGAAGCCCAGAGCAACAGAATCCAAATTTTAGCCCTGTTATCCAGCCCCACAGCAGAGCAGAGAAGCAGCCTCGGGAGCCCACACTGTGCCAAGCACACAATCAGGGGCTCCAACCAGAATTTCCTGAGCTTCATTTAGTGTAGCCCTGGCTGGTCCACCTGGGGAGCTGCAAACTAGCCACAGCTGATGGGAAATCCCAGTCCACACTCTTTAGCAGTGCATAGGAAAAGGTCATAGTGCAGCTGCTCTTTAAATACACACTTTCAGCTGGGTTTTTTCTAATATATGTAAAACTCTTGGCTAAGCTGCTTTGGAGCAAGTGTGCAGGTGTCTCCTGTGGTAGAGAAGTTCCTTCAAAGCTATTTTATCACACTAGAGAAGAGCCAAATATTGGATAGTTTCCTGTTTTGATGACAGGGCTGGGGTGTTGTGCACACACACAAAAACAACCTCACAGACAATCTGTGCTCTTCTTCCCTTGCAAAAGATGCAAACTCTCTTCCCTAGGAATGCCTCAACTCTTCAGCAGGATTCTGTCTTTCATGGATGGTAAAGCTTGGAAACAACAAACAAGCTTCAGATGGTGCTAATGGTCCATTCTGCTGACCATATTCTCAGTTAAATGCATTCATGTGGTTTATATCTGCAGCGAGATAATTATTCAGCCTATGTGGTAATACAATACTGACTTTATTTTGTGGGTTGCAAAGAGGTGCCAAAGGCACTCATCTGGTTCCAAAAGACTGGATGTGCTTGCTCTAAACATTTCTTGAAGTGTCTTTAAAAGAAAAAAATTAAAAGATTCTCCTTCTGTCTGGGTAAGTGTAGATTTCTCACGTACAGGAAAACGGAAAGAAAAAGCTACTCACTCACAGCACTGGATTTCTTACATCCTGGGAATCTCAGTACTTAATGCTTCTCTGAAGGCAAGCAGTATTTCTGATACCTACAAAAGTGAGAAAAGCTATGTAAGTCAGGGAGAAAAATAAATGAGAAGAAAATAGCCACCATCCCTTCCTCTCTATGGCTGGTAATGTAGTTTTTCACCAGCATGCAGGAATGCCAGCAGGAATTCCAGCAACTCCCTTTTCCACTGACCACCACTGACAAGCAGAATTTGAAAGATTTGGTCCTCCAGTTCTTTTACAGTAACATGATAAACCTTGGGAGCCTCTTGGGGGGAAAAAAAAATAAAATCCACATTTCTTAGGCCAAGCAGACAGTGGGGAGCACTCACACACTCGTGTCCTAAGATACCACTGCTGTGGTTTGCACTGGAAATACCCACAAAACATCTGCTGCAGCTGACACATTCCAGAACAAACTCTTTGGCTATTGGGAACTTCAGCAAAATGCCATCAAAATTGTCCTTCTACTCCTTAAAGGGACTCACCTGCTGTGTCCCAAAGCTAAAGCTGGCTTTCCTCATTTTGCTTTTTTTTTCCCCCCCAAGGAAACAGGAGAAGAAGGTTTAGCTTCAGCAGCTGCAAGAGCAGAACTGATAGAAAAATATTCCCCTTTGGCAATGGCTGTATCCACACATGAAAAACATTGTGCCTGCAGGTCTGCAAGAACAGCTAAAGAGATAACACACAGTCATGGGACTGCTCTGAGTAAAAGAAATACAAGCAGCAAACCACCCCAAAAACTCCCCAAGAGAAGAGGCAGAAGCTCATTGATTGCTTCAGCAGGACTGTGAGCACAAGCTGCACTTTCAGCTCAAGCTGAAGTATTTCAATTTGAAACTCCAAACTCCTGTTATCTGGCCTGAGGAAGGTCAGCTGACAAACCCAAAAGAAATCACTTGGAGTCTCTTGCTGCTTCCCAGCAGGTTAGGTTGATATTTTTTTGGATCTTTTCAAGGGAAGATATGACTTGATTTCCTGAAAGAGCACATTGGCTACTGGAGGAGCTGGGAAGCCAGAAGCTATTACACAACCATAACCATATTTTAAGAGCTTAGGCTAGAAAAAGCTGCATGTTTATTCACAGATAAAAGGGAATCTGCTTCCTGCTTTGCTCTGTCTAAGAGTAAGGCAAAAAATGCTAGTTTCACTGAATTGTAAAAGAGAAATAAACACGTGGGATAGCTGCAGATTTTGTGCTATTTACACCTCCAACACTTTGGGACCCAGCAGGCCACCTTCTGCTGCCCTTCCTCCCTCTTTTGGGTCAAATTCTCCATTCTCACATGTTAGGCTTAGGATGAAGCTGTTTCTGTATTTAATGGGTTTAGTCCAGTTATCTTTTATTGAAACTGCTGTCTGAAATCCTGATTTTTCAGTGCCGTGTCCAACACAAAGTGACTCTGCAGCTTGCCAACAGAACTAAACCCAAACCTCTGAACAGAACACTTCTAAAGAACAACAAAATCACCTACAATGCAGCACAGCCCTGTCCTTCCCCTGATCTCAAACCTCTGCTTAGAAAGTTAGTTAAAATAAATATACATGTACAGTGCTGTTGCTTCTTGGGTCTGTATACTGACCCTCACAATTTTTGGTACTTTTCCTGAAGACTCAGCTGGTGAAGCTTTTGCAAGGATCTCCACTTTTGAAAACATAAAGCAGAAAAAAAATCTTCATTATAAAATCCAATCCCTTGCTGTTGTATTTGTAACACATGATCCTCTTCAGAAAGTATGCAGAAAGTTTCTGACCCTCATGGCTATGAGAATATGATCTGGGTTTAATATAACAGCTCAAAAATGAGTTGGTAATATACACATACATATATATATATGCACACAC
Source organism: Climacteris rufus (assembly GCA_013398175.1). Taxonomy (NCBI): domain Eukaryota; kingdom Metazoa; phylum Chordata; class Aves; order Passeriformes; family Climacteridae; genus Climacteris; species Climacteris rufus. The sequence goes on from VZRZ01007703.1 coordinate 193,645, forward strand.
ATATGTATTTCAGATCTTTCAAACTATTTCACAGTTCTGAGAGATTTGCTACTGCTTTTGAATGCTTGGATTTAGGCAGCAGTGAAATGAAGGAGTCACCAACACGTTTCATATGGAAGCATCAACTTTTTTCAAAAAGTAGGTAATTAGTAATGAAAACTCTCGCCTGACTTTGTTTGTCTTGAGCATTCCTGCGTAGGCAGCTCTTGAGCAGCCTCCCAAGGGACATGCTTATTCCAAGGCAGCACAAGGCAGGAGAAGCAGCTCTCCTTGACATGAAAGCATCACTTTCCTGAAATGCATCACAATGCCAGGATCAGGCAAATTGAGGCCAGACCTCCTCTCTGCACAGGAGGGCATGCACACAGCCAGCACCATCTCAACTGCATGAGCTGTGCCACACCAACACTGCAGAGTATGGGACAAGATCTAGGGAGATCTGTATCTGCTGGCTCTTCTGTACATGTATTCATGGTGAATATATCTACAGAACAGGTAATGATGGTTTATGAGTTACCACACACCTCCTGGTTCACAGGGATTGCCTGTCTGTGTGTTTACGTGGCCCACAGCATGCAGTGAATAACTCCAGCTATCCCAGCCAATCTTCATTCTCTGCACACTGAGCAGGAGACTCAGCCACCAGCTGCTTCATCACTCTAGATGCTTTCCAAAAAAAGTAACATCTCATGGCAAAACAAAACAAAATAAACAAAAAGGCTTTTAAATACTTCATAAATACCAGCACTCCACATGGTTTCTGCAACCCAAACACTACAGCACTAAGCACCTGAAAAAGGGATTATTTTGCTTTATTCATCATGGTTTTTCTCACAAGAAAAGAGATTGTCAAGATATCTTTAGAGAGCTAAAAGGTAAATCTCAAGCTGCTGCTACGACAGGGACGAGAAATAATGGTACTTTTTAGATGCTTGACAGAGAAGTTCCTTTGAGACTCTCTCAACCTACAGAAATGATCAATTTTGCAAAAGAACATTTTACAGAGAGAAACGGAACTGGAAGCCTTGAAAGCACTTGCTTTTCCCAGCTGTGCTTGAGATGAAGGAAAATAAACCCCACACTCCTCCTGACTTCTTTTCCTGAAAGATGCCAGCTCGGTGCTTTAAACCCAAAAGCATCACCACAGAACAGGTCATGCCAACCCTCCACAGCTCCTCCACCTTTGGTGCTTCCTGCACAGCACCCTGCCTGCCCCAATGCCCAGTTTGGTGGTACAGGCAATAGGTCAGGACAAACCTCCTTCACCAAGCTGGTGTGTCATGCCAGGCATTAATTAACTTTCCAGTGCAGCTTACACCTATATTTCCCTAAACCCCACCATGATCAAAATTACCACCTTAGCGATCTGAATTACTTCTAACAGCAGCCTAGAAATGCCTTCTAAGGAATTAAATATGCACAGCTGTGCTGGAAATGGGGGGTTTGCAGCCTCTCGATTGCAGGCTGTTATTACAGCATGATTAGCAGATACAAATGTTCTTGAAAGTCGTCTGTCTCCACCCACTGAAAATCCCAGTTATCCCAACAGATCCCAAGAGCCCCAACAGCTCCAGGCTGCTGGTCCAGCCCTCCTTAACCATTCACCAAACCTGGCAGACTGCAGTGCCATGGACTAACGTGCTCATGAGCATCCTCGCCTTCAATGCCTTTTCATAAAGCTATTAAAATTAAGCCATCCCTTCCCCCCATCCCTACGACAGACACTTAAAATACAACTGAAAGTTTCCATCAAAAACCTAAATATGCAGTGAAAAGACCACTAAAAAACCCCAAAGTGCTCTGAGGTCTCTGTGTAAGAGCACACACAGAGTGTGGACAGTGAAGCCTGGAGAGACCACGGGGTAGCTCCCACACCATCCATTCCCAGCGGTCTTGTCCCTGTCCCACTTGGCACTCAGCTGTCTTTCTCCAGTCTTTTAAAGGAAGCTTGAAGAGATGGGTATTTCCACCCCACAGCAGCTGCTGCTGGCAGCCCTTGAGCTCCCCAGGAAACCACTGATGCCAACCTGGAAACCATGGAGTAGGAGGCTCCTGCCAAGGGTCATCTTCTGCACCTCATTAGTGTGACAACCTGCACATGGTCCTTATCCACACTGCACCATTTGCAGGGGTCTTTGAGCAGAAGCTGTCCCAGACAATCATTCCAAGGCTGCACCATGCTGCAGCTCTCCAGCCTTAGCTTCCTCCAGGAAAATTTCTATAAACTATAGAAATGGACCAAACCCCTCTTTGCAATGCCTTCTTAATATTGCTAACTGCTTTTGGAAATATTCAGAAGCATAAAAATAAGCAAAGAGCAAATAACAGCAAAATAAGAGTAAATAAGAGCAAAACCCAAACTAGCTGTCTTTAAAAACAAAAAAAAAGAAAAAATGTAAGAGGTTTAGGCACATCTTCACTGTGCAGCACTGTCCCAGAAATGATTCCCCCTCTCTTAGAGCTTTAGAAGATTTCAGAAAACATGCTCACTATCAGGATGAAATGGACCTCATATCCCTCTAGGGAGAAGCAGGAGTGGGATACTGCAGGGAAGTGGAGAGCAGAGCCAGGCAGCCTGGGCAGCCATCGAGGCCACCTCTGCCCCACTGGCACTCCCAGAGGACAGCTCCAAGCCCTCAGCCACAGGCTGCTTGGGGCCAGCATGTGCCCATCCACAATTTTGCTTTAAGCTGGCAAGAAGTGCTTTGGTTGCAGCAGCAGCTGCAGTTGGCCCTTGCCTGCAAGGTGAGACAGGGGCTGGCAAGGGTCCTGGTCTGGCTTCCCTGGCACTGGACAGACAGACAGACTGTGATTCTGCCACTTCCCACCTCAGTGCTCTCGTGAAAAATTTGCAAATGAACAATATTCAACCCCACAGCCCCAGCACGGGGGGATGCTCCCCTGCATCTTCAGTGAGGTTCTACAGCCTTTCTGCACCTCACTTTCTGTCATTAAGTCTGGTTCACTGGGAACCAGAATGAAAGAGAATGGGAAAGCATTGCTCAAAGCAGATTATATTTACTTTTCAACACATCCCCCAGTTGCAGATGTCAGCACAGAGAAAGGTATATTACTTTCTTTCCTATCTCCTTAACTGTTCCTAGCTTCCTTCAACAAATCAAAGTGTTTTCTTGAAGGGTGAGAAATCTCAGTCTTGTATACTATTTTAAATTGGCAGCAAGAGGTTTAGAGCAAGAAGAAGAATATTTGATCGCATAAGAAAATTCAACCAGAGAGAGAGAGAACGACGTCCTGTAGGGTTCTGGCTAACAGAAAGTTCATTATTAATTTATTTGGCTTTTAGTAAGGTTAAACTATTTCATACTATTCCTCTTAAACTTTGCATTTCAGACTGTCACCCTCTGGTTAGTTACCTACTTGCCCACAGTAACAAATGTGCTGGAAAACAGTCGTTGGACCCTGCTCTGCCACAATCAGTGATTAAGAAATCTTTTCCAACACAGGGACTGCTGCACTGTTATACAGCAATAACTTTTATTTTTAAACAACCGAGCTGTGGACTGTTAACCTACTAACTAATTTTCAACACCGTGGGATGTCCCCTTATAGAGTCATAGAACCATATATGTTGGAAAGAACATTTATTCCAAGTCCACCACGAAATCATTTCCCTGAGTGCCACATCTACATGTCTTTTAAATACTTCCAGGGATGGTGACTTCACTGGGAAGCTTGTTTCCGTGCCTGACCAACCTTTTTGTGAAATTTTTTTTCCTAATATCAAATTTAAACCTCCCCTGGTGCAACTTCAGGCCATTTCCTCTCCTCCTGTCCCTGGTTACCTGGGAGAAGCGACCAAGCCCCACCTGGCTACAGCATCCTCTCACAGAGTTGTAGAGTGACAAGATCTCCCCTGACCCTCCTTTTCTTCAGCCTAAACAACCCAGACCCCTCAGCTGCTCCTCATCACACTTGTGCTCCAGACCCTTCTCCAGCTCCACTGCCCTTCTCTGGACAAGTTCCAGCACTTGAATGTCTTCCTTCAATTTGAGGGGCCCAGAACTGAATGCAGCACTCAAGGTGTGGCCCACCAGTGCTGGGTACAGACAACCACTGTCCTGATCCTGCTGGCCACACTATTGCTGACACAAGCCAGGACACCATTGGCCTTCTTGGCCACCTGGGCACACACACTGGCTCATGTCCAGCTGCTGCTGACAAGAACCCCCAGATCTTTTCCTCTGGACAGCTTTCCAGCCACTCTTCCCCAGGCGTGTAGTGTTGCAGTCCCTGTGTTCAGATCCATCCAGGCGTCATCCAGGTTTGAAGGAGAGACATGGTGTAACTTGTACACTGGGGATAGAGCCAAAAACCCTTCCAGCACCCACCAAATACCCAAGCTTATAACAACAGCAGTGTTAGAGTGGAAAAAGAGAGAACTGAAGCAAGCACAATACAAAAACATGCTACCCCCCGTGACCATCCCAAAGGTCTAAATGCACATGCCTGTTTGGGAAGGATGGGGGTGATCACTCGAGACTGCCTGCAAGAGCAGGCTGGTGGGGAAAGTGTTGTGAGAATCAGCCAGCACAACTTCACATATGGACGGTGCTAGACTGCAGCCAGAAACATCACCAGCTATTTTCACTGCTTAGATCCACTGTCAGAGTCACACAATTCAAGGCCTCCCAGTATGACTGTTAGGTTTGGCCTGGTCTCTCCAGTTTCAGCCTGATTTCCTCGCCACATGACAGAGCCCAACAGCAATCACTCTTTTCTCTTGCTCTTTATTCATTCCCTCTTTTGTTTCCCTCAACCCTCAAGCTGAAAAAAAAAAAAAACAAACAAAAGGGAAAAAAACAAGACTGATCAAGACCAGACAATGACTACATTTTACTGCCATAAAAATAAAAGGAAGGGGTTTCCCTTTTCCGGCTGTTTAGAGCATTCCTACTTCTGGCTGTAAGCACCGAGATGTTTGCAAATTCCTGCCAAACATCACAGCCATCAGTGCAAAAGTGGTACAAGAAACAAAATGAGCACAGGGTATAAACATAAAGCAAAAAAATCACTTTGCTCCTCTCAAATAATTGTTTGTGCTGCATTCACTCGTGTTATGTGTTACTGAGTCTCTTGTTTTCAGTAGGAGTGCCCATGTCCTCACACCTGGAAAGTTCAGTGAGATGTACCCAGGTCAGCAGCCCCATACATTCGTGCAGGTGACCTGTTTTCAGCTACAAGGAATCAAGGAGCCACAACCAGACCACAGGAAAGCTTGCCTGGAGTCCCTTCTATGTTGCTGTACGTTCTTGCTCAGTGCTGAGCTTTGGCTGCTCTCCCCACTGCAAACTCCTGGAGCTCCAGTTTGACAGGAACATCTCCTGGGGCATGTTCCTGCCCGCTGCACTTCTCCCCACTGCACAGCCCGAGCCCTGCCTCTTCAGTTCCCCCATGCTCCACTAAATGGAGCCAAAAGGGGAAAGTCTGCATACACTGAGCACTTAAAAAAAGTGACCAACCCCAGGAACTGGAAATGAAGTTGCTTTTGTGGCCTCTTCTCCCTATCCTGGGGATAGACAACACAGCCTGGGCACTGCATCTGCTTGTTCTGTCAAGAATCAGTAACTTTGGGCCCATCCTTCCCCTCCAGCTAGACTTTAACTTTTAAGGCAAAGAATACAAAGGGATGGAATGAAACTCTCCTACAGCCTGCCAGTCTTGCTGTCCCACAAATCTATCCTATCAATTTATCACCTTCACTGCACTGATGCCTGTATTGGACACTGACTTTTTATATGTCCGGGTCTACAGCCCTGAACAGCCTGGAATGTTTTTAGAAACCAAAGCAACACAGGGTTTGGACAGTGAATGTGAGAGTCCTCCAGATCTAAGTACTGTATTGGAATCAAATTAAGATTTGGATCCTCCTTAGTTTGAGAAGTGGGCCCCTGGGAATCTCAGGAGGTTTAGTAAGACCAAAGGCAAGGTGCTGCACCCGGGTCAGGGCAATCCCTGGCACCAACCCAGGCTGGAAATGACCAGATAGAGAGCAGCCCTGCTGAGGAGGACTTGGGGGTGCTGGGATACTGGACATGATCCAGCAATGTGTGTTTGCAGCCCAGAAAGACAAACATACCCTGGGCTGCATCAAAAGCAGCGTGGGCAGCAGGCTGAGGGAAGTGATTCTGCCTTTCTGCTCTGCTCTGGTGAGACCCCACTTGCACTGCCATGTCCAGCTCTGGGGTCCTTGACACAGGAAGGACATCAACCTGTTGGAGAGAGTCCAGAGGATGCCACAAAGATGATTAGAAGGATGAAGTGACTTTTCTGTGAGGAAAGGATGAGAGAATTGGGCTTGTTCAGCCTGGAGAAGAGAAGGCTTCAGGGTGACCTAATGGTGGCCTTCCAGTACCTGAAGGGAACTTACAGGAAAGATGGGTGAAGACTATTTACAAGGGCATGGAGTGACAGGACAGGGGGCAATGGATTCAAATTGAAGGAGAATAGGTTCAGATTAGATATTAGGAAAAAACTCTTTACTGTGAGGGTGGTGAGGCACTGGAACAGGTTGCTCAGAGAAGCTGTGGATGCCCCTCCTGAAAAGTGTTCAAGGCCGGGCTGGATGGGACTTTGAGCAGCCTGGTTTAGTGGGAAGTGTCCCTGCTCATGCAAGGGGCTTGGAACTAGATGACCTTTAAGGTCCCTTCCAACCCAAACCATTCTGTGATTCTATTGGAACACATTTAGAGCACCAGATAGTTTCTACAGCTTTCTACCTGATTCAGGATCCAGGATGAAATCAGATTTCTGAGAGGGAACCCTGCTACTACTTGGATACACCTTTGCCACTCACTCCAGTAGAAGCAGGATTGAACCGAGGAAGATGAAGTGCAATTCACATCCTACCGTGAAGACTGTTCAGGAGAAATGCATTTTCACCTTTTAAAAATCAGACAAAATCAGATTTCATACAAAATTTATCTTATCCTTCCACAAAACCAGCAACATGATACTAAATTTCATCTGTCTCATGATATATTTAATGAGGGGGAAAAAAATCATATAAGTGCGCACCCCTTTCTCCAGTACTCCTTGTTATTCTTCCAGAACAATTCTTCAAAGCTGCTGAGATCACTGTATGTTACCTCCTTTTTGAAGGATCAGATACATTGCATCAAAAAGCATGCAGGCAAAGTTCTAGGGCACGAAACCAATTTTTGCGCACTTTTATCTGGGTCAGCTTTTCTATTGATTCTGCAAATATGGTATCATTTTTTTAAAGTTAAGGGTTTTTTTAGTTTAAAAAGAAGAAAAAGAGAACATCAGAACTCAAGCCAAACATCCATCTGAGCCAAGGACTGGTTTTGCTGGGTGACTCCAAATCAAAAAGGTAGATTTTTTTCCTTAATAAAGTCCAACAGTGAAAGGGCATCTGGACTGACTGCTAAATTCAGTAAATGCCCTCTTCCCATACTGCTTCTATTTTCATTAATACCACTTAACATCTTTGTTGTTAACAAAACTTAACAACAGCCGACAACATCTAAGAAATCTAACATGAAAAAACACATCAAAACCACTTAGACACGTTTGACCATTAATTCATCCCTTCCTTTCTCTGCCCCTCTGCCAGGTTTTCCTCCATGGTTATGAATTATTTGGCACAGCCTCCAGCTTTGCTTTATGTCGTTTTATCAACCTGATGTGTGTCTTGAGGTGCTCTGAAGCAGAAATATGTAAGTAAGAACTGGCCTCAGGTGACATCCTGCTTTAGGAGGAGATGACTTGTTGCAGACAACTTGAAGATCTTGTATCAACTTCATCTGTACACATGGGGTAAATGGAGAAAGGACACCTCTAGGAGGATCCCTACAAACAGGTGACCTTTTGTAGGAGGGACAACTCTGAAAATTTGCTTGCAACTTCAGATGAAAGCAGAAAAGAATAAATAAAATAGTTGGGAATTCCAATTAGGTTGGTGAAAATAAAGAGCTAATGAACTGTCTCTCAAGTGCTTTTCCAGAACGGAATGCTTTTACTTCTGAGAGATGCTTTTTGCATATTTTGGTGATGATGTGACACTGGGAACACCACATTGTCCAAGAATCTTATTATCAAGTGTGCTTCTGCTGGAGGCTGGGCACCTGCTTTGACAAGACCTTGTTTCACAGGCATCAGGGCAACACGGTGAGAGAGCCTGTGCACTTCCAAGTCAGAGTTCAAGAGGGCTCTGACTAAGATGGGCATTTATTCCCTGGCCCTGGGACATGTGTCTGGCATGCTCAAGATCCAGAGGATCGTCTGGACAGATCCATCAACCTTTTTATATTCCCTTTTCCCAGTCTGAAGAGCTGGGATGGAAAGATGAGTAATCATTTCCATCACATCCGCTATGTGACACAAACAAAACCCCCCAGCCTAACTGATTTCTGATTTGCAAATGATTAAACCCCAACACTTTCTCGCCACAGTTTTACCCAATTAAGCCTTGTCTTCATTAGGGACACTGTGCCAGTCCTGCACTAGGCTCCTGGATGCTGCCTCCAGCATTGCACATCTACAACCAAAGAGCTGCAGACAAGAGAGATGCCCTCTCTTGAGAGAGGGCTGGAGGTCCCTTTCCCCAAGGATGGCCCTCCTTCCAGAACCCCACCCTGCTGTACTCCATCTGCAGCCCAAGTGCAGTTATTAATATACTTCTAACTGCAGAAATTATTGCTCTGTTACACTCTGTCTTCTCTCTTCCCCCATGCATTAACTGGTTGCTTGGAGCTTTGCAATCTTTCAAAGAAAATGCCTTGAAAAATAAAACTGAGAAGGCTCACGTTAAATTGGGAAATGAGCACGCCTTGCTGGCTACCCTGAGAAACTAGGACAGGCTTCTCCTGACCAAATCTCCAGGTATCTCTGAGGCAGAAACAGTCGGCACAATTCTTAAAATACGCACAGGCTGATTAAAGGCTGGCTTACAGCACTCACCAGACTTACAGCATCAGCACTGACTTTTAAAATCAAACAGACATGATGATTTACAGAAGAAACCTTCTCCAAATGCAGGGCTGGTTCCTGGACCCCCTCCCTTGCTCTCTCATCTCCCACCACACCAAACCCCCCCCTTGGGAAAGCCTGAGGTACCAAACTGGGCACAAGCAGAGGTACCAATACCTTGGACGTCTGTCCAAATTCAAACCAGCAGCTGTTTCAGTGTTTAAGTGGGTTTGTAAGCCACATTTTTCCAGGGTCTCCTGCCCACCAGCCACCATGCTGCTTCCTCCTTTGCTGGGAGATGAGGTACCCATGTCTGAGGGGCAAGTGGAGGGCTGAGCTGGGACAGCTGGCCAATGGACCTCCAAAATGGCAAAGGGGACAACCACAGCGCAGACTTTAAAACAAATATCCCTCCCCAACAGGACACTTGCCCTGAGGGAAAGGTTGTTCCCTGTGCACCACATCTCAGGCCCTCTCCTTCATCTGCTTGCCTCATGTTGAAAAAGCTTCATTAGTGGAGAGGAGCCAAGTGCTGCATGGCCCCAGTGCTCTGCTCAGTGACCGAGAAAAGCTGGACTGAGCAACCAGCAAGGACCTTCCCCTCTCCTCCCTCAAACTGGGGAACAAGGGCTGCTTCTCTTCAGCTGTCTTTCTCACCTTCCTCTCAAGTATCAGAGCACCCCTATGCCAAAATGAATTTAGTATGGGGAGTGTTTTCATCCTTTTATTATGGATGAGGCAAAGCAAGACTAATAGTTTGGGTTTATTTACATTATGTCAGTTTAAATTAAGGCAGTGCCTTCCTGAGATTGCAAATCTGGTTTTGTCGCTCCCACTACTCAACTGAGACCCCCACACCCCAGCAGGACAAAGTGGTGCCTGGCTACAACCCCTGTCAGACCCTGCTGTGGCAGATGGTGCCCCTGGCAGTGTCTCACCCTGGCCATCACTGGGGGCTGCCACTTCTGTGCCAGGCTCAGGGCTCCAATGTCCACGGGAACAGGGTGGGCTCCAGCTTCCCTCGACACCATCACCCTGCACTGACACTCACCACACATCCTTGAGTGTGTGTTCCAGCCGCCTTACTAACATCTAATTTAAATATTAAGGCCACTTTGCCACAAATGTAGACAGTTTTGAGCCTCTGCACTTTCACGTGGACTCCAGTAAATGGGTTTTGGCCACCTGTCCCACAGGTTGTAATACAGGGAACAGTTTATCTTCTCCAACAGAGCTATCAGGCAAACAGGTTAATGTATGAATGTTAATGTACAAATATGCTGAACCTAAATGGACTTTCTTATATGAGATTCAGAAATGACTACAGGAAATATAGTCAGAGGTCACCAGAAATAGTGACTGGTAATGCTCAAATTTATACAGAATCATGGAATAGTTTGGGTTAGAAGAGACCTTTAATTATTCATTAATTATAATTAAAACGGACCTTAGTCCAACCTTCTACATGCACAAAACCTCTCAGTGAAGGAAACAGCAGCTCTAAAGAATCTCCTCTAAAGAAAGTTAAGTAAACACCTTTAATCAAAGCTTAGCAATCCTCCAAATCCAGGCAGGGTAGCCTGTCCTTCATGGATCTTCAAAGCAGTCTGTGGAATCAGTCATAACTTTGCCATTCATCCTTTGCAACACCATGACAACTTCTGAATAACTGGGAAGCAGCACAGCAGCATCAACCAGAACACCCTTCACTGTCCAAAAGTAAACTGCACAGTTTGGACTTAATGTGTATTTATATAATTGTGTTTTCCAGATGAAATGTAGGGTCTAAGCAAAAAACACATCCAGAGTCTTCACTGCCTTCATCCACACTCAGCCATATGCTCTCACATGTCCCACTGAAACAACCTAGACCCCACTTGCACCCCAAAATCCCATAGAGCACTCTGCCCTACAGGGAGCTTTGTAATGCTCTGTTCAAAGAGCAACAGTGCTCAAAAATTTTATTCTTCATGGAAGCTGTATTTAAGAAGTTTTTCTACTGTCCTCAGTGGGGTTTTACATTTTGGATGTGTGACAAAGCAGACATGGTGTGCAAGGAACTATAAATCCTGACTGCACAAAACTACCCTAAAACTAGAGCTTTAGGATTGGATATGGACTAAATCTGACCCCTTGAATCAAGCCTCTCAGATCTCCTCTGCTGCTAAAATAAAGGCAGAATTTTGTTCCAAAAGCTCCCTGTGGCTCCTCAGTTTGCAGCAGTTTAACTACAGAGCTGTCAAGTTTCTAGTCCACACCTCAAATAGCCTTGTCAAGTCATACAATCAGCAAGAAGCAGCCAAGGCAGGGTTTTATTGTCAGGGAATGTAAACAAATAGCAGGCAGTGCTGTTCATCCATCTCAGGTTGATGCATATAATTTTAATTAAAGCATTTATGTAAATACAGATGCAAATTAGGTTCAGTATAGCATCTGCCAAATTACTATCAAAGACATGAGGCTACTGGCAAATTATCAGCATGAGCTTTCATGATGTGAAGGTACCAAATCCAGTCTTGGTCCAGACACTGTATATTTTATTTGGCTTAAATTGGCAGTAAAACACCATAGCGGTACATGCAAAAAAAAAAGTTAAATAGTCTTCCATCTGACAAAAAGAGCACTTGGGAGGTAAACCAACATCCTTAAAATTTGTCTTTTAGACAGCCTATGTCTAGCAAGAAAAAAAACCCTTTTGCATTTCTGCAACACCTATTAAAGAAACTCAAAGTGTCTCTGAAATGTTAATTAATCCACACTCTCCCCAAGGGATATCTATTTTAAAGATGGTTGTATGGAGCCCACATTCACCTCTCATTTGCCAAAGGCTCGCAGGGGAAAAGCCACAGAGATCGAATCTGGACCTAGGCCCTGCTCCTCCACAATCTCATCACAAGACCTCCCTCCACAAAAATCACAAGAACTCGCTCACACCAAAGAGGTGTGAACCTCTTTGGCCTAAATATCACTGCCTCAAAGTAGTGTTAACTTCAAAACCTTGTTAAACCTGCAATTACATTACAAGAAAAATAAGGGAAAACAAATCACAAGGGGGGAAAAAAAGCCCCAACATTAGAAAACTGAAGGAATCTTTAGATCATGCTGAAAGCATTTTATCTCTGGAAAAGTATGACCAAGGTAACATTTCACAGCCATATCACCATCAATTTTTGCTGACTACTTCTTCCCTCCAGGTGCAATTCCATCTTTAGGATCTTGCAGTGGGAGAGCAATTCTCCTTTCAGAGCCATCCAGTAACACCAATGCCTGGAAAGAGGGAATAGCTGCTAAGGTTTTAAAGCAGACCTAATTTGATCAACATCAAGGATGCTTAAGTACATGCTTAACGTGCTCCCTGCAAAACCCTTGCAAAATTCCCAGGGTATGAAATTCCCACTAGCACTGAAAGAAGTGAAATCACATTTCCAATTTATTTGGAATGGATGCATTAAATTGCTGGGAAACAATTGTTATTACCAGTGATGGGGAACAGGAGAAGGAAACACAGTAAGGTTTGGAGTTACACAGGTAGGTTCACAGCATGACAAAATGTGACATGTACATGTCACATCATGACTATGACAACAGTGTTTGGAAGATGTGTAACCAGCATTTTGTAAGCATATGGTCATATACTGGCCCCTTCCTGTGCTCAAAATTAAAAACAAAACAGAAGGACAGGAGCTAAAGGCATGAAGCCACAGACTGGCCTGTTTGCATTCCTTTGCCCTGATATCAGTTATAATGACTGCACAGTCATTCAAATGCTTTGCTTATTGACTTGTTTATTTTATTTGTCTTTAGCATTTTGCTTCCAAAAAAACCAAACACCAAGAAACATGTAGAAATAGCAAGTGTTGTTCTGAACATTGGGACACCAGTGTGAATTCCTACAGTAACTGTTGATTTCGTGGCTGCAGGGAGAATGTGGAAGAGGGGAACAAGAAATGGTGATGTAATTAAAGAAATGATACTGAGGTTGTATCTCCTATTATCTATTGGAATAGAGTAAATGTGAGAGCTTTAGGCTCTTGGAAGTTGGACATCCCTGCTTTCCATGACTGTTAGGAGAGCTGGCACACACACACACACACACACATATGTATATATATGAAACTTGCTGGAGAGCAGTAACACACCAAGCTCTGCTTCTCCATAGCATGTCTGCATCTTAACTGGGGACCCTGCTCTACCAAATAATTTTCTGGGCCTCCTAGGCAGAAAGAAAAAATGCCAAGTTTCATTGAAGGGGAGGACGGGTAGAGACTTATAAAGGATGACAGTTCCCATACTTACTTTGGGAGAAAACCAACACAAAATCACAGCCTTGCCATGTATTGGTTTCAAGTCACAACTCACATTCCTAATGGAGGCCAAGTTGGCCATCTTGATGATTTCTTCTTGATAATCACATCTCAGTAGACTTTTATCTTATCTGAGACTTAACCAGGCAATTTCAATAGATTGAATGATCGCACTAGTTTTGCCAAAAGTAGTAATTGACTTTCAACATACAAGCAAACAGATAAATAAGAAACTTGCAGGTCTGACGTGGCCTCAGCTGGCACATGCTTATGGATTTTGTTGGGAAATCAGTAATCCTATACTGTACTGAGAAGCTGAGCCACTCAGGCAGCAACTGATGACCCAGGGACATGGATTCACCAGAGGAAAAGGAGAAGGCAAGAGAGTATGGTTCTAGATAGGCTATGGGAGTAGCTTTATTCTCTGCCTGACCTTCTGTAAACCATTTTTATTCCTCAGAGCTTCTTCATTTAACAAAACTTCTTGTAAGAAAACTTTTCTGTATCGCAAATACTGGGATAGAAAGTGCCCAAGAGGATACCAGGTGCTTCTCTTTTAAGAAATATAAGATCGAATAAGCACCAATAAACCACTCTCTTTTCTGCTTCTCCAGTGAGGCTGGGGTTCTTCTTGAAGTGTTCTTCTCAAGCAAAGAAATGTGTAACTCTAAAAAGCTGGGGAAGAAGAGAGGAGCAGTATTTCATCAAAGGACCTGTAGTAGCAGTGTAACAACATAACTTCTTGAAGGGAACCACGGATTAGAAGTTGGTGTGCAAAGACAGAGTAGGTAGTAAAAATACAACAGTATCCATCTTTCAAGACTCAAGGGGTGAAGCTGTGCTAGGAAGACAGGAGGAGTTGCTCTGCCCAAGAGGTAAAGTTGTGCCTTGTTTCCTCTGTCTGCATATTTTTCCACCTTTTATTTTTGGGTCTCGCAACATTATCCAGCACTAGATGGCACATAGCTGGAATAACAGTCCCCATGCCCTGCACTCCTCAAGCCAAGGTGAACACAATGCACAAACAGAATCAGTGGAAAAAATAAGAAACTAACACATCTCAAAGGATGATTAAATGCTTCTGAAAAGGCCAGGTTTAGCAGGTGTCCCAAGACAGCCTCATCCCAGACTCAAAGAGGAGCCCTTTTATTTGGCTGGCTGACCTGTTCTCCCATTTCTGCCCATAAACTGGTTTTGCCTTCTCTTAATTTTAGGCTTGGATAACATTTTCCTGAATCAGAATTTACTATGATCCAAAGCAGGTGCTTGTTGGCGTACCCACCAATCTAAACACCCATGAAAACTTAAGCTATCACTTCCAACCCTGTGTATCACCCCTGAGGACACAAGTAAACACAGCTATAGCTCATGAACAGCTGGTTTCTACTAAAAATGCTGGAGACCCACAAGTCTCAATGAACTCCCAGTTCAATGAGCCCACAGATCACTTAGCTGCCAAGACATCATTTCAAAGGTAAGACTTTAGAAAGCCCTTTTCATAAATGTGAACAATCATTTTTATCTTGACATGACTACACTGCCCAAAAAGGAAAATACTGAGTTTTGCCATCCTCTAGAGCACAGTCCAGTTCTCAGTCCGCCAGTGCTGAAATCAGGAATTTGCCCAAGACTGCAACAGACATGCTTTTTCCTTGGAAACATAACTGACAGCTGAGCAGCATGCAGAAGATACATCTGGAGTTTCTCTGCTGCCAGCCACTGGTTTAGTTCATGTTACGATATCAAGAGCTGAAGTTATTGTTTCTACAGAGAACCCCTTCTTCTTACAGTTATTTCATAGGATACAGTAAGTTTCTACTTACTGAAAGCATAAATTATCACTGTGTTTTCGCTTATAATTGATACTTGATCACTGATGCCTTTGGCAGTAATAAGACATGGCCCCCAACGTTTTGAGTTACCTTGATCTTCCCTCTGCTCAGGAAAAGATTTTACAACATCTCTCACCTGTGATTCAGACTCAAACTCAGAGAGGAGGAATAGTGCCTGTTTTGGATGGCAGACTCCTCCTAACTACCAAGGAAAAGGTGAGGAAAGGGCTCCCAAAACTTAGGTGGAGCTTCATGCCCTTGCTGAGGGACTTATCTTCCTTGAGAAAGGAGGTAATGGCACCACTGGTAACTAAAAAACATCAACGATCTGCTCTGTAGCCTCCACTGCAGCTGTCTCTACAAGAGCTGCACCAGTCAACAGATGGGACTCAATCCTTGCATCTACCCATTTTCCAGCTTTTGGAGGAGTTGCCTCACTAAAGAGTCACAAGAGTAGCTTCAGATCTGGATGTTATTCCTGTAGTAGCAGAGTCCCAGAAGTCTTCCCCAGAGACACTTATGCTAGAGGGCAAAACCAGAAGGCATTCAGTATGCTGCTGGAACATTCCTGAAGATCAGTGTGACAAGGGAGTCCCACCAAAGCCTACTGAAACCATAGAGGGCACAGAATGACCACCAAGTTGTGGCTACCACATTCCCCTTGTCATAGCAGTGTGAAATAAAGCTGTTAAAATAAACCTTAAACTTTGTTTCAGTGCAAGGCTTTGAATGTCTACCTTATAGCCACCCTAACTTTCTTCCAGCAACTAAAAAGAATGGCTCCAGGAGAGAAACCAAAAACAATTGCAACTTCATATAACGTGGGATAAAATGTTCACACTCCTTAAGAAATAAGGAGGAAATTGTACCAGGGAATGCTTTTGATATGGATTTCTTTTGTGACCTGCTCCACTTCAGCAGTACTGCAACCCCAGAAGCTCAAACACTCTTAAAGGCTGGTCATTCCTGACACACTCTGCATCGTCCAAACAAAGAGGACCTTTTGTACTCTGAAGGCCAGCTGCATATGGAAAAGCTGTTAAACAGACTGCTCCTCATTCCTGGAGTCATACCTGTTCTCTTTAAAGTGTATCTCCCTACTTTACCCAAAAACGCCTCCCACGTGTGTTTACACCAGTGTTTGCTCTGCAGATGGCTGTGGGAAAGAAATAGAGATTTTAATCTGTTTGGTGCACCACCAGCTGAGCTGCAGTTGGGATTCAGTGGACAGACTCTTTATTGCTGGTAGATTTAAGCGATGAGAAGAACAGAGTTTTATCTCCAAGGTTTGGATGGCGGGGTAAAATACCTACCCTGCTGCTTTTTGGTACCAGAGAGAACAGGCACCTTCCCAGGGAAAGCACCACTCCTCTCTCTGCAATGCTCCTCTCTGTGACCATGTAGGAGCTCTGTTTGGAATGGGACAGGAATGACTTGTAGCAATGATTTCAGATGAGGCTTAGCGAGTGTCCCCCCTCTTCCACACTCACCAGACTTCAATCAAAAGCAGCATTACAGTTTTGGGCAAAACATTTCCATCCTCTGCTGTCTTTTTATTGTTCAGATCCAGGCAAATTGTTCAACTTTTGTGCCTCAGTTTCCCCACCTCTTAAGAGTAATAAAACCTCCCTGGAGCCATCAATAATACCTTGGTGCTTGCAGAGGAGGATGCAAGCAAAGGACTACAAGAACTAGAGATCATCAATAGAGCATCCAAGACTTTGCCACCAATGCTTCAGCAAACCATCAGCCCACTCAACCCCTAGAGCCAGATGTGCAGCACTAGCTCAGAAAGCCAAAAACCAGAAAGAAGCTGCCAGTTTCTTCGTATTCATGAGCTCTTTAATAATGCTCAACAAAACTTGGAGGCATGTTCTCTGCTGTTGCTCTTGCCCTTTTGCACAGCGAGCGAGTCATAAATATTTCAGGGGAAGAGTCCAGAAAATTTGCAAGATTGGTCCTAGCCTTTTACAGCATTAATGAGCAGGCCATTAATAGTTAATGAAGCAGCTGCTGGTGATCTCAGAGGTAAAGGCAAGACGAGAACAGTAGCGTTTGCCCGTTCACTACAACGTGACAATGTGAAGGAATGGCTTGATCCTTCTATCAAATTCTCCCCATCACAGCAAGACCCAGAAGTTGATCACAGCACTTCCAGCAGAACTGCAGGCAGCCCCCTGCCCCACTGCTGTCACCCAGCAGGGATGGAGGCTGCTGGAAATGGTCTGAACCGACCACCCTAATGCTCTGGGCACATCTGTGGGACTGAAAAGGCCTCAGTGCTGTGTCTTAAATACAAGTGTACTGTTCCAAACACTTAACCAAGTAGGGCCATGCAATGCCTATGTGCAGGTGCAAGTGTGCACCCCACAGCCATATGTATGCAAAAATGCCAATTAAAAGAGTGGGGGTTGGGACCTTTTAGAGGTCTCAACTGTTTGTTCAAAGCTGCACTTTGAAAGCTAAATTCAGAATACAACTGGGCAGCCAACTTCAAAGAACAGCTTCTGTGATTTCAGCCTCAGATGGAGCGAGGACTCTGGTGAAAAGGTGTTTTTGCTGTACTTACTCTCTCGTACATCTGAACTGGCACCCCCTGTCTGTGTGTTTGCAGACAGAAAAGCATGTCACCTTCTGGCAACTCTACTTGCCAGGAGCTTTATCAAGGAAGGGCACCACTGGCCAGGCTGCTGGGAGCAACTGCAGCCCTGCAGTCCATGCAGGGACAAAGCAAAAGGAGGTGGCAAGAAGAACTGGGTAGAAGTTTGGACACTGTCAAACTCAATTTCCTTCATTTTATCCCTGCCTGTATAACTGATTTTTAAAGGATTTGTGAGGTTTGTTTCTGTCTGCCTCCACAATCATGTGTGTGTGGGTCTATCAATTCCAGCACAGTAACTTCCCACTGGTCTAATAAAAACAGACAGGGTGTGGAGAGACCCCCACAACTCGTGCTCTGCAGAGTGGTTTGTCTGACCCAGCACATGCACGAATTCAACATCACAAATCAAACACAGTTAAAGTGCTTTGTGTCGGTCCTGCTGGCCCCAGGAATTACCAGTCTTCTGATTTTCACATCACATCTGGTTTGTCACAGATTAAGATTTTTCTGTGGTTTTCTGATAGGGGTATGCACAAAAAACAAGGATTGGTAGCAGTGAGGCTTCCTGAAGACCCCCAGGTGGATAGGGAGAGCACAGACCCATCTTCTTCAATAGCAATCTGAGTATCTCTCTTTTGTATAAGTGTCCTTAGTACAGAGTGCAAAAGTTCATCTGTTCCAGCCATTCAGGGCTGGCAGTCAAGAGCCTTGCATTCAAAGGGAAGAGGAAAAGGAAAATAAAAGCTTAATCTCAGACTTACAGTCTTAATTCCATCCTCCAAACCGGAGATGTTTTAGCAGTGCAGGAGTCAAAGGCAACTGCAGCACTGGGCCCTTTGTTAAATAATTAACTACAATTTGCCTAATCGAGCTGCAAATTCTCACTGAAGAGACAAAAAACTTCCCCACCAACATCCCACTCTCACCTAAGCAATGAGCTTCCTACAGCATCTACTGGGGTAATCATCCTCTAGTTTTTAACAAAACTGGTCCTTGACTTTTCTCACCTTCAAACATGACTCTGCCTGCTGCTTTCAATGCAGATCAAAGATGACCTTAGTAGATCCTTACTGTGCTAAGACCTATAAAATAAATTTATTGTGTTAAATTTCAAGTAATTATTTTATTCTTCATTTGATTAAAAACTATCATTTGCCAAACATGGTCTGGAAAAAAAATTACTACTCAGACTTAATAACAAAGTACATAATTAGCAATTAATGTATAGTGCTTCTTTTTAAAACACAGAAAACATCTAACACTCCTTCATGCTTCGAGTGGGGAGCATCTCAAAGTCGTTATAAACATTGATTTAAAGGCTTTGATACCTTGAACTATTTAATTCACATTATGGATGAAACTTCACATAGGAAGAACACTGCCAAAGCCAGATGTGCACTGGGCCATTCCTCACTCTTGTACCATTGAATTCTTAATAACTTAATAACTTAAGAACGGGTATTTTAAAACAGCAGACAGGTTAAAAAAAAGTTTAATGACTGAAAAAAACCTACCCAACAACGTTTCTTAATCAACTTCCTATTAGCTCCCTGCTTCATTTAAAAAAGAAGAAAAGGTTGATATTTTACCTTCTCCTCTAGCTACACTGCAAAACTTAAAGTGCAAAGTGTGTGTTAAATTTTCTGTTTCCAACCCTTTGAGAACTTATTTTTAGTGATTTTACAATACAGCAAAGTGCCATTCATGCACTAACCAAAAATTAAGGAAGCTGTGACCCCAAACAAGCCAAGTGACCACAGCAGAAGTTGAAGAGTGTTCCCAAATGTAGGCTGCAAAGACCAGTAATAAAGGGTGGCAAATCACAGTCTTTTTCCACTGCTGTGCAGACCAGCAATCACACATTTGAGCAGAAGAAGGGTCTCTAAGCCAATCTGTGCCAATCAAAAGCTCAGCATGGGAACTCTTCTGGAAGTTGCTACACAAGCCAAACAGTGACCTTGCAACACATAGGAGCAGCCCTGAGACTCAGTAAAAGGGTCAGGACAAGAGAGAAGGAACAAATAAAACCCCTGTCTACAAGGGATGAACAAAATACAGGCAGATTAAAAAATAAAGTAACTAAAGTATGTTCGATGAAAACATGAACCAGTGTAAGTGGTCCTACTGCTTGTGCTAGTGAGAGGCAAGTAGGATAGGATGCCTTGAGTCCAAGGCAGCTGACTGAAAAATATGATCAAATTCCACCCTTGGCTGCAGAAATCAATAGAGAGGAGACTCAGGTATGCATTCACCTTTCCTGTGCAAACACACCGTTCAAAATGCATCAAACCACACCTCATACCACTCCACACAAAATATCTAAGTGTTAAAACTGTGGCAGAGCCCGGGTGGTAATTCCCATCCCTTCCTGCTGTTTGCTACATCCCATTAGTAAAGCAGCCTGCAAACAGCCACAAATGCTTTGCCATACAGCACTGCACACCATCTACATCACCACCAATTCTGGGATGCAGCAGTGCTTGTGTTAAATACCCAATATCTGCCTGCAAAGTACCTTGCACACTTTTCATGGAGTGCTTCCCATACAACAGTATACTTCAAAGCAGATCTCTCACTCCATCAAGCACCTCAACAGTGCTCTCCCTGCAAATGGAAAGGTGCTTTCCTTGTCCTGCAAACATCCTGCCACAGCAGGCTCCCTGCTGAGATGTGGATAGAGCCCTCCAAAAAAATGTCAGGGTGGGAACAGGCAAGTAGGGGAAGAGCTGAAGGAAGAGGGTATCACAAAGAAATTAAAAATGCAAACCATGTGCTCAACAATGATCTTCCTCTTAAAGTGGGCACAGGATGTGGACAGGGATTTCTGGAGGTTTTTTTTATTCTGCAGTACCCTATATAGAAGTACCCTATATTTAAGTCCCCCAGAAATTCTGTGGGAGAGGTGCAGAGGGCTCAGCATAGAAGTGGGACCAGCTGTCAAAGGGTGTCTGATGCCTGGTCACCCCCTGCACCCTAGGGCTGTAGACCCTGAGATTAAAAGCACTCACCCTTGAGCACTTTGTGGTGAGAGCAAGACTGTCCACTGCTCGCCAAGAAGTAAGAACAGAGCAAGCAAAAGGAGTTCAGATTTCAGGAGATTAACTTTAAATCCACCGACTCAGAGCTCTGATTTGCTGCTGGAGAAGAGATGGGGCCAGGGCTAAGATCATTCCTATGTACAAGCTCTTTTCAGCATAAATAATATATTGTGACACTCCTCTCCCGGCCTGGACACGAACCGAGTGTTCGCACGCTCTCCTGGACCATCACAACAAGGGTAAACACATAAAAATTAGGTAAAACACAAAAGTAGGCTACTTACGGATATGGCTAAGATCCAGGATAACAGGACAAGCAAACAGAATCTAAGGCACTTCAAGCATATTTAGGGTTAAAAGCAAAATCCTTCACAGCACTAATAGTTTTTTCCTGTATCTGATTAAGTGTGGATCTTGAAACTTGTGTTTGCCTTGAGCAGTATTTCCCAAACCACCTCACCCCCCTGACATCATCAAGGCACACAGACCAGATGCCAGCTGATACACAGGGGAGGGGCATCTTTTGTGACAGTAAAACTGTGAGGATGCTCTAACTCTAAAGAAAGAGATGAAATTTAAAAGCAGTTAAGAAAACAGTTCCCTCCAAACACATCATTCTTCCTTGTCACTCCAGTTGTTTCAAAACACACGTGGAGCTGACTCCTCTCTTAAGCTGAAGAATCCCAGACAGGCAGAGGGAAGCTAAGGCTTCCTAAGGCAGCACTTTTCCTTGAATTTGTTCATCACCATTTGTACCCAGAAACCTCCTACCCATCATAGCTGGGCAAAATCCCACCAGTCCTCAGTGGTCACCAGGCCCTGCCCTCAGCAGTCTGGCACAGGCATGCTGGGGACTGACACATTTGCCAACTCTTCCATCCAGCAACCCCAGGAACTTTTCCTGGTTTGAAAACCCCCACATGAAGCTTTTTCAGCATCATCAGCCAGCTTTTACAGCTGGCTTCTCAAACTAAACCTAGCCCTCAACATGGTAACACAGTGGAGCTGGTATGTTCCTGGCAAGATGCTCATACCCGAGCACTGGCTGGGAGGACCTGTGCCTTAGGTTAAAAAAGCCCAGGTCAAAAGGCTTCTGTCACTCAAACAAAAATGGATGCAAAGTCCTGAGAGATGAGGAACAGATCCCAAAAATCTGCAACTGCAAGGTCATGACTCCTGGTACTGAATATTACATGATGGTAATGAAAGCAGGATCATAACAGTCTGCAAGAGATGACATGGGGGATGCCAGACAGTAAATATGTGAGTGATGAAGTACTCCATAACTACCTTTGGCTGAGTAAAAGGAGGGTGTTGGTGTAGTGGTCCCATGGGTGGGAGCAGTGACAGTCATGTGGACTTCCAGCCAGGCAGCCAAGTGCTCCCCCCAGGAGGGAGCTGAGCACTCAAACAACTTCCTCGCTTTACAATCACATAGAAATAAATAGGTCTGACCCAACATCACTCTTCACAGATCAGGAAGGGGAATCTCTTTGGAAAAATGCAGAAAAAAACAGCTTCAAAAGAAACTGTCATTCTTTGGGCTAACCTCACCTTCCACAATTTTCAAGGAAAATGTACCAAAGCCTAGAAGACAACAAACACCGAAGACGTTAACAGCAGTGTGCTCCCAGCATATCATTTAAATAAATCAGTTTCTGGAGAGACAAAAGACAAGGAAAAACTCCCTGTAGTGCCTGACAGTTTGTGCTCAAGAGGATGCTGAAAAAAAACCCCACAACAAGACATATTTGCTTTTGAGGTGGGCGGTAGGAAGAGGTGTGGGGAAGGCATATCCTCAGAAACATCTGAGGCCAGAACCATCAGGACTTTCCTTCATTTTGTGTAAAAGTGAATCAGCAGCACTCTGCCAGCCCGGCAGCAAAGCTCAGAGATGCTGCTGCTGTCTGCTTCGTGCTGGCTTCCACTGGCATGGGAGGAGGCAAAACCTCCCCACAGCACTTCCCAGGCCACCATCCCAGCACTCTTTGAAAACTTAAACTGCTTCCAACTGGTATCCTCTTGCATTTTCACTTTGCTAGTAAGATTTCAGAAAAAGAACAAGTATTTTCCCACTTCTGCTATCTAAGCAAAGTGTAACGTAAAGTAACTGAAATTAATAAGCATGAAATTAGGTCGAGAAATGTAAAAAAATAAACGTCCAAAACTTGGAGTGAGAAAAAGGAACACACACAGCAGAGGCAAGGGAAGGGGCACGCAGTTCCTGAGACATACTGGTATTTTATTAAACCCCTCTGAGGATGCCTTCAGCAGCAGCTCAGGACCTGCTTTTTTTGGGTGCTATTTAGGAAAAAAACCAAAAACCAAACAAACCACAAGTAACAAGATTCTGCTTAAAAAGAAAGTAGCCACATTCTTCGCCATACAGTCTTGCTCACGGGACTGCTTCCTCCACTCATCAAACTGGACAAGAAGTTAAATAACCCTGATTCTGAGGTTTCCTTAGTTATGGCCACTAAATCAAAAGCAGCGAGGAAATCTCTTTCCCCTTGTTTGTTGGTTGTTATTTTTGTTTGTTTTATGCTCCAGTGAGTGAAACATTCAGTTTTAACACTTATTAGAAAATTGTGGGAACAACATACAATTACCTACAAAAGAGATGCCAAAATCAACAGGTAATTTGAGGTTGCAAGTTTAAAAAAAAATATTTAAGAGGGGAAATAAGGTCAGGACAGGAAGAATGGGAAAAAAGGAAGGAAACCCAAGATTTTGGGCCTGTAATGGGGCAAGAAAAGCAGTGCAAGATGTTCCCATCCCATCCCTCCCACTGTTCACATGAAATGAATTGTCCCCTCCACCAGTGCCAACTGCGGCTACACTGTAAATCACAGCATTGAAATGCTACAGGTTAAAAACTAACACTGAAGATACAGATCTCTACCTGTCACTAAAGAAAAGAGGGAGCAAACCCAAGCTAAGAGTTTGCTAAGTGCAGTAACACAAGGCAAGTAACTTTGCTTTTCATCTTGCAACATTTTTCCAGGTGAGAGGATGAATTTCAGGCTGTGGAAGAGTTTCCCATGTGAACTGAAATACACCATGGTCAGAGAGCACCAGCCTTGAGGAAACTGTGCCTTGCACAGAGTCACTTGGATTTACCAGGATGCGCCTGTTCCTGTGATCCAAAGCCTCCACTGCCTGTACCTGCAGGAGTGTCTGGGCTTAACTCCAGCAGTAACAAGGGTTTTCCAGAGGGGAGGGTTGATGTGTAGACACTGAGAGCTGAACAAGCACAGGACAGGAGGCATCTCTGCATGGGCACATCTCATGTCAGGTCCACTAATGCTTTTCATGCAGCTGTACCAGCCCAGGGCAGGACATGCCACTGAAGCAGCTGTGCTGGCAAAACCCACAGCAGCAAGGCTGTGACACCAGCAAAGGGACATTGTTGCCAATGCCACTTATTGAGACAGGGTTGGGATGATAAACCCACAATCAGCACATTCACCCAAGGAAAAAGCTCTTGATGTGGTTGTGGGATGCTCATCAGACCAAAGCACTTGTGTGCTCTGAGGCTCTGGGTACCCTGCCTAATGAGACATTAAGTAGTCTAAAACATTCTCACTTTTTACCAGAGCCTGTAGTGATGGGATAAGGAGCAATGGTTTTAAACTGAAAGAGTATAGGCTCAGATTGGGCATAAGAAAAAAAATGTAAAGGTCCCTTTCAACCTTCATGCTGGGCAGCCCCAGCTGCAAGACAAAGGGCAGCATAAGACAGAGACCTACATGATTTCAGAGCTTGTGAACCATGTAGACAGAAACTGAATCCAAGAGTAAGCCATGACCACCACCCTGTTTAACCTGTAGTCCATGTGGGTAGAAGGTGTGGAGATCTGCAAATTCCTCCCAGTGAGTCTGTAAAAGTTAATTTGAGAGGCAAGCAAGAGGTGAGTAGTAGGTGTCACTTTGTTAGATCAGGTCCCCGCTGGACAACAACCTGGAGAAGATTTAAACTGCAGATGTTGCTGGGGAGGCTTGTCCTCTGAGCAAAGCTGAATTCCCTGCCTGTGCCCTGCTTTCAGCACTCAGCATGTACCTGCATCCCTGGCCCATCTGCAAAAGGTTGTCAAAACTCGCTGCAATCTCACCCCCCTCCGCTCCCAACGTGTCACTTCTAACTGTGCAGGTGTTCCAGATCAGCTTCTTCCCCTTTTGCTTCCTGACCCTTCCATCTCTGCTTGGCCCTCCAGATGGCAAAGGCTCCCCTCTGTCAAGCCCTGACATGAGCCTTCCCCCACCAGCCCCACTCGGGGCACTGCCCACCACAGCCCAGGCATGTGCAGCCTCACCCATGAATTCCAGGGATGTTGCACCATAACCCATCTCCTCAGCTATCAGAATCCCCCAGGATGACTTTTTTAAGTCCCCTCCTGGTTGCCAGCATCTAAACCTTCTCTGCTTTCCTGTGTCTGCTCACTAACAAAATCCAGCCATCTGAGCCTTCTGCAGTGCTTAATACACAAAATCATTTCTCACCTCTCCCTCAGTATCACTGGGTCTCCCAGTTTCACCAGCAGACTCACAATACTGGTCATTCTACATCAACTCAGCTTATAGAAAAATCAGTTTTCACTTTAGAAACCAGTTTGGGGTCTCATGGTTCTGAGAAAAGCTTGCCAAATACATTGTCTTATTTTCAAACTCACAACATTTCTTCCAACAACCCGAAGTGCGTATTTTTTAAAACAAAACAACCAACCAAATAACCTGTCTGCCTTGCAAAGGCATGGTGTTTTTGGGAAGAGGGCTGGCTTGCTGATTTCTGAGCTGTCTCTGGAAGGCAAGGCTGGAACTGTCCTCTCTTCCCTTCAACTTCCAAGCGGCCAACTTATTTTATTTCCATTTTGCTACACTTTCATAAACCAAACTCTCAAATGTTACCCCATAAGAAAAGTATCTGAAACATAGTGAAAATCAACAGCTCTTTCAGCTTTTCAGGAAAAAAAACCAACTTACTGCTACCCTGGGACTGAACTGTATAATGACACCCAGTACACTTTAGATCTATTTTTGAAGGGTTGATAAAATAAACTAACCACAAATATCAGTTCCAGCTGATGTGTCACATGTAAACACACCTTGACAAGAAGAGCAGCAATTATTTTAATGGTTTTAAGTTAAAGCCTTTATAGATTATTCTAATGTCGAGTTTTGTTTATTACTTAGTTTCAGTATGAATAGACACCATCATGCAGATATGCAGTAACTTTTAGGGAAAGAACACACTTGAAGAATTACCCTCACACTCGAAAGAAAGTTGAACTACAATTACACTCCACACAAAATGAAAATGAAGCTTTACCTGACAGCAGTGCTGAAATCTCAGGGAATTCAGTTGGAACACTGCCTGTTTATGAAAAAATTCTAATTACAATACTCTTTTGATTTATTTTCAGTAGGTGTTTCCATTCCTTAAGCGGACACAAAGAAAAATAATTTAGACATGGATCAAAACATCCTGACCAGAAGAGACTCCAAATAGTATTTCTGAGGATCATCCAAGTTAGGGTAAAGCAAAAAAGGAATAAAACCTGAAGATGTCACACATGCAAATACAGTGATGTCATGCCTGGCATTAAAATCTTTCTCTTTTACGAGGATGAGCAAAACCTGCTGTGCTCTCATTCCAGACTGGAGCAGTTTGAAACTGGTTTGAAAATGCAAGAAGAAACCAATAACTTTACTATATTTGATGTTGGCTTCTTTGGACTTTTAATAAAAACACAGTAAAACTTTCACCCCCACAACAAGAACCAAAACATGACACTACAAACTTGGGCTGTTTCATATCATGGATTATTCATTTCACAGACACTGTCTAGAAACGGTTGATTGTAACTAGAGTAAAAAGGAAAAAAAACAAGTGGTATTCTAAGAGAAAGTGACTGGAAGGAGTGTGCTACTTTCAAATACTGACAGCAGGAAATGTCCTGTGTGATGAAACTCTGACAGCCGAACTCTTGGGGTGAGCAGGCAGGAAAAATGTCATTTTACGAAGCTGAGTAATCACAAAGTCTTTGGGCTGGTAACTGAGCCATACACACCTACCCATGCTTTCTGGCACTGAGGGCATCATGGATACAAGAAGAGAGGACAAATATGGGAGAGCTCTTGGCCATTTCTTTCTGCAGAAGCCTGAGGGGATAAACACACGTTCAGGTGCAAAATAAAATAAGGACCAGCCAATTCTTAGCATTTATATAACTGCTGGCCAGTACCTTGTTTTCCCTGATCTGGGGGTCAATTTGCAATTCTGTGTTTCAAAGAGCTGCTGAGTTCATACAACATACTGAAGTCACATCTACATTAGAAAGGCTTCACCAGGACATAAATATATTACACTGGCAAAGCACTTCGGTCACAGATACCTCTTAAACAACATTATTACTCATCTACTGGTCTAATAAAAACACAGCAGCATACACCACTCTGACTTCACATGCCATTTCCCAGTAAGGCTACTTACACGAGGTTTTTGCTAGAGACATCAGTCCTCCCCATGTCACATCTGTGCCTGCACGGCCACCCCAGCCCTTGCCAGGAAGAACAAACCCCACACAAAGTTTCATCTGTAGTTCAAAAAAAAGGCAGCTCCTTGACAGCCTTGTGCTGTGACCCTGAGGATGCCCTGTGCTGCCAGAGGTGCAGCTTGTCAGGGCACTGCACACTCTGCCACTCTCACCCACCGCTCCCTGCTCTGCTGCTGCGGGACGCGGCGGGCAGGGCTGATGCCCAGCAATCCCCATCACCATGTCACCTCCCCACACAGGCAAAAGTCCTCCTCTTCCCTCCTATTCCTACTGCTTTGGACGCTATCCCTCCTTTTGCTCTTCACCTTCCAACCCAAAACTTTTGCTGTGTTCCCCTGCACAGCAGGGCCCTCGGAAGTTCACAGGGTTTCAAAGGAGCACCTGCCCTGAGACAGGATGGGGAGCCACCATCGGAGAGGTGCCTGGGCAACCACGGGGAGAGGAAATCAGAGCCATGCCCCGCCCCCGGCCGTCTCCCTCCGAGGGATTCCCAGGCTCTAAGCGAACAAAAGTGCTCAGTAAAGAGCTGGGCATACGGATACCCCAAAGAGGTACATCCCTTTATCATTTCCAGGTTTTATTCCTAGCAAAGAGAGGGGAGTAAAAAATCAATGTTCTTCCCCTTCGCCTTTATCCCAAAGGAAGAGAGAGAAGGGGGAAAAAAAAGGAGACGGCTCTGTGATGTCTTTGGAAACCGGCTAAAACAAACGGGAAAGTCACCCTTCATTAAAAAAAAAAAGTGGATGCAACGTGCCAAAGCCCTAGTTTGCCCAAATCTCCCCATTCCGAGGAAAATAAAATGCCAGGGGAAGGCAGAGCCTTTGGCCGAGGGTGGAGGAGGGATGGAGCGGGGCGCCCGGCTCTGCCCCGCCGCGCTCCGGGCTCGGTGCCGCCGCTCCGCCTCGCCGCTCCCCGCAGTCACCGGCAGCGAGCCCCGCGCCGCGACCACGGCGCTACGGGTGGGAGCGGGGCCGCCAAAGAGGGGCGGCAGGGCAGGAGCAAAACAAAAATCATCAAAAATTAAACCCGAA
>VZRZ01007703.1:223068-335688 GCA_013398175.1 Climacteris rufus
GCCGTGACACCGCCGGCCCGGCCCGCGGCATCGCCGCTGCCCGCCGCGCTCCCCGTCCCGCTCCGCGGGCGGAACCACACGGACCCTCCCGAGCATCCGGGTGGAGCCGGGGCTCCCAGCGGGGGACTCCTCCTTCCAGCCCCGGCCCCGGGCGGTGCGAGCGGTGCAGACGGCGGAGGGGATGTGGGCAGGGAGGGGGGACCCTCGGTCCGGTATCACGGGGGCCGGATCTCCCCGCGTGGGGATGGCAGCGCTGGACCCTCGTGCTGGGGCGTGGGAACGGGAGCACGATCTCTGCGTGGCATCCCTGCCGTAGGGACGGCGGGGCTGGACCCCCGCTATAGGGACGGCGATGGGATCCCGAGGGTCTGGATGAGACTCTGTCGTTGCCGTGAGATTGCCCCCTCGGAAGCGGGGCAGATTACCTGGGGAGCTGGGAGGCACTTCTTCATCTTCGGCTTGTGGTAGAGGTTTTCCAAGCCACACTCTTTTGGGTGGGCTTCAGGCGGTGGTTGGTTGTTGCTTTGAAGAAGGTGGTGTGTATTTGCAAGGGATGCTACTGCAATCTCCGCTCCTCTGCTGCATCGCAGGAATCCTTTCCCCAATTTAAAACTGTCGTTGAACTCTTTACCTTTCTTCCAAAGAGATGTAGACAGCTAGGACCCAGGTTGTTTTCTGTTTACTTCCATGAATTAATTAAAAAAATAATTTACCGGTTGTATCTTGCTACTAGATTGCAGATCTTCCAACAAGTCCAGGCTAATAGGATTTAAGAGTAGCATAATCTCACTGTAACTTAAAGGGTGTGCTATCTAGATGCGGTATCTTTGATTAGATCGCATTAGATTAATCTTTTAATTGTATACTTAGTGCTGGATAGGCTTTAAGTCTTTGCTAGCTTCGGCTCTCGCCCTGCCCCACGTCACCAGCGGAGCTGAGTAACTTCGCTGGGCAACATTTTATTTCTCTTCCCCGTATAGGGCTGGGGACCGGGGACTGGCTCGTGTTTGAGTGTCAGACGAGGAGCTCGAAGTTACTGCAACTGAATAATCGCAGAAAAACGTAAATATGTCAAAGCAGTGTCAAGAGATTTCTTTGCAGGGATACCCTTATCTGAGTAGGCGTGTTTTTGACTGCCTGACTGAGTATAGTCTCTCTCTGTAAGTATTTGATAACAGGATGGATTCCTTCCTTGCTGCCACCGAGATTTCTGCTAACTTTTGCTCCTCTTTCCAGATCAAAGCTGTTAGGCAGGGACAAACTTGGCATCGTCTCTGCACTTTTTGGGACCACGGAAAATGCCTATTAGAGATCACTGCTGCTCATCAAACTCTGGTTTTGATCCCTAGAGCTGTTGGTGTTTTTGATAATTTTTTAAAGGAATTTTCTCTTTTCTTTTAAATATTACTGAATATATTTCATTTAACTCTTCAGTAGCTGTCCAGCCCTGAAAATGTTTCTGAATTTTGAACACTTGGGAGCAAAAAACAAAGTTATTTTAGGGCGCAAAGGTTTTCCCCCAGGTTACACTTTTTTTCCTTACTATCTTAAATTCCTGCTCTATGAGGTGGAAAAAAAAAAAAAAAAGAAAAGCCTAAGTGCTTTAATAAGACTACTCTACTTTTGGGTATAAAATATTTTTGAAAGGGGAGATCAGTGGAAAAGCAGGTTAAAAATCATCTGCTTGCTCTTGTCCTAATTGACACGTACTTTAAGGCCTGTTTAGCTTTTTTTTTTGCATTTCCAAATGCAGAAGACTCTTTGATTGATTAGATGATAGGGCAGCTAATGCTGCCTTTCAAGTGCAAAAAAGGACCGTCAATGGGAGCTGGGCGCGGGATTTCAGACCTTAAGCCCGGATTGTAAACTGAGGCCAAAGAGATCCCTGCAGCAAGTAAGGCCCGAAGTGAGGCTCAGCAGCCTTCCCCAAAATCGTGGGGGATTAATCACAAATTACGAGCTGGAAGGTCATTAAAAATGAGGCTCAATTCGCTGTGTTTAAGATGAGGAGGATGTGGGTTTAAAATTGGAGCAATTGTTATTACCATTCTAAATGAATAAACTAAGAACAACTTTTTGAGCACCTGTATATCCAATGTTACTGCTAGAGAAGCTGCTCACACTGTGTAATCTAAGAACATCTGCTTGTGTGTGATTTGGCATTTTCCCACATTGAGGTGCAAAATACAGTACACAGAGATTGGTTTTTGGTCATCAAATTCCTCCTCTGAACCTTGAGCATTGGGACAAACAGGTTGTGTGGCATCTCTACGCAAGTGCTGTCTTTTAGGAAACTTGCTGGTCGATTAGCTCTGATTCTGTCAAATTTAATTGAAGTGAAACGATCAAAAGTTTACTGAGGGATGGGAGAACTGTGTTTAAGATTAGAGTTTATAATTACAAAAGCCTTGATTCCTTGGGAAATTACGCAAGAAAAAAAAGTATCAGTGATGAATGCAATGTGAATACTCTCACTAAGTCTCAGTGTGTAATTCATTTATAAAAACCTAACATTAACGTGATGCAGGGTAACATAACAAAATGGAAATTGCTTTTCAGAATATGCAAAAGGAAATTTGCAATTTTAAATTTCTTTTGCATAAGGCCTGTCTTTTTAATTAATAACACAATGAAAGCCATGCTGATTACAAAGCACAGTGAACATGCACGCACAGCTTCCCAGGAAAGTGAGGGCAGCGTACTTGCTTGCTTTAAATTTAGTGCCCTCTCTGTTCCTTCTGTGCACTGTCTCTGGATTTAAAGTGACATCTGCTCCATAAACCTCTCAGATGAAGTTGCAATCTCGTCTGTGCAATAATACCTTGGTCAGACATAATGAACTGATATGTATCTGTATTTTTCTTGTGGTGAGGAGATGAGTGTCTGACATATGTATTGTCACATACATTTCAGTCTTTTTCAGCTTAATGTTTTCTTTCTGACTGTTTAATCCCATGAAATTGCAGGCTGAGTCAGCGTTACGGATCTAATTCCCTGTCTTGGAGGTGCAGCTATGAATTTTGCTCTGAAGAGACTGCATAAATATCCTCAAAGGGAATGTGCATCCTCTAGAAGCCACAACAGAGGCACGTAAATAAAAGAACTCTTTTCTGTTGAGTGCGTGGCTACGTGTTGCTCATTTTTATGCTGACCTAACTTTGTGAGATCAAGTGGAGTTTTGCCTACAAGACATAGTAAATGGGTAGGCTGTCAGCTTTGGGATGGATGGGTTTGCTTCTTCTAGAGAAGGTGAACCAGCCCTAGGCTGGTGGGCCAAGCTACTGCCTGGTTTTGGGAAGTACCAAGCTCAGCTTCTGTTGCTAATTTTACACCTTGCTGTCCTCTTCCACCCCATTTTTCTAACTCTACACAGGTGTAGTGATTCACTGGCTCTCCATTTTTAATACCAGCTCAGTAGTGGAGTCAGGCTTCCTATACAATCAGAAGTTGAAATTAAGATAGAAACAAATTAAAAAGAACGCAGCACACAAACACTGCTGCCTTTTTTTCCCCCTCTCTTGTGGAGACCTTGATCTCTGTGCTGAGGGCAGGAAGCGGTGCTTGACTGGTGGTGTGCACATCAATGGCTGAGACACAAAGCACTTTAGCCTTGTGTGTTTGCCACTCATTCCCCAACTTGTTTGGGTTTTTTTCCCTACTCCAGCAAAACAGCTTCCCAAAACAAGCTTTCTCCTTTGCTAAAATGCTTCGTCGTTCCTATCAGTGTTCTCAATTACCACGGTGTGCAAATACAAGCTGAAGAAGGAAGCACCGATCAGATGTGCTGTCTGCAAAATGAGATGTCAATATAAATGCACAGAAAAGGGAAACAATATCAAAGTCCGATCCAATTAGAAGGGCTGATCTTATGATCTGTAGTGCCCTTAAGCTGGGGGAAGCTGTCAGAAGGGAAGATGCCTCCCCTCCAGGACGAAGGGCGAATGGGGAAGATTAGTTGCTAAGCCTGGATGGAAAGAATCCCCTGAACACAACCTCCCTAAGCATTTGCACTCATCGCCTGAGCTTAAGATGGGTCCTGGCAAGAGGCACGCAGGCATCTGTCTTTTTCTGTTTCAAAAACTCCAGGAGAGCTGATCACTTATCACGGGAACCATCTGGCTTATTCTTGGAGAGATCAACAGTTAGTCACTGAATGAACGAGGAACAAGCTGCATTGAAGTCTGCTCTCCCCATTAAATATGAGGACTCAGCCCAAGGTCCCTGAAACACCACGTGCTTTGCCTGCTGCAGGCAGAAGGGAGAGAGATTTAATTCTGCCTTGAGGTTGCTGAGCTGCTGTCATGTGGAACAGAGCTGCTGTGGCGAGCCGGGGACACCGGCGTCTCTGCAATGAGCTGTGGTGGCCATGGGGATGGGGACCCGAGGCTTTGCTTCCTCAAGGTCACCTCTGCCAGGGATGGAGAAGCCCGAGGAGGAAGCAGGGCTGCACCGTGGCTCTCTGAAAAGCCTGCCACCATCTACTCTGCATCGATTGTTTACTTTGATCTCAGTTCCCAAGTGCCAGGGCGATAGGTGGGAATGGGTTATCACCCTGTGAGAGAGATGCTGAGGATGCAGGACAAAGCCAGTGTAGACTGCTGTGGGTCAGTGCTGCTGGGCTGTGAAAATTAGGGAGACTGAGGTGTTTCACTCTTACCTTTGAGGGGCAAAACTCCACCTTGTCTCTGAAAGAATGCAAGCACATCTGTGTGACTCTGTGCTCCTCGTGCTTTATTAAGAAGGGCCATAGAAGTAACCGAGCCATCTCCTTGCTAAAAACTCCTGAAGTCAGGCCACTGTACCTCCCCTTGTGTAAGGCAGTCAGCGTTTTCATAAAGCCTGTGGCAGCCTCTGCCTGCCCTCTGCCAT
This sequence comes from Climacteris rufus, assembly GCA_013398175.1. Taxonomy (NCBI): domain Eukaryota; kingdom Metazoa; phylum Chordata; class Aves; order Passeriformes; family Climacteridae; genus Climacteris; species Climacteris rufus. The sequence goes on from VZRZ01007703.1 coordinate 227,938, forward strand.
TGCTGTCAGGTCCCTGCGAAGGGCTGCTGGCTTTGAAATGCACCGAGGCGCCAGGGGGGCTTTGCTCACCCACCGCTGCCCTGGGCCTCCTGCAGCTGAGCAGGCTCCAGACTTTTTTTGGACTTATCAGCGACCTGACAAGCTCAGTGAACTTGGAGCAGCAGCCTGGCCTTCCCTACGGATGGCCTGCAGATCCCACATGAATCCTGTAACCTTTGCTGAGAGTGACAGTTTGGGGATTTTTCTTCTCTTTTCAATGTTTTTTTTTTTTTTTTCCTATTGCTCTTGCTAATTACTAAAGCAATTTTTAAAATTTAAATGAGGGCTTCCTCCCTCACAGCCCATCTGCTGTGAAATCACAGCGCACATCCTTTGTGACAGTTCAAGCATTGCCATGGCAACGTGCTGTGATGTGATCAGCCCTGAGTTATGACCTCACTGCGGGACCAGGCAGGCCAGGTTGCTTTGGCAAGAGGAATAAAAAGCAACTTCTGTATTAACAAAAGTGGTATCTCGGCTACAAGCCAATGGGATTTGTCCTGGCCTAAAAGTCAGGCTAAATCCCTCTCTGGAGCTTTTTACAGGACTTGAGTTCTAGGGCTTGGGGTGGGGGGGGGCATCCACTTGAGAAAGAATCTATTTGTTTTCATAGAGAAAGTTACTTTCTTTAAGGAGTCTTTTCCACCAGTTTATGGTACTATTTCAATAGAAATTCTTTGAAATGTTTTAGACTTTTCTCCTGCTTTTTTTCTCCCTGTTTATCCATAGTGCTGGAGACCAAACTCTCTTTTTCCTATTTGGAGGCAGGTGCTGCATGGCTGGTGGCAATGCATACTTCACCTATGCTCCCCCGTGGCTCTGCCCTGACCCCATCCAGAAGATAACAGGACTGGGGTGAATCGTTTGACTTTCTGAGGCATTCATCTCTCACCTCCCTGCTGAGCCTGGCGTGAAGGGTGACAACGTCACAAGCCTTTGTGGACAACTGGAGTGGATTAGTGACCAAAGACTGCCCAGCAGGTGTCATATCCAACGTTATCCATTTCCAATTAACCAAAGACCTGGTTCAGAGCCCCTGGTTCAAAGTAGGGGATTTTTTTTTAATTTATTTTTTTGTGACTCCTGCTGATTTTGGATCAGATTTTTACTGTCAAACTGAGCCTGCTCTTCAGGAAGCTATTTGCACATGTAACTAATTCACCGAGACAGCTTGTATATTTATCTGTACTGTGGAATGTGTTTCAGAATGTGTCTTTATCTGTCCCTTAGAGTAGAATATAGCATCTTTAGACTGGTGGTGCAAACAGAATTGATGGGGATATTTGGCAGTTCTAGAGGGACTGATGATAAAATTTGCCACCTCTCTGGAGACCTGGAAAATTAACAGGCAGCCTAGTTTCTCTATTTTATTTGGTGCTGTTTATGAGGGTTTAAACAATACATGGCTATTGAATTATAAGTATTAAAAAAGCTGAGAGGTGTTTTGGGGAGGGGAGGAGTCAATCTGGGCAAAACGATGTAATTCCAAGTGGCACACTCTGCAGAGGGGAAGTATTAAACTTTTACAGTATTAGACTTTGAAGTATTAAGGCTTTGTGGACAGTTCTATTTGATGATACTATCCAGAGGACCACAGTGGGTCTGCCATGCCCAGGTCTGTGTGGTGATAGAGGAGCACACAGCCCTTTGTTACTATAGGTTGCCCTGTCCCTTATGGCAGAGCTGGTGCATAAGGCTTACAGTCCTCACACATCTGTTCCTCCCTTGTCCCTTTCTGAACATATAGAATCAATATAGCCCCAGTGCACTACTGATCAGGCCATTTCGTTTTGCACTGATGATTCTGATTTACCTGTTGAATCAGAGAGCTGGCAAATGGTTGCTCTAGCTTTGTCTTTAAGCCATTTTGGAAAGACAACCCTGAAGACCTCCATAATTTTTAGGCTTACAACCAAAAGGGGAGCAGAGAGGGAAGGACTCAAGCGTAATCATTTTCTCCCTCCAAAACTGTCTTTAAAAATACTCCCTGGCTTAGCCTCTTTATGCCATTTTACAGCCTCCAGCAAGTTTTTACAGCTGAGCTACTTTCCAGCCCCAGAAATTGCAGTACAGTCCCTTAACTATTGAAGTGCAAATGACTTGACCGTAATCTAGGAAGATTCAAGAGAAACAGGTCAAATGTTACACTGAACACTCGTGGCAACATATTTCCACAGCAGGAGATCAGAAGCATGTTTACCCTGGTCAGGTTTAATGTAGAAGATAAAAATCTCTTTTCTGAAGGTGAATGTTATCAGTTTACTGGTCTTCGGCTGTGCAGGCTCAAAAGTAACAACCCTTCTGTGGCTCTGTCTAAATCAGGGTCTTAAGGTACTTATAATATTAACTTCATAAGCTTTACAGCACACTCACACTTTACAGCACGTTATCAGCCACTATGTTTATCCCAACTGATTGGTGGGAAACCAGGGTTTGAGGAAACTGGAGACAAGGTCTCCAAGAGCTTTGGCTGTGGCCAAGCATTCATAAAAGCCAATGCCAATGTTGGGGCTCTTGGGACTTTTGGCAACCCCGTGCCAAAAATTTGGCACAAAATTTCGGCACAGACTTTTGGCAACCCCGTGCCAAAAAACCCCGTGCACATCACTCACCCCATGGCTGACACCAGGAGGAAGGCTTAGCTGGGCTGACTGTGTGTTGCAGTAAATATTTATAAGATTGACCTGGATCTCAGCAGTGGCAGTAGGAATTTTCCTGCTTTCACAGAAAAGTGCATCTCTACCACCATCAGAAATGTAAAAGCAGTATCACAGTGCTCACAAAAACAAATTGGAGTCTTTATCCTACCGGGGCTCAGCCAAGAGTTTGTATCATCTTCTTAGTAAGAGACCTGCCCTTGGGTCCTCAGCACATCGATTTTCCCTGCATGCTGGGTTAGCTCTGGGATTTTTTTGCTGCAAGGCCATGCTAGTAATAGCTTCTGTAAGTTTTGGAAAGCTGGATGCACAAAGCTAGCTGCTGGGTACAATGGTAAATTACAGGTTAGGCTATGTGTGTTTGCTACAACTAAACGGAAATGTGTTTTTCTCATCTTGAAAATCTCAAAAAGGCAGCTTTCTCAGTGCAAAATATTTTGTCAGAGTAGCCACCTTAAATGTCACTCCAGATCAGTGACAAATTTATTGTGACATTTTTCAACAGAGATGGTTAAACTCAACTCATGTGCTCCCTGTAAAATACTGATTTTCCTGCACTTTGAGAGTGTCTGGAGTAAAAAAAGATACTGTATGTAAAACTTGATTTATAAAAACCATGTGCCTATTGCTTCAACCTCTGGGTGCATTTACACTACAAGACACGAATTAAATTTAACTTCATGCTGCCAACAACAGTGTTTCACCCAGGAGTGAGCAGACAGGATGGGATTTGGCTTTTCGCTAGATGAGTGGCAATTCAGTGGGAAGCTTGGAAAAGAGAGAGGGGACACACTAACAGGGTTACTCATAAAGGTGTATACCTTTGTAAAGGCATGGGCATACATTTTGCTGCCTATTAACTAAACAATGCAATCTGGTTTCAGAATGGCTCTTTTCAATATTAAAAAATATGAAGATAAGGGAACCCTCTTCCCCAACACATTGAATTGATTTGCAAGAGTTTTTGAAAGTCAGCAATAGAATGAAAAATAAGTGTAGATTTTCTATATGTTTTCCTTAATACTCTAATATTGGTGCAGACCTTTCAGAGCAGTGCTGGGATCTGTTGTCTGGAGGGGAGGTGGGAGAGGGGTTGATTCCTGTACAGGTCCTATTCACTGCTTTTACTTATGTCTTAACACATTAATGAAATATATTTAAAAATAATTAGTATGCTAAGGATGGTGTGATGGATACCAAATTTGATGCATTGTGATACAAATGAAGATTAATATTAGTCATATCTGTATGATTTAATGAAGGATATAATGCCACCTGCTGTGTGGTGGAATCAAATTACTGCTTCTTTGGTTGTTTTTGACTTGTTCTGGAAAGAAAATGAATTTGGACTAAGCTAATTTCCCTTTAATGTTTTAGACTTGTAATTAAAGATTCACATGTTGCTTGAATAAGTTAAGCATAAATATTGTGCAAAATCACACATAGGAGAGGCCTATGATGTTAACCCACCACTCCCCAGAGGGTACAGCACCCAGCATCTTCTAGCTGAGTTCAGTGCTAGTTTCCTTTTCTTCTCTGTGGGCTTGGAAGACACTTCATACATTTCTCTGCTTTCTCACAGGTACAAAAGAACATCCCTTGGAGGCCATCCCTTGGCCTTTTATTCATAGAGCAGTGCCAGAAGGCAATGGATATTCATATACTTGGTATATGGCACTCTCTGGCTCCAGTGCAGGGCCATGCTGTGTTGGGACATCTCTTTGGTGGCTGCTGCACCAGCATCTCTCAAACCAAGGATGGGATGTGAATGCCAAGAGGGAGCACTGATGCTGGGAGCAGGAGTCTCTGCTGGCTGCAGACCACAATGGCATCAGTAGAAATGGCTTGGACCTGTTGCCACTGTGGACTTTCCTGAGGACTTGGAGTTTTTGGCTACTGGATTTTGCAGCCCAGGATGTCCAGTCTCCAGTCTGTGCTGGAGAGTGCTGTGCCTCCTTGCTGTGTCTAAGGGCTGGATGGCCTGACTGCTGGATGGCACGTTGTATAATGGCAGACTGGCAAACAGCAGTAACAAAATGATTTTGTCCCCCAACAAAGTTAATTGAATGAGATTTAATGTTGCTAAGAGATTTGGATTGCATCCCTCGAACTTCAGGAGATTAGGCTGCCAAGCAGGAGGCACTGCAGAGGGGCTGGCGCCATGCCAGTAAACAAAGCTTTATCAGGATATGTTAATATTTGTGTGTACTGTAAAATTTAAAAAAAAATAAAAAAGGGGGGGCAGAGTGGTGGACTGCCTCATCTGCTACTCTGGCATAGAAATTCCCATTGAAGCTGATGGTAAAACACTAATGCTTCCGCAAAAAATGCAAGTGATTTCAAAACAGCTTGCAATGGAAAACAGATGCCTAATGCAGTCCACCTTCATCTATGGTCCCAGCAGATCTTACATGGAGAAATACTTGTCTTATGAGAAGACCCAGATGCCCCAGCTGACATCAGAGTGAGAGTTTGGTGAGGGTCTTCTTTGGGATGCAGGAATGCTGACCCAGCAGGGTGTGGGTGGATGCAGAGTCTCACTGCCTGGGCACCAAGCTGGCCATGCTTGGGTTCACCATCATTTGAAAACTGAGTGACAATGTGAATGTCAGACTGCACTTGAGGTAGCAAACCATGATGAAAAACTCAGCCTAGAGAAAAAAAAAGCGAACCAGCTGATAAGAAATGCAGGCAGTGGTGAGACTCTTGGCTTCTTTCATCTGACACAAGATGGACAGGGCAAATGCCAAAAGCACGGCAATGGATCTTGCAGGCTGAGAAGGTGCTCCTGAATTTCATCTGAACTTTGGACAATCAAAGCTTCAAAGCTGGTGCCAAAGTGCATTTTGGTGAATTAATTGCTGGAGAGAAGTTAACAGGAGGAGATGATGGAGCAGCTGGTGAAGGTAAGAAACAGCAGGATGGTTAGGAGGGAATTCCCTGTTGTCTTAGCTAGGGATGTGTGCCACAGTTAGAAGAAATATTTTCTGGATGTGGATGTGTGTGAGAGTTTTGAGAAGGGCCCCTGGCAGTGCTCCTGCCTGGTTCTGACTTGCTTACTGCTGGTAGGTTCTCACCTTGGGCCTTTGGGGAACGTGGATCCGAGTGTGCCAGATGCTGGAAACACACCCAGATGGGTGTAAAGAGTGTCCCCACTCCAGTGACAGCTGACCTGGGTCTTACCAGAAACTCTAGTGGTATTTTCATCTGAGGACCCCTGCAAAGGTGGTACATCTGGTGACCATATCATCAAAGTGCAGCATGGACTTTCCTCATCATATGAAATCTGCAGCATCTGCACAGGTCATGGTTTCAGCAGTTTCTGCCTACAGAGCTTAGAGTTTCAGCTACAGTTGTAACACAGGAGCTACAGCTTTACTTTTTTTTGCCAGTAGACAGGTAGAGCCTGAGCTGTCCAGATCACACTTTTTCCTCTCTTTCAACTTACTGCCTACTTTCATAAGCACTTTTGCCTGTGATCCTGGTCCCAGTGAAGCAAAATGGCAAATATCTAATTGGCTCCAGTAGGACAGGAGATAATTCTCAGACAGACTGACACACTAGCTGTCTGCACTGGCTAAACTCTGAACCTACACACCCAGAAGTCACACAAAGACAACACCAAGGTCATGGGAAATCCACTTGCTTGATATAAAGCACGGGAGCACAGTCTATAGGCTGACACAGTTTATCTTTAGATCACTGAGGGGATGAATAAGGCTTGGGAGCCTTGTGTAGCTCAGCCCAGATACAGATTCAAGTCCAGCCTGATTAAATGCTGTCCACTGTCTCTACAACACAGTTCAGGTGTGTCTGCCTGGGTTTTAGTAGACAAATTTTGCACCTATAACATATTTCCTCTTTGTCACCCCCATTTTCCCCTCCCCCTTCCCCTGCTGCCAGCATTGGGGTGAGGTACAAGCGTGACATTTGTGCTGTTTCTGTAGCAGTGCTGCAAGCCTGCCCGTTCCCTAAAAGACCCAGACACCAGGAGAGGGGAATGACAAATGCATTGTCTTTGCTGCTGATAACTGGGTGAAGATAAATATTTGTGTATGTCCCATCATCTGGCTCTGGGAACAAGGTGATGATGCACTCCAAGTGCTTTATCACAGCTCCATATCAGAAGGAAACTACACAGAAATCTTATCTCAGGACTGTCCTGACTTTTGCAGATCTGAGTAGTTATGTGGGTCCAATTTAGTTCCAAGTTTTATATTCCTTTAGTGAGGCTTTTCTATCTCAATAGTCAGTTGTTTGCACAGAAAAACTCCCACTTCACATTATTTTTTATTGCCCTAGTCTGCATGTGTCTAATTTTTTCTGTATCCCCAGAAAAGGTCTCTCTGGATATATTTTGGGAGGATTCAGCTTAAGTGCTGACCTGCCTTCTTGAGTGCCAAGGAAACATAGAGGCTTGCACAGAGCAGCAGTCTGTGCTGGCATACCAGGAGCTAGGAAGCCTAAAGCTAGACTCAAATTCATCCTGGCAGAAACTTTATTATAGTGGATGAACCATATCACTGAAGAAAAGCTGAATTTATCTCTGAACACCACATCTCCCAACTCCATAGGAGTTCAAATGAGCTAATCCCAGCAACTTTAGGTAATGTAAGACGACTTTCACTCCAAAAGCCTTTTCTCCTGTCTATTTTCTCCTGTCGATTTTCTCCATTCGTGTGTCTTTCCATGCTCAACTGGCATCATCAGCAGAGAGAGAAGAAAATAATAACTACAGCAGTCACTGCCAGAACAAAAAAAGGAAGTGTGCAATACTTTTTGTATCATCCAGAGAGGGGAAAACTATGAGCAGAGAAACTTGTGTGCTGAGTTTAACCTGAACATTCCTTCTAGTAAGCCCTGATGTTGTATATAAAAAATTAATCTAAATTGATGAAATCAAGCCTTCTGTGAAAAGTATATTAAAAGCATTGTCTCTGGTTTAAACAAACACCAGCAGAAAGTTTTTTGTTCACGTTTTTCTCTCCCTCTGGGTCGCAAGGATGCATTCATCTGTTCAAGTACAATGTTGGTACTGAGACCATCACCAGGGCTGGCCCCTTGAAATAACAGCTCCCCATTCCTGTCCCATGTGTTCAGCTGGGAAGGGACTTGCTGCCCTGTGGGGAACTGCATCCCTGGCAGCCTCCTTCAGCTGGGGCTTCAGGAGATGAGGGAATGAGGGAAATGGAAGAGCTAAATCTCCTTCTCCTCTGTCTGGTTTTAATGTCACTTACGAATAAAATATCGGAAGTCCTTAGCTTCGCTTTTTGGTCTCATTTCCCATTCAGCAGCTCAGTACAGATGTGGATTTTCCAAGCCATCTGATATGTTTGGATAATAAAAGCCTGTTAGGTCTTTTGGGGAAAAGCTAATATACATTTGCCAACATTTTTGTAGATGTTTTCCAAGCACAATTTTCCAGCTGAACCCCAGAGGGTGGGCAGGCTGGGAGCTGCTGGAGGGCTGTGTGCTCATTTTCATCCATTTTTAATGTGCTTAAAAAAAGAAAGAAAGAAAACAATGCCCTTTCCTTGTGACCAATGTCGCTAAAATGATACAGTTTTGGGGGGTTTTGCACTGAATACTTTCTAATGCAATCTTGATTTATACATTTTTAACTTAGGTTTCTGATTTTCTGCCAAAACTTTGAAAAAGTTGCATTTTCTTCCCCATCCATGAAATGATGAGAGATTCTCACATGCTCTGAATCAGGAAAAGCAAATTAAAATCCTGTGCTGTGTTTTTTTAGAAAGCCCTTAGAGCTGTCAGTTCCCTTTGGACCTGAGAGTGGTGGTAAATGTGTAGCCCTTCTAGAAATTACATAATGGATGCTAATCCGTAAGCTCCCAACATAACTTTCCTCTACTGTGTTTTATGGACTTCTCCTGGGGAACCCATGTTGCACCCACCACCTTAATGAGTAGTGCTGGATCATGTTACATTGATCTTGTAGGACTTGGAGTGCTGAGAAGCTCTGACATCTGCTCTGGCTTGTCTGGATATACTTACAAGGTAGAAAAGAGTGAATGTTGATAGTAAGTGTCCTGATTCTGGACTCCCTTCTGCTGGGATGCTCTTGGATCTGGTTCTTGGGAGGCCCAGCTGGTATCCATGGGGAACACCCAGGACATGCTCTACAGTGCATTTTGGGCCACCTGGCAGATCTGTTGTGGGATGGTCATTTGACCAAGGAGATGTAGCCTGGTCCTCTGTGCTGCATGCTTGCTTCTCACTCCCTTCTGCTGTTCTGAGTACCTGTGCTCTTTCTCTGAGAAATACCCTTTCCTTCTTGAATTGATTCTTGTCCTTTCAAGTTTCTTCTCTTCCTTTGTTTTCTGTAGTTCTACAGAATAAAATAGAGGAATGTAAATTCCTCTCTCATCTTTTCTCCCTTCTTTCTGATGATACCTTCTCCCACTGAATGTGCAAGTGCAGTCTTTATAACAGCTCTTCATGAGCTGGGGAACTTGCATGCAAGGCTTTGCCTGTGGATCTACAATTCAGTGTGTCAAAGTCAATCCAGGACTCAGCAATACAGATTTTTCAAAACTAAGACTGAAGACAGCATTGCTTTATGTGTGCAGTGAGACTCACTAGAGAACTCTCATTGACTTCAGGTGACAAAGAAACTTCAGCCTCATTGCAGTAGAGCAAATGGCATAAAAGCAGGCATCTGTTCCCCAAAAACCTGCTTTGTTTTGCTGTTATGTGTGAGCTGAAGAGCCTCCTGTGCCTACTGAAGAAGATTTTTTTTTTTTTAGAATTCTAGTATCATCAGAAGATTATTCTCTTAGAACCTAAAACCAGCAAAGAACCTTTAAACAGTAGTCAAGAAGACTGTTGCAGGTGATGCAGCCATAATTTACAGGGACCTTAATCAGCACAATAACACTGAGGATCATGATGCTCTGGCCAGTTTTTTCTCCCCTCAGCTGCTCAATTAATGGATGGATTAATTGATAGCTGTCGAGCTTGTGCTTAACGTACTGAAGGTTTCTGCAATACTGCTCCGTCCACTTGAAGGCAAGCAGTATGATTTGGGTTTCAGAAAAATATCATTTAGAAAGCAATTTCCATGCATTCACAACTTAGTGTGTTATAGTTTCTCCTGATGCTTTCAGTGCTTCTTGCTCTTTCAATGCTCCTTGCTCTTTCAATGCTCATCTATTTATTTCTGTTATCTACTTTATTGTAAACTCTAAGAGAACAGACTGTCTCCTTTCTTGTATACATGCAAAGTGCCCACTGCACTCTGGCTTTCTGTATTGCAGGGACTCACTCCAAGGTGCTGCTGCAATTAATGTGGGGATGGAAAATTTGAATAACCTCCTTATAGCTGCTCTGAGTGATGAATGTGTGTGAGGAAGTCTTGGAGGATTTTTCCTATAATAAAGTATTATTTTTCGCATTAACAATTCCAAAATAGCTGAACTTTGACTTGGACTTTTCAGTGAATGTTTCCCAGAGTATGTATTCACTAAGCCATTCTGCTGCTGAGAGTGAAATTCTGGTCCCTTCAAGCCATGCATGGTCCCAGGGAGCAGTGGCCAAACAAGTTGTCCTTTCCTGCTTGATATTGAGGAGCAGGTTTTTTTTTTGGTTTGCACCTCTATAAACTTCCAGATCACACTACAGCTTGAGCACATCTTTTCAGAAAGCATGTAAAAGTATTTAAAATAAATGAAGATGCATTTCACAAATAGGTATTTTTGTTGCTCAAAGAAAAATTGCTTTTTAAAGGACAATATTCTTTTTACAGATACATCACAGTGGTGGGAGTGTAGGAATGGACTTGGTGAAGGTTAGTGGCTTTTTAACTTAATTTTTTTTCTAACAGTTAAGATAAAATCTTGGGACAAGACCTTGGAGAATTGGGCTCCGAAAACAATAACCTTATGCCATCTTGGTTTTGGTAAGTCACTCACAGTCTCTTGCTACCTGAAAATCTTGTCTGTAAAGTAGGGACTGCAGACAGGAGCAGGAGGGGCGTGTGCCATCCTGGACTGCCACTGCTGCTTCTGGAACTGCTGTGCCACCCTGCCCTGGGGCCACAAGTTCCATAGGTGCTACCTGGCATAGGAGGGAGAGGTTGTGGACATCTGTCAGGCAGTTTCTAAGGCAGAGCTCCTTATCTGGTGGTGTATCTGCTGAGGTCTCTGCTAACTCTCTGCTTGTTTTGCAATTTGCCTTACCTGCACAGTGAAGCAGCTGATTTCAGCAGGTTTTGATGCTTCTTTAAAACATTATCAGTGCTGTCTCACAGAGCAATATGTTGGATGACTCTTGCAATGATTATTCTCTCAGAACTTCTTTCTGAAAATATGCAACAAGGGCAGAAGAGCATGGTGGAAATGTGGTCACACTTGGGAGCTGTGCTTGTCCATATGATTTGATCTTGGCACCCCTTTAAAGTCCCTAAACTGTTCCCTCTGTAAGACCATTGTAAGGTATCCAGCTAATCTGCAGAACCACATCAATTTTAGCCATTTCCCATTGAAAGGCTGAGAAAAGTTGACATGAGAAAGCCCATGACAGTGCAAGCAGTGGATGGGGATGAGTGAAGCCCACTTGGATGTCCAGTAATAGAGAAAGTTTGAAAAACTTTGGATTAGGCTGTCACTAGAATATGGCCTGAATCACCAGATATGAGGACAACCAAGTGATATGTAATGAGGGCTTCTTTGGTGTTTGACTTCCCCTACAGAATCTCAAAGCTGTGGATGATCATGCAAGCTGTATGTGGTGCAGAGAGGACCAATCTGAGTTACTGAAGGAAAGGATTTGCTGTTCCTGGGGTCTGGGGTCAGGACTCTTCACTCAGATTAGCCCAGAGGTTTTTTCCTTGGTATAGAATAAAGACTATACTATAAAAAAGCCAACAGATTCTTAACTGTCATGTTATGAATGGCATCACTGTAATTAAATGCCTCAGCTTGTTGCCTTAAACAAGTAGTTTCTTTGAGAATTCATCACTGAAAAAAAAGATTAAAAAAAAAGAATGCTGTGACTTGGAGAGGGCAAAGGGGTAGACTTTGCTTTCCTTCCTCCTAATCTTGATTCAGAACCTAAAACTCCCCCATTCCCTTAGCAGGACCTGCTGCCTCATATGTGGGGAAGATGTGGGCAGCTCTCCCTGGCCTCAAGCCCCACGTTCTCTCAGGAGCTTTGTGGAGGGGTGTGACTACCTTAGTCTCCCTTTGCAGATGGATGCATCAAGACAGAATTCTTCAGGTTCAATGCCATGACTCAAATGTGCATCACTGTGTGTGCACTGTGTGTACCTGTGAGCCTTGTGTTTAGGTGGCCTGCTGTCCTGTGAACTCAGACCTCCCATTTGGGAATTCACAGCAGCCGTGGCAGTCTGAGGCTGGGATTCACACATCTGCCCAGGTGGGGGGAAATGCCCGGGTGTCAAGTCATGTTCTTGTGTGGAGCCTATTTCTTCTTGTAGTTCCTAGTTGTGACTGGAAAAGTGCTCTTCCCTTTTCCTGACCTGCATAGGGTGCTCTTTGGAGGCATGAAAATTCTGGTCCTTGTTTCTTGTCTGCCCAACAACATCCCCAAGGCAGGCACGGATCTGTGGGTCTTTGGGGCAGCCTTGGTTTCCCTGCTGAAGCTGCATGTCCCCATGCCCTCCATCTGTTTGCTCATGGCATTTTGTCTCGTGCTGAAACACACCTTGAAAATGCATAAAGAGGGGGCAACTTCTGGTCTGAAAGTCCCCTATGGAGTTACATCTGCATTTTGGGACTATTTAGGGGCTGTGTTACAGTTGAGGCAAAAGATGAGTGCCAGGAATACCTGAATGTTAGACACTGCTGTTAGGAGAAGTAGGTTAGAAACTCTAATTTCTTACAAATCTATACCCAAAATTATTTTCCGAGGTGAGGAAAAAACCAGTCAGGCTCAGAGTTTCTTGTAGTTGCAGAATAGCCTCTTGATTTTTTTTCCACTTTTTTTTTCTGTCACTGTTTAATCAGGGCCAGATCCTTCCAACTGCCCCAGAGAGGGCTATCCCAAGTCCAACACTCATGCCACTCATTAAAACCAAAGGGTCTCAGGTCAAGCATCTCAGCTTGAGACTCTTAAAATTATTCAGACTCCCAATGCCCAGGATGAAGGATGGCTTCTTATCAGTGATGCTGTGCTTAGGAGGGAAGGGCTTTGGCATACTAAACAGTTAAAACTTTAAATGAGAGGTGTTTAAACACTTGAGCAGGATCTTTGGGGATCACATGCAAACCTGCAACTTGGGGAAGGGCCCCTAACCTGTAAATTCCAAATTCCAGTCCAATTTCCAGACTCTCCAGGTCTTTCTGAACAGCAGCCTGCCCTCCAATGTATCCCTATCCCTGGTTTGGTGACTGCATCCTTGCAGAGAATGCCCCCAGTCCCAGCAGGCAGCCCATTAGAGGAGAGAAGAAGCAATACTGGTCCCAGCACTGGTCTGAGGGATGTGTCCAGTTCCTGACTAACAGCTGGACTTTGCACTGCTGGTCACACCTCCCTCAGCCTGGTGTTACAGCTCGTTTCCAACCCACCTTATTTTTCTCTTATCCAGCCTACATTCTGCCACTCTGATGATGAAGGCACATGGGAGACTGTGTCAAAAGCTGAGGGGTGCAACAACACTGCCCTCTCCTTGTCCAGAGTGCCAGTTGCCTCATCACAGAAAGCAGATCTATACGAACTCAGGCATGATTTGGCTTATACATAAATTCAGTCAGCTTTGCATTGCACTCTCTCCATCTTCCAGGATGTGGTGTTAGTGGGGATCAAATTCTTTCCATCTCCCTGCCTCCCCTGGAGCTGACACACCTCCAACATATGCTCACGCTGCTGTAAAAGCAATTGAATGTAGTACAGAGCAACTGACTCCCAATTATTCCCTTCAATTATCCAAACCACTTGTATTCTGGGAGAAATACAGATGATGACATTCAAGATGGAATAATTATGTAGTGAAATCTTGCAGTATTTATGTGAAAGGTTATTACACCAGCGCTCCGAATGTTAGCAGAATCACCTGAAGAAAACAGCATGCAGGGTTTGCACGTCTGTGTCCTGCTCTCATAATGCTCACTCATGTTCATGTGCAGACTTATATGGGTTTTTGTTGCTCATGTCCTGCTCATTAATAGCCCACTTGAGTTTTATGGTATATCTTTTTGGCACAAAATCAATTGAGAGTTTGTAATTACATTTACAGACAGAAAATGCTGTTTGCATTCGTGCTGCTGTGTAAATGTTGGACAAAGAGATCTATGTGGGAGCATCAGGCATGGTGCTGGGTCAGAGACACCAGAGGATTATTTGCAGGACTTCTGTGGCCAAGAGGACAGTTTGCTGACAGAGTTACAGAATCTTCTCTCAACTGGATGCAACAGCACGACTGAAGCTGCAGGAGGGACAGGAACTTCAAACACTGTTTGCTTGAGGCACTGTGGGCTGGGAAATGCAGGAGCTCATATCCAATATCGAGGTGAAAAAGGGCAGGAGCACTACAGGCACTGATGTGGGTCCTGCCCTTGGTGAGGTGGGAGCTGCCTTAGTGCATAGCTCTCCCCATGTGCTTGTGAGACCTGCTATGGGCACACAGTGCAGTGTTAGGCAACATGCCACGTGAATCACTTCGCAGAGGCTGGAAAAATGAAACAACATATGGAGCTGAGTTTGAGGAAAGAATTGAAAACAAACGTCATAACTTGAGCGGTTTCCTCCCATTACAGCTATTCACATGTGCCACTGATGCTTGATATGGGCCTCCCTGCTCACTGGGGAGATATCTGGAAGTTGTCAGTGGAGCACTTGCTCTCCAGAAGTCTTTCACCAGCTCTGTTTGCAGCTGCTTTGGAAGAGGATTGAATTCTGTGCTGACCTGAGTAAAACACAGTATCTGCTTCCCTTCACAACCTTCATGAACTTCTTGCACATCTCCACAGCCTCTGAGCTAGATTACATCTAAACCCAGCAGCTATTAAGTAATCTGCACTGAGGGTGTTCAGCATGACTTGACAAAGAACCTTATAACCAGTCTGGGACCCACTAGAAACCAGTTTCTTGTGGACACAGCATAGGCACATACACATTTCGTTAAAACACCATAATAGTCTGATGTAGTCCAAGCTGGCAACACAGCTCCAACCAGGAGATTCAGCTCCGTCCCCCACGAAGCACAAAACCTTGCAAGCCGAGTAAAAACCAGGTGGGTGGCAGTCCTTGCTCTAGTTAGGATACTGTGAGGATACAGATCAGGGGGAATATGTTATGCCTGCTGCTGCAGGCTTCACATGTGACACTGGCTATCTGGTCTCCTTGGACCTCAGGTCTCTAGCCAAAAGAGGAGAGAGGAATAGTGCCCTCTGCCTTAGCTGTTTGCACTTTGACTTTTGCAATGGGCATGTTACCATACCCAAGGAGATCCAAGCCTTACTGTGGGAACAAAAGCTGCAAGCGAGTTAAATCATCTCAGAAAAAAACAACTTTAGTACAGAAAGGTAACCACAAAAGTTAGAACAGAATAAGCTCACCTGAAAGCAGAAACTCAGCAAGAGGTTTGATGGATTAAACCCACAGCATTGCCAGCATTAAAGATATGTCTGTTTAGAGCTGTCAAACAATTCCTGTTGGGGCATCTCTGTTGGTCAAGCTGCCACCCAAGCTGTAAACATGCACATCTGGCTCACTTGTCTCCAGCTTGGAGTTTTGGCAATCACAGAAGCAATCCTTGTGGTGTAGGAAGACTGTGGCTAAATTCTTCATTTCCTGGTTGTTTTTTTGCATCCTCTCTCAGGGCACTGTCACTGCATTCAGCACTGCATCCCTCTAATGAACGGGGCTGGTGAGAGGTTCATCACCCTCTCCCAGGGGCTGGTTTGAGGTGTGGGAGTCCTTAGGAGTAACTCAGTAGTTTCACCATTCCTGACTAAGTGCTCTTGGGCTGTCCTTTCTCTGTCTCCTCTGTATGAAGTTAGTTATACAACACCAGCCCAGCACCTCCTCAGGATGTGGACCTCAAAATGCAGTGCTGTGTCACACGGTGACATCACTTATTGTTTCTCTGCCGGATGGGACTGACAGAGACAGTCAGTGGAGATAGTTTCTAGGACTGCCACAGGGCCCAGGGCTGGGGAAAGGAGACAGGAGGGGGGTTCCCCTGCTGAGCTCTGGGTGAGCAGGATGAGGGGCAGAGGTGTCTCCCAGGCTCTGCTGTTGCCTGGGGGCCCTCTTGTGGAGCTTTTACCTCGCTCATCCAGGGACAGGACTAGCTCCTGTTCGGGTCAGGGCTCACTGGCTTCCTTTGAGCTTCAGAGTGGCTTTTTTTTTGAGAGGCACGGATTTTTGCTTAGGTTGCTCCCCGGAAAGTGGCGTGGCAGCCCCAGTCTTACTGGGCCAGGCCAGGGTTCCCCATTGACCCTCACAGCTGGGCTGGGTCTCAGCTCCTCTGGAAGGACCTGGGGGATGGACAGTCCCTGCCTTTTGCAGATAGGTGGAAGGATTCATTCCCTAAAGAGAACATATCTATCTGTAGCTGGCCCTTATATGGTCAACTGAATGCTACTGAACAGGTGTATGATGAATCCCCTGCACAGATCCTAGAGTGATCAGATGAAGAACAAGAAAATACTATTTCTTTCCATTTTCTATAAAAGGAGTTGGAGGTGATGAGAAGATATCAACACCTATACTGGAACTATTTGACATTAGGTGAACTGAATCCCACCTGAAAGCTTGCTGAGGTCTGAGCAAACTCTTCTCCTGGTCTCACTCTGAAGGAGAGCCCTTCATGCTAGAGGCTCTGCTGCAAAGAATTAGGTGTTGATTCTTTTGACTACTGCTATATCCATGACTATTTTTACTCACTATGGGCTCCGACCCAGCTAAACTTGACTGTTAGTTTAATGCCTAAGTGGGAGTGGGATGGACTTAAAGTTATTTAGTAAATGCTCTGATGGAGCGAGGGGTGCACAAGAATTAGCTGCAAAGTTGGTTGCAGTAAATAGAAGCCAAGGTGGAATCCAGCCAGTGATTCTCTCACTCATTTCCTTATCCCAGAGCACTTCACTGAGCTTAATGGGCAAAATATGGCCAAGATTATTCTTTCCATGGTCTAAATTTTCAACTAAAAATATCTGTAATCCAAGCACTTTTTCCTTTAACGCAGATAGGCTTTGTCTTCTGCCATCTGGGACACGTACAGACCTGGTAACTCTGATCATGGTTGTTACATATTTTCCTTTGTTTCCCAATATAAATCTCTGATTTTTTCCTCCAGTCACTTTCTGTGTCTGAAATTTGAGTTCGTGCAGGAAGATGTATCATCTTGGCTTTTTGGAATAGGGCAACACTGACCCTTCTGGTGTCCAGCGTATTTTCAAACATTTGGAAAGGCTCCCAACACTTTTTGCAGGGATGGCTCAGCCATCCATGCAACAGCAGCTGAACTGCCATGAATTACAGCCTGATATACTAAAGATTCCTGAAATTGAAGCCATTTTACTCTAGTACCCTGTGCAGCAAATGGTGGTAATTCATGCTCAACAGCTTGTGAAGCAGCTGCTGGAGCTTCGTATTTGCACTGTGCTTTGCCAGCACGAGAGGTGGTCCTGCTTCTTCCCCACCTCCCCAGTGCAGCTGCCTGCACATGCCTACTGACACAGCAGAGCCCTGACCCACCAGAACTGCAGGAATCATTTTCCTGTTGAGTGGACAAACATCTTGTATATGACAAGGGGATCCTGATGTCTGATGAACAGAGGGCTCTGGTTTGATTCTTGTGAAAGCAAACCCAGCTTTCACAGAGCTGTCTCCGCTCCTCTCAGGGCTACGTTGGCCTCAGGTGCCAAGGCTCTGCTGGTGTAAAATGAATGGTGATTGCACCAGGGGCCTTCAATCTCCAAGTGCAAATGTGACATAAATGGGTCTAATGTGCACGCGGCTTGTTATGGGTGACAGCTTAAGAGCTGTGCTATGAAAATATGGTCCTCCGTGTCCCATTTTCTTTACTTGGCTTTCGTTTACTTTCTCGTACACGTGGGGGAGATTAAGAACAGAGCATTTACTACTCTCCAGCATTTGTGTGTGGCTGATGCCTTTTCTTTCTACATGACAAAGAAAGCAGGAGCTGTCACAGAGCTCCTCCCTGGATTAACCAATAGGCTACACGAACAGCAAGGAGATTCCTGGTTTCCTGCAATGCTGCAAATTGGATCAGATTTTTTTTTTATCATCATCTGAAGTTTCAAGTCTGTGCACCTACGAAAGAACCAGGGCAGACTGTGAACAGTTTTGAAAGTGCTCTGAATACACAGTGTGTCTCTCTATTGGCTTTTGAGCATCAATGAAGAAAGCATTGACTCGAATGGGCCAGATTTTTCTGAACACTGGAAACTGTCTTTGCTCTCTGCTCTGCATCTTGCAGCAGTTACATGAGAATGTTCTTTAATGTGCATCTGGAGACATTTCACGTGAGGAAGGGGAAAGAGTGAAGTGTATTTCTCTGAGCACTTTGCAGGTGTGAATGAGGCAAGAACAGTGTTTAATTGTTCTTGTTCTCGTTCCACACACTTGCAGTAACTTTTCTCTTTCAAAGACATAATTTCACGCTGTCACTAGGTACACTTTCCTAGCAAGGTCAATTTGGTGAAAAGATTGAAGCTTTGTGGTGCCTTCCCACTGATGCCAGAGCAGCTGTTTCTGTGATTGCCATTCCTTCCCCTGCCTTGTGTTCCAGAGAAACACAAACACAAATATTGCAAGCTCATATTACCTGCAACTGTTGAGACAAATCACTTAAGAGAGATGGTATTTCTTTCATCTCTGTGTATGCTAGTTTAGGGAGGCTGTTGATGCAAAGAGAGTTGTTACCATCTTTTCCAGTAATGAGGGAACCCTGGATCTATCCATGAAAGCTTTTCTTTCAGATATCCTACTACCCCTACTCCCATCCCCCTGGGTCCCAGTCAACCAGTGAGCTTGCCAGAGGATCAGGCTGGAGGAATGGTCTGGCTGGGCAGCCACTGCAGCAAGGGGTCCCAGGCAAGTTGATGGCGTGAAGTTCTGGAAGTCTGTGGTCCAAGCTCCTTCTCCAAGCAGGACAACTTCAGTCCAGATCAGCTGTGGTTTTGCCTGTCTGAGTATTGCAAACTTTCAAGTACAAAACCTTTCTGGGCAGTATTCTCCATGCTGCCTACACAGTCCAATCTGATCCTCCCAATGCTGTCTCCCATGTAACTACTGACCTCTGTTAGATTGTCCCATAGACTCCTTTTGGTCAAACTGAACAAGCTCATCTCCTCCCGGGTTTTTCTTTACCAGGCAATATTCTGACTCAATTTGGTGTGTTAAGTCTGTATCTTTCTGGTTTAGAAGTTCAAAAATAACCCCTCTCTCTATATTTTGTTGCTATTCTGCTCATTAAAATCAATGTTATTAATTAAATTTAAACAATGGGTAACTTGTCATTCTCCTTAGTAATTATGTCTTGACCCTTAGAAGCACATAAACACACACATTTGCAGTATATAAAGGCCCATGCCAAATTTACATAGACAAATAAGAGAAGCATAGTGTGAACTGAATTTTGTGATTCCCTTAATGACCAAAAGACTTTTTATCTTAAAACACCCCCCACTTGCAAAAACATAAAAAGTGGGTCTTACAATAAGCTTTGGGTACTTATGTTGGAATGTGAAATTCTTCCTGGAATGTAGAATTTGTTAAAGTACCTTAAATGTTTTCTTTACAGATTTCAGTTCAACACTGAGATGCCCATTTTAATGAGTTAGTAATGAGATGTCATTAGTTGTTCCACTGCCAACCTTCCACTCAATAATTAGCCACACCACTCATAACATTTTTGCTTGATCCTATCAAGCTTGTATTCACTTTGGTTGAATAGAACGTTCATTGGCAGAGGCTGCGAGGAGGCCCAGAATTCTATTTGTGTTCGTCCCTTAAACTATTTCAGCAGTTTAAGGGATCTAATAATTCCAATTCTCTTTCACCCATGATTCTAACTAAGTTTAGTAAACTCTCATGCTATATTTTGTGAAAAATTTGAGGACTTTCACTCTTGAAATGAGCTGCACTATTCTTGCCTGCTAAGAAAGCATTCTGCAGATTGAAAGATATTCACAACTTTTTATGATTAAGAATATTAAAGTTTAAACCAGCCATGCAAAAATAACCATGTTTTTGTTTTATACAGTAAGAACAAAATCTCCCAGGAAACCCCCGCAATATGAGGAACTGTGTTCCTTGGAGTGTTTCTCATCTGATCAGGTGAAGATGTGCATCTCATTAATTTCTGTGTCTGAGCTCATCATCTACAGCCTCTTTATACCCAACAAATAGCAACAGACATGTCCATGATGCAATTCATGTCATCACAAAAAACCTGTCTAAAGTAGTTGTTGTGAACTGCTTTCTCTCCAGTGACTGTAAAGAGATATTTTTTGTCCACATGTATGCACCAAGTGCCATTTGGGATCCTGTGGTGCATTTTACAACATCTGCAGGGAGCTGGCAGATATGATGTAGGACCTAAAGGAGACCTGTAGCCTCTTGGAATTGTACCTGGAGACAGGCACCTTAGGTGGCACTAGGTGCCTGTGTTAGGTGACTGTATCAGGACAGCCTCCATCAATGTGGTCCAAGGTGCTCTGGGGTTCAGCTTAGGAGATCGTGCTTGACCACTGACACTGCTCAGGGAGAAACTGGACATCTCATGGATGCACTGTCATGTTGTCCAAACCTGTGTAGATCTCCTGGATACCCTGGAGCATATCAAACATTGCACAGTTGTATTTGTTCCACAAAATCCTGTCCTGGAGCTGACTGCTGTGTGATTGCAGTACCAGTGTACATATGGACAGCTAAATTTCTGCCTATGAATCTGGAGGTGAATTCCACTCCAAAAGTTAGGTACCTCTAATTTTCAATCTTTGTCACAAATGGTTATTATTTGGGGTCAGGTATGACTGACATCCACACTGATCTTGCTTCAGAAGGTGTCTGCTAGTAGAGCTCAATGCAACGTAGCATTGCTGACATATCCATTCCACTGGAGAGATGCCTGCAGTCATTCTTGGGTGGTGACTCATTGAAAAACTCCCACAGTCGAGACTATTTGTCCGTTCTAAATTAAACTTCTTACAGTGAGAACAAAAATCCTCCCTTAGGATCTGCTGGAGGCTCTTACATGAAAAGGTATGCATGGCTAGTTAGCTTCATACCTGGGAAAGGTTCTCAGTGAAGACCAGAGGGACTATTTGCAGCCCTGGCTGAGCAGGAGCATTGGACAGATGACCCTCAGAGGTCTCTTCCCACCTCAGCAGTCCTGTGATTCTGGGATCCAGTCATTATACAGAACTGGACTCTGCCAGCCTGTGCTGGGGTCAGTACAGCTGACCCCAAAATTGGCCCAAATTGGCTGCCAAAATTGTCTGCCTGCATGAATCTTTTCTGAATCAGGATTCATAAAAGCCCAAGTGGAACATCAGGCTTCCATGAACTGGTGTAGAAGGAGCAAGACTGTGCCTGGCTTCCACTTGGGTTCTGAGATCCTGCTGATTTCACTGAGATTTCCGTATCTACAGAGCAGTTAGTAATGCAAATGCTTCTTTGGATCTGGATCTGAGATCAGAAAGGATGACAGCTGGAGCCTACCTATCTCTTGCTAATACTGTTTTTATCCATCACTACTAAATTAGTTTTTACATTAAAGCTGATTTTACATTTTTTTTCTCTCTCAGATTTTAGCAGTTTATTACTAAGTCTTGCTCTTTTGGGATAATCCAGTCATTAAAATTAGGTTTAAAACTGAGATTTAGCACAGAACTTAATGCAATCCGTATTTGACTATTGTGTGGTATCTTAAAAGGTTTCTTCTGAAGTGCATGGGACTTGCTGTGCTAAAAAATCCAGGATAGTGAGTGTAGAAGCCTAGAAGATAAGGGAGCTAATGTGTATGTCTCAAACAGCAGCAGATGAATGGCTGTGGGCCCAATCAAGAATTGCAGGTAATAACAGACAAGGATTGTAGGTACTAGCACACTGTGAGAAAGAACAGGATGTGGCTGGAGAAAAGGCCCTTTGGAAATAGGGCAGCACTTTTCTGGGACAGAAGTTCTTGATCTGGCTCCTGGAGATAAGCACCACACAGTATAGCACTAGTGCAGGAATGAGGTTGGGCAGCAGGTGTGGAGATCAAGACCACCAAAGACCCCAAAGCCCACCAACCCATTTCCAGAAAGGTCTGGAAGAACAGACTGCACATGTTAACCATTTTGCATAGAAAGTGCAAAACTTATTTCCAGGGTGGGGAAAACTTGTCTCTACAAAGGTACCTCCACAAAGCCCAGTGCACTTGCTCCATATGTGTGCCCCAAGACCCTGGACACCCCAGCTGGAGCATGCTGGAGCCACAACCAGTGATCCCTTTTTCTCTCTTTCTTCTTTTTTTTCTCTCTCCCCCTTTTCAATCCATCTCTCTTTTTCTCTCTTTCTCTCTCTTTCTCTCTCTTTCTCTCTCTTCTCTTTCACTCTACCCTGTTATCCAAAACCCACTGCCATGTGCTTATATAGGAGGTCAGAGACTAACATGTGTGTAATTTACTAAAAGAACTTGGTAAGCTTTTGTGGATCCTCTGAGTTTTGTTGTTCCTTTTGGCCACAAGCATCTGTGAATCTTGCATGCTCCCTTCCCCTTAAAAGTGGGATGTCAGAGTGAGCTAATGGATCACTGCTCTGAGCCATGATAGAGCCATGGTCTAGGACTAACCCACTGAAATCCTTTGTATATCACAATTATATCTTAATATAAAAATGTGATTTGTGTGTGGCTCTGTAGTCTGTCACTTTGGCTGTCACACAGCAGACAGAAAAGACCAGTATCATCTGCCTTTGATTCACAGCAGTTTGCATAGGGTCTAATATTGGTCTGGAGCCCTGGAAGTAAGGCCCTGGAAATGGGTTAGTGGAGACACTCCAATGAAACAAACACTGCAGACAGAGAAGGAACAAAACAGGTTAATAAATTAATTCTGACTCTCCAGACAAACCTTCCAAATTAACAAGTACTAGTATTAATATACTAATAAACAATTACTGCTTAAATAAAGGGTGTGGAAGACAAAACTAATACAATTGGAATATTTACACACACATAGTTTTTTCTTGCTAACTTTTATAACATTAATAATAAAACCTCCAGCAAAAATCTATGTTTAACCAAGTCATACACATTACAATTGATGTGGGATGCTGCAAGCCTGCAGTAGCAATTGGTTTGGATGAAACGCCCTTGTAAGAACAGTGAAACAGTCTGCCTGGGGAGCTTCCTTCATTGGGGAATTTTCACAAATAGGTCAGAGATAGATGAGCTGGGAGGCTTCTTATGCAGGATTGCTTCTACTTCAGTATTGTGTCTCCTGGGTTCCCTAAGCCTCCCTGGGAAAGTGACTCTCTGCAGTCTGCAAGAGTTTTTCTGCTGAGGTGTTTCTTTGAATTGGGTGTCTGGTGGTGGTGGAGCACCCAGACTGATAATCCAGTGAAGGCTAACACAGTTAGTTTCTAAGTCCTATCACAATCTTGTTATTTAAAGAATAATAACTGAATTTAGCATTAAATTTTCTTTCATTTTACTGCCATTGGACTTGAAGATTTACAATCGCATGCTGTTTTTGTAATTTTTTCCAGAACTCTCTTGTTTTAATACTTCAGAATACTGCTCTGGTTCTCCTTTCTTACACCACTTTCTCCTTCATGTTATACTTCTGTAATCACAATCCCACACTGATTACATTGTTTTTGATTATTCAAAGTAGGACATGAACTTGCAATATCCAGGGAAGCTGTGAGCAAGAGTACAAATCTGAACAGATCCACTGATTTCAGCAGTTTCCCATTAAGCACCCTGGAAGCTATCAGGAATCTCCCGATGAGCAAGAAAACACTTGGACATCATGGTGCTTTGCCTAAGTGCCTCAGGGGACACACTGGATTCAGGGGACCTGCCTGGACATGGGGATCCTCAGGCAAGTGCTTGGTGGTAGCAATGGGCTCTCGTGAAGAGGAGAAACTGAGGAAGGAGTGTGGTTCCCTTCTCAGACAGGGGTGCTTTACTTTCAAGTAACATACAAAATCCATTTTTTCTGAACTTTGAAGACTTGGGTGGGCAAGGGAGTTGCAACTAGATGATCTTTAAGGTGCCTTCCAACCCATCCTATGATTCCTTCTGATTCCTCATATGATTCGATGACAAGAAGCAGTGACTTTTTCTGCAGGCCTTGTACCCTTTCTCTGGCACTTCTGCTTTCCCTTTTACCTTGTCACGCTGGTGATGTTTTTTCAAGTTGTATCCTTTGCATTTCTGTTTCCTTTGATCTCTGTGTTTGTTGTTTAAATATGCATGTTTACAGAAGAATAGCAAGTAAAACCCTTTTGCCTTTTGTAAATGCTTCTCTTTTTGGTGATGGCATGTGCTATTATTGGGCTGGTAGTGGCTATTATTTCAGCTATCCCTTCATATAGAAGAGTCTAGATTTTTTTCTTAAAACTCATAGAAGATCATGAAATTATTTCCACAGACTTTTAATGTAACACATGACACCAAGCTTAAAATAATCGATATTGGCTGTTTTATTGAAATATAAAACAATACAAAAATTTATCAAGTTTTTTCTTTTGTAAATTCTTTACTGGATTGCAGCTCTTATGGAAGTTAATATACCTAATATTCTTAGTACAGTGTAGAAATTCTAAATCTTATTTTAAATAGTATAATAAAATGTAATAATACTTAGAATGTCTTGGGATTTGCAACAAAACCCTTTCAAGACATTCAGTTTAAGAAGTGGTCACAACTCTTCGATTTATTGTAGGTGTTTATACTTCTTTGTGAATTTCTGTGGAGGGAAGGGTGGTTATTCCTGTCTTGCTGATACTACAAAACGCAAAACTTTCTCAAGGTTTTTTAGAGGTTCCACTTATTTTTGTACATAATTCCTAATTTGTGCCAGATATAAGACTGAATATTTTGTTTTATTTCATTATTCCTTGGGACTCTCAGTTTGCTCTGATTGACATTGCTGGAATTTCCAAAGTTCAAATTACAGAGTAGAGAGAAATACGCATAGTGCTGCAGGAATGATGGATTTTGCTCTGACTCATTTAAAACAGTTTAAATTGCCCTGAAATCTTACACAGATTAAAAATGGTGATCTAGCTAATTCTCCTCAGGAACTGAAATCGGTGATTTGTCCTGATTTACACATGTGAAAGAGCTTCCTTGAGCCCTTGCCATGACCAAGAGGAAAGTCCTACCATCTGGGATCAGCTCAAAAGCAGACTGCAGTAGCAAGGGAATTTGTCATCATGTAGCTCCAGAGACCTTTTGGAAGTCTCCCCAGGCACATTAATTTTAATCTAGTAGAATTCTGGGAGAGGGAAATTATTCTTGAAATTATCCAGGGAGAAAATCACTGTCCCTTCAGCCTAAACAGAGAAATCACCAACTGCAGAAGGAGGATCCAACAGTCAGTGTTAGCAATAAACTTTTGACTATGTCAGGACTGGTTCTTCTGTTAATATTGTTTGATAGTCATTGTCACCTTCAAACATTACACCCTCCCTCACTTTGTCATCTTTCATCCCAGCCCCAATTCAAGATTGGGTTTGACCTTCTAGTTCATTTATTTAAGAAACACCATGAGTAACAAGCCATCCTGCCAATAAAACATGCTATAAAGCAGGTGCTCATTATGGTTTGCCTCTTGTACCTTGTGTGGTTATGTTTTCAGTTGCCTTGTTGGTTGTTTTATTGGGGGCATAAATCAACTTCTTTAACTGGCTTAGCTTCTTAATTGTGTGCTGTTCAGATATTGTCCAGTAATGTATATGTCACCCACAATGGATCAGTACATGTCCTGCCTACTTGTATGCAGTCATCAACTGACAGCTAAAATACAGCTTTCCTGTCTTTGCATTTCATCAATTCACAAGTTCACAGTTTTAGATTTGTCTCTACTATTGTAATGCAAACAGGTTACTTCAGGCTGGAAAGAATTTAAACGGACATTTTAGTAAATGGAGAAGTTCTTATTGACTTTACTTTTGTAAGGTCTGTGTATAAGTGGAGGGTTGACCCTCAGCAGGCTTTGGTGGATACACATTTGATATTTTTGTTCCTAGTGAGATCTTCCACCTTTTCCTCATCAGGATAGCATGATTGATTTTCTTGCTCTTGACTTATCGTGTGGTGGTTTCTGTCTTGTGTTGCCTCCTGTTCCCATGAACTGCAGAAAAGGATAGAGCTGGAGGCTGTTGTTTCTGCTTCCTTCTTTCTGGACACCATTTTCTCCAGTACAATGAGAAACTGTAAGAGACCTATGTTTGATATGGCAGTTTTCTGCTGCCTGGTAGTTTGTCTTCTGCTGGAAAAGATTAATGAAGGCAAAGCATACTTGAACTGTGTACAGCACTATCTGCGGGCTGTGCATGTGGAAACATAGAACAACTCAGCTGGGCACGGCAACATGCAATCTGTCATGGAATGGTATTTGGATTCCGTATTCTGGAGTCTCAGGAAGGTGAGGATCTGTCCCCAGGGAACCTCAGGAGCTTGTGTCTGCATTTGGCATGGAGGTGGGACAGCAGGTCCTGGCTTAGCGCTATTCTGGATGGTCTGGGTGGTCTAGACCCCTGTATCAATGACAGGATGCAATGTGAGCTGCTGGGACGGGGTCTTGAGGTCTTGTCTCTGTGGGATTCACATCCCAGCTCCATTTCACCCACCAGGGAGCTGAATGATGTCAGATGATTTTTGTGAGCTAAAAAATGGGTGTCAGCTTACTGCATGGCCAGTGGTTAAGTTTTCACATGTCCCTGCAGGGAAAGAGCTATTAAGTAGATGAAAGGGGCCTCTTTCATGGGATGTCTGTCTATCCATCCACATTGCTTCTCTTCGGTTTTGTTGTCAAACTGCTTTCTTTTCAGCGCTGGCTCTACTTCTCCGTTTGTAATTTTATGTTTGACTTACTCTGTATTGGTCTTTCAGAATGAACACTATCTGTGTGTTCCTCATTTTTCTTTCAAAATGCAGTTGGAGGCCTGAGGGACATCACAGTGTGCTTGCAAAGCTCTGGAGGAGAAACAGACCAGTGCTAAGGAAACAGTTGCCACAGAGAGCCCACAAGTCCATGTGGGGATAGAAACTGCTCTGTCTCACTGGAACTGCCAAGGAAGAATTACTGTGCTCCTGCTTCAGTGAAAAGCTGGCACACTTTATATTCCTATGTACATCATGTCACAAGAGGCCCGTTCGGTCTGTATTTTAATTGCTGGAGTAGAAATAACCTTTCCTCTGGTTTAGGAGGATCCACAGCCAAGAAGCCCCACTCTCCCAGGCAAAACCCCCACCAATGTTCTTTCCTCATGGAACCATTCTACCACGGTGAGGAGCAGGCAAACATTTACACACCTGGTTAGTGTAAGTCTGCAAAAAGCTCATTTTATTCAGGCTGCTGTTTAGTTTTGTTGGTCCCAAACTCGACTATCTGCAGTAATGCATCACCAATCTTCCCCATACATGCAATTAGAATTTATTATAGTGACTATCATCTTGCTGACTTGTCCATTTGTCCATTTGTAGTGTCACTCATAACAAGGATTTTGAAGGACAGCAACAGCCTATCTGGGAACACGAGACCTGCATTTACTGCAGTACAGCTGACATAGCAGTGTGACACAGCCAAAATTAAATCACTGCTCCAGGAATACTTTGCAGCACAAGCTCAGATTGGAAGTTCCCAACAGGTCTGGTACCCTTTTGTTGTCCTAAAAAACTCCAGAATGATGCGGGAATCTCATGTCATAAAATGTGACGTTCTTCAAAGTGTTGTCCCATGATTCGTTTGTTTTGGGTGTGGTAACATCCCTCTCAGTGTACTACACACTCATTAATCTTCTCCCAGTGGAGAATTTCCATCTTCTTTGTAATTATTTGGGAATTGAAAAAAAAATTCCGCTTACGTCATTTAATAGGACAACTGTGAGGGAAGACTGAGACTGCAGGGTTTTGGCACTGTGTGATCTAAAGTCTATCAGTGTCGGAGAATTCATTGACTTATTTGTGCAACAAATTCAGCCTTCTATGCTATTTGGTTTTAGAAATGATATCACTTGTAATTATACTTCCATAATTATGGTAAAAGTGACCTCCCGAAGTGTGTCCTTCCAAGACAGGTCAAAGTTTCATCACATCAAAGCTCACTATTTGCAAAAGCTACTACCCTCTTCTGCCAGTGTTGGATGTGATGAATCTTTTCATGCCTAACTCTGTGAAAGTTGGGTGTTACTTTCTTCTTCTAATGGAGCAAGGCATGGGGAGAGACCTGTCCTTTGGATCCATGTGCTCCACTGTGGCACTCAGCCATCACAGTGACCACAACACTGTTTCCTCTGCATAACACAAGTAAACTTCTGAGCATTTTTAATTTGGTTTTGATTATTTGAAAATGCTTTCCCAGGATTTATAAGCACATTTGATGGCAAGTATTACGGGTACAGATTATGGGTCTTCTGTTGCAAGGAAACACTGATTTTTCCTTCCCCAGCTGGAAAGGAAAGACTACCATTTCGAAGTGAAATTCCAGGAAAGCAGATAAATAAGGCAAAATGTTTGGCCTGAATTTAAATATTTTGTAACTTTAGTAACAAAATTTTGTTCAAAAGTCCATTTCAAGGGAAACAAACTAAAACCATCCATTTCAAGAGGACTAAATAGGATACATGAACTTCACAGTGTGTTGGTGTTGTTCTTTCTAGGGCAAATACTATCAGAATAAACAGGCTTTTGAAAATACATAAATTATGACAAACCCAGAATTTTTTTTGGCCCCTAAAATACTTTAATGAGATCTTTTTAACCAGTTGCTACTGTAAGTGTACCCTTGGGCTGAATATCCAGGCAGACCTTCTGGAATGTGCTTGCCAAATGCACCTGGAGAGCGTAATCCTGAAGTCAAAGCAAGAAAAAAGTAGCAGAATTACATCAGACTGGGATACTTTGGAAAAACCCAACTGTTTTAAAGGAGGGTTTAAAGCTGTTTTCAGCTGCTCTGAAGGCTAGATCCTTCTTTTCAATTTTTGTTTTTGGCACTGTCATCCTCTAGTTTTCTGTTGTAACTTCCTGAACCAACTTCTATGGCTGCAGTGGGGTAGGAATTCTATAGCAACTTCATTTTTATTGAAGAATGGAGAGAGAAAATTTAAGTAAGAGAATGAATAATGCAGTTTCTAATTGAGTATGCTGTGTCTATGTGTTGCACATGCGTATCACGTGTTGCATGTGATAGATGATGTTCTCTCTGTATAACTTTTTACAGAGATTTTAGTACCAGGTACCTCAAACTGCATGTCTGAAGCCAGTGTGAGCCTGGGAGACAGGAAAATGGAGTTTAAGTCAGCTGGATGAACATGGTCAGGACTCTTGTCAGATATGGTGTTTTGGGTAGGTTGAAGTTATGAGATGGAAACATGCAACTTGACTGCTTCTTCTTGTGAAAATAGTGAATTTCTACTGCTTGAAGTATGAACATAGCTTTAGGAGTGTGGAAAATTCAAGAGTATAGGTCCTGAAATCTCATGAGTTTTGTATTTTAGTGGCAGACTTTTTCTAATTTTCTTAATGTTTGTGCACATTTATGTGTGTGGACTACAAGTAGAATGACAGCAGCAAGCCCAGATTTTAGCTTTGGTGATCAATTTAGAAAATGATTATTTATTTTACAGCACCTGAAAAGAAATTAGGTTCTCAAAAGGAAATTGCATGGAAAAGGAGATTACAGTGCAATGAAGGATTTGACAGTTCAGTGAGAAGAGAGTGTGGGGAAGAAAATGGGTTATGGAAATTGGAATATGTGGTTACTGAAGCTAGTGTGGGTGGCTAGAAATAATTTTGCATGTGAAGTGTATGTACGTCCCTTTTCTGAAAAGCATGTGAAAAGAGTGAATTTTTATTTTAAGGATAAAGGCTTCTCTTAGAAATGTTATTTGAGATCTGTAGATGAAAAAGAACTCGAAATTATTTACCGAGGAAGAGATTTTTGGAAAAATTGAAGTAAAATGCAGTCCTCATGATTGGTCATCTTTGTCTGACTCTGGAGCTTTTGTGTCTTGCACTGACATTTCTTCTTTTCTTTATTGGACAAATGTGAGCAGCTAAAGCCAGTTGGAATGTACCTTTGGAAATACTGCTTGAAAAGAAATCACTTCACTGTCAAATTAAAAACTGATGAGGAAAATTCCTGCTTTTATTAAAACAGATAAACAAACAAACCATGTAAAGGCCAAAAAATTATTTCTGTTTGGTTCATGATAACAGTGGGCCCAAATGTTTTTGTCTGTGAATTTGGTTGCGGGCCAAAGATTTCCCTTGTTTCAGTGGATGAAACCCGAATCTTTTTGTGCAAAACAAAAGAATCTTTCTCTGGATAATTTTTGACAGTACAAACATTTTGATTTCCTAATAATGCAAATTCTTATGCAGTCTCTACAGAAATGGGTGGATGTGGTCATGCAAACAGATAACCTAGCAACAACTGAGAGTTCAGAGTTTGCCTGACATAAATAATTAATTGCTAATCAGACAAATTCATTTACTTTACTGGAAGATTTGCCTTGGATGCCATAAAGAACATAAAACGTCCAAAAACTCTCAGTTTCTTTTTCATTTTGGAAATGTTGAGATGACTTTTGAAATTCAGGGCAGAAGTAAAGGAGAGCTTTATGTGCAGACCTCTCAGGTATCTCTGGTCTGCCTAAGCCAGACAATATTAATTGTATGGGAGGAAATTGAGATTCTTTGCCCATCTGGAGATCATCCATCATTTTCAGAATTAAATGAAGCACTTCTCACATTAACGCTGGCTCCAGGGCCCTGCTCGAGGCCACTCAGCGTTATTCTGGGAGTGACCCTGGTTTCCTGGGGGCTGCAGCTTGCAGTGTCCCCAAACACAGGGTGTCCTCCGGCAGCTGTTTTAGTGCTGGCTCCTCTGGGTGAGAGTGAGCCCCAGGCCGATGGTGCAGGCGAGCCCCAGGTGAGGACAAAGACCCGAGAGAAAGGCCCTGATGTGATTTCCAGTTCTTTTATTTCCCGGGAGAAGCAGCAGGGAAGGCAGGAGAGGGTCCGGGGTCCAGGAGAGGTGGCGCAGTGATCCAAGAGAGCTGAAGGCTTCAGCAACCAAAGGCTCAGACTCAAGGACAGCAGGGGATTTATAGGGATACAAGCAGGGGAAAGTAACCAATTGGGGTACAGGAATTAGCATGTAACCAATAGAGAACGGAACTGCAATGAAGTTTCCAGAACATAACCTTTTACAGAACATGAGGTAATGTAACAAGTAACCAATGAACTGAAACATGTAAACCAAGGTACAAGGGACACTGGGGGAGTGAAGCAAAAAGCTCACCCTGAGCAGGAGTATGCCTCAGACTGTGGCAACCTCAGGCTGTGCCCACCAGTCTTGAGCTTGTGGGGCTGTGGGTTTTGCTATATATGCCACCACATCACATGAAACTTAAGGAAGGGGAGTCAGCATAATAATATGTGATTGCAAGGAAATGAAAGGTGCTGGGCTCACTACTTAATTACCAGAGGTTTATCTGCCTGCCTGGTAAGGAGAGGTCTTTGCCCTCCAAAGTGCTGAGACACATGACCCAGTCTGCTGGGAGTGCAGTGCCATTCCCATGGGAATGGTGGGCTGATGGAGCTTACTGAAGCAAAGAGCAGGGCTGTGTGTGCATGGGGATGCGGTTTGCAGGTTAGTCTGGGGAGCAGGTTAGCTATGCATGCCCCATGCAGAGGTGGAAGTCATGAGCCCTGGAAGTGCTGGTGTTGGTCTCTCTGTGTGCACTCGAGTGCATCCAGAGGATGAGGCAGGACCAGATGCAGGCACACCAGCATCACATGAAGTAGGAATGAAGAGCTTGTGGGGCTGAGATGCCCGGACAGCTAGGCTACCTCAGCTTGGAGAGGTGCACCTCACTTATCATGTGCCAGGTAAGCCTCGGCTCAGGCTGGGCGGTATTCCCAAGGCTGAGATCACCCCCACACCCCTGAGGCAGTACTTGGGACATAGCTGCCCTGGAAGAATAAAAATTTTGCTTCTATGACTGTTATGCCTCAACACACATATAGCTTAAGGTTGAAGCTTCTGTTTCAGATTTTTGCACTTCACTTGATTGGTTGTATGTCTTAGTAATGACTGATTAAGCAAAAGAGCCCTTAAATGCATCTAGCCAGATGGAGAGAGTTGCTGAGGTGCAGCTCTAAGTCGTGTCCCTAGTGCAGCTGCCCCATGTTTGAAGGTGCAAGGGTCACATTTCCTCTTAGGACACTACCAGCACTTAGGGACCATCCTTCACCTGTGTGCTCTAGGTGTGCAGAGCAGCCAACCTGCTCCAGAAGAGGAGGTGGAGAGTAAAGTGCTTTTTCAGGGTCCTCTGTTTTGAGCTCTCCTACTTGACAATGTGAGCCCTGCATTGCCCCTTACAATCAGGCTCATGCCCAATAAATGTTGGTGGCACACAGTGTCCTTGCTGTCACTTAATAAATGTTGTTTCCAGGATAGGTGCAGGGAATCTGCACACTGATTCCAAAACACAGTGTGCTGTGTGTTGGTCTTTGAGAAAGGGCAGTGCTAGAATGAAACCGAATCAGCTTTCTTGTCACTGTTATCTGTTGCCCTGATTTTTGCAGTTCTGAATGTTGTCATTCTTTTGTAGCTAGTTTCTCACACTTTTCTATGTAAACATGGCCATGTTATTGTAACTGTATCTTATCATTTACATTCCTTTCTCCTGGACACAGAACTTTGATGGACATTCCCTTTGACCACTGTGATTAAGGGAGAAGAACTAATTTCCTCCAATGAATAGTAATTTCTAAATGTATATAAAATAAAAGAAGGCAGGCCTTGCCCCCCCCTTCCTGCTCTCTCTTCCTTACTGGTAACAGGTGTCTCCGTCTCTTCTTTTGTGTTGTTATTGTGACAGTTATCCACAGTGAAGACCTATTAGTTACTCCTTGATGCATGTTGCTGACAATGTTTTAAGAGGTGTGATCAAACTCCATTTGCCCAGGTTTGAAAAATGCACATTGGTGTTGCAGGTAATGGGATGTAAATCTTAGATGGTGATGGTCTCTGTATTACAGAGCTGAGTCAGGTTCTGGAAAGAACTAGTGATCCATTTGCTAGCTTTCTAATCTCTATCATTACTATCTGGCTGTTGGGAGGAAAAGATTTTGAATTCCAGAAAAATGTACATTACACTTCATAATATCTAGACTTAAAGGATCTTGAACAGTGCTGGAACCTCTCAGTAACTGTAAAAGACACTATTTCTCCCCATTTTGGCTACAAGTGAGGTATCTGAACTAATAAAATAATAATGAACAGCAGTTATTAAAAGTAATAAGAATCACAGCTGCTGTCATTAAAGAGCTGTGTGGTTCTTGAGTGTTACAGCCCAACACTTTCTCTTCTGCAGATTCACAGCTCATATCAGGGTGAATCCTCCCAGCCCATTGCAATGTGCAAAACACAGATCTCTAGACCCAGCTGCTGAAAGGACCAGAAATGTGCACCCACATCTGGGCCAGGTGAGGCCTCTCTTCAGAAGCCTGGGAACTGCTTTTCATCCTGACTGATGCTATAATCACCAGGATACCCAATCTGTTAAAACACCTTGATGTATGCAAAGGGAATAAACTAAGTATTTCAATTTTTCATGCATAGAGAAGTGAAATTACTTCTGCAGACAATGTAGAACTAAGAGGGGCAGGTAAGAAGTCCTGCGTTCTAGAATTTTTACACTGTGTTTAATCCTTCATATGACAAACCCATCCTTTTTAATCCAAACAAGAACAAATTTTATAAACAGGTGGCCATGAACCTCATCTCTGTGTTAGAAACAAGCTGTGCTTATTCATTGTGAGCTACAGTTTTATTATTGACTTGGGACTGATATTACTGGCGTTCAACATGAACACATAGCAATACTGGGTGCCAGGCCCTCTTCTGATTTGCTTTTGCTGACAGGTATTCCAGCTTCACTCTGGTTAGCTCAGGCCCAGTTTGTGGCAGTTCCCAGTCTTATAGTCCTGTCAAGGTATTACAATATCACTGCAACAAACAGCTTCTCACTGGCACTTAGCAGTGGAGCACATGCCAGAGATTCATGTGAATCATGAGGAAATGGTTCCCACTACTGAGTACATTAAGTTAAAGGAGAAAACGATTTCCATAGTAACCACATATGGTAGGTCAGATGGTGACTTTCCAGATTTACCACCAGTGGTTTTGATCCTGAATTATTTATACAGTGAATTTAGCTTCTCTGGTCTTCTTGGCATGTTGCCTGTGAATCTTCATGTTAACATGTGGGAGAAAAGGGAGGTGTTATATGTAGTGTTAGAAAGGCTTAGACTTTGTGTTTTTATTCACAGATGAAACACTACTATTCTCATGCCAAGTATCAGTGCAAATAATAGTGGAAATGCTTGGGCTCACTAATCTACATTTTACTAGGGACTGTGGAGTATACACTAATTTAAATGTAAGTGAAGCTGGAGCAGTTGTATGCCTGTATTACCAAACTTTTCCACTCTAAGGCCTGTTTGTCTTACTTGAAACTGCTTGAAACTTAAAATGCTTTGGCTGAAATTCACCAGTTCTCCTGTTTCCTTGGACTATGATTTTTGGAAAGAAATTTCATTCAGTTGCAGTCTAAATTTGGGGGTTAAATATTGCTTAGTTCACATCAAAGTTTTTATAAAGTTGTTTTGCTGAAACTTGGCTACTTTCAGTAGTGGGAGAAAGCACCCAAAACCACAGTAAAGTCATCTTAAGATCGTGATTTGCCTTCATTTGTTCATTTGTTCTCATTGGTGAAATTATGATTTTTCTTCTTAATTTAATTATCTGCTGCTTTAACAGCCCTCTGAGGTTGTTATGGCTCTGTGTAGCCCAGCCTTTCAGCTTTTACTAATAGCACACCTGGAGTAATGAGGGATATGTATTTTATAACCTTGTGGACACCCCTTGCAGAACCTGGTGTAAAATGGTCCTGAAACTTCTATTGTTGGTAATTATTTCCAAAACTCACAGTAGTAGACAGCTCTGCATGGAAGAGTTTGCTGCTCAAGTGGCTGAAGTCCCTGTCCCAGCCTAGATAAGGCATCTCTACAGCTCCTCAATCTGGCATTTTGGTTTTTCCTGGCTGAGAGGTGGTGTTTTGGTCAGTAAGGGTAGCTGAGAGCAGCTCAAGGTGCTTAGCACAACATCAGATCCCTGGGTGGAGAATTCCTTTGGCAGAATTTGGCACTGTTGAAGATTAATTTCCTTTATATTTTGTCATATTGGGCACCACCCTTGGGACATAAGGAGTCATTGCACAGCTCCAGCATGCCAGTTGTCTCCTTTGCCCAGGAGGTTTTTGCCTGGGGCACTCCCAGCCAGACTCTTGTACATAGGGAAGAGTGGATAAATCATACCCTCAAAGGAGCAGAGGCTGCTGAACCTTTCTAGACCACTCACCACCATGGGAAAAAGCAGTGCCACTGTGGAGATCCCACAGAGACAGGCAGTGGCAGAGGTTGAGGGATGGACCAGTTTCTTCCAGACAACAAAACCTTGGGCTGGGGAAGTCCTGCCAAGGAAGATACCCTGCAGTGAGAATACAAAGTTGTCCTGACCACTGTGAGCAAGGTGTGTTAATTGTGGGCAGGAGGTAAGCAAGAGGACAGCCACTGTGGAAGAGGCGTGGTGGGACCCAGCTGTGGGGAATTGTGACAAGGGCAACAGCTGCTGAGAAATCAGAGATGGACACCGTGCAATTGCGCCTCTGTTTAACAGGGGTTCACAATAGGGTTTGAAACCAATCACATGTGTGGGTACCTGCCAGGTCCGTGTGCTGCCTTCCACCCCTCACCATGGAGCTGAAGGAATCAGGGCCACATGGCAATCAGTGATCAGAATTAGCTTAAAATACAACTAGATGATCTTTAAGGTCTCTTCCTACCCAAACCATCCTGTGTATCTGAACAGCAGTGTGCTTTGATTTGAAGCACATAAGAATTGTTCTCCAGAGAACTGCTGAATTACTGATAAAAGTGTGTCACTGAATTGTCCTGTGTTTTATCTTCTTTCTTCAGTGATGGAGAGATAGAAGGCGATTCAGAATGGGTCGAGACTGGATTGCCATACTCCTGATGCAGGTATCTGAGGTTAGGCGGGATGAATACAGGCAGTTGTCCTTCAGATACCAGTTCTCTTCCACAATCTCATATGTTGGGTTACTCTATTTGGCTATTTTCTCTTATAGACACCACTGCTTTTCAAAATCATCTTCACCAAAGCCAGGGCCCAGATGATTTACTCAATGGGTGAGAGATACAAACCAGAATAATTTGGATTGGGAGAAACCTCTAGACTTCACCTGGCCCAGTCTCTTCTTCCAAGCAGAGTTGACTTTGAAATTAGAGCATGTTGCTTAGGGCCTTGTCCAACCAAGACTTGAATATCTCCTCTGCTGGAGAGTCCCCACCCTCTCTGGATACTTTTTTCATTGCTGAAATGTGTTCACGATGAAATATTTTTACCTTGTGTCTCTTTAGAATTTCTGTTGTTCTGGATTGTGTCTGTTGCCTCATGTCTCTGTCCACTTCTGAGAAGAGATGGACTTCACTTTCTGTCGATTAGATAGCTGTGGACAGCAGTAACATCTTTCCTGAGCTGCTTCTTCTGGCTGAACAAGTCTATCTCACCGAGTTTCTCCTCGTGTGAGGAGGGAGTAGTGTGCTGTAGTCCCCAGCCATCTTTGTGGCCTGCTGTGGGACTTCATCTAGTCTGTCAATGTCTGCACTGTATTTGGAAGCCCAAATCTGACCACATGTTTCTGGCTGTGACTACACCACTGCTGAAAAGACAGGAAAGATCTCTCCCTGAACCTGCAGGCTTCAGTCTTGCAGTGGCTCCGCATGAAGTTGGGAAGGGTGCACTGCTGACTTGGATTCACTTGGTGTTCACCAGGATCCTGTGTCCTTTTCTGCAGAGCTGCTCCCAAGCCAGCTGTCCCCCAGACTGTACAGCCTGCAGGGCTGCTCCACCCCAGCACACCTGAATGATGGAAGAGAAGTGGAATAAATATCCTGCTATGTCCAGGAGCCTGGGAGGAGTGATGGCCCTCAGAGCACAGAGGGCTGATATTTGGCTTCTATCACCACAACAGCTTAATCTGTACCAAGTTTTGCTGTGATCTGGTGTTAAATGGTGAAGTAAAGCTGCAGAAATGCTGTCGGTTGCAGATCCTGCAGTTCTGTAACACAGCAGTCTCATCCAAGTTTTGCAGCTGTCCTCGGGCTTCTTCCTTTTTCCACTAGAGGGACCCAAATGCAAATAAAAGCTCTAATTTATCAGCTGGGAAAAAGTGTCTGGGGTCAAGTATATCAGCATTGAATGAAAGGCAGTATTTTCTCCATGCTAGTATTTGTCTTAAGGACTTGATTCACCATTCATCGTGTCCAAGCTGAAAATGCTCAGAGAATTCAAGCACCTGGGATCCCTATTTCAGAACTGTTTTTCAAGGCTTGAATATCTCAAATATTAATAGCTAAAGCAGCTACAAGACAAAGAAAAGCCTTGCCCATTACTCAAAGTGTGTCTTTTTTCTGGGAATTGCGTATTTCATTTTCTGGGTCCATTTTATCAGTGACTTCTTTGCGGTGGCTCCCTGACACTGCTCTTTTCTGCCAGATGACAGCAGAACACAGTTTCTGATTCAGCTGACTGAGGGGACGGGAATAAAAAATCACTGCTCTTCACTGAGTGTTTGCAACCTATTAAAAACAGAAGCTCAGAGGGACGGGGATATGGATCTTCTATCCCAGACCTTTGGAAAAAAAAACCCAAAGAAAAAAAAAGCTGAAGGGAAAAAAACCAGTAGCTGATGTTTTTTGGTCTCATAGTGGATAAAGCATAGGATTAGCACTTCCTTCCCCAAAAACAAACAAGATTGACAAACAAAGGCTTCTTTAACTTCAGTACACTGCTGATTATCTTCAAGTAAGCTGAATAAATGTTCTTCCTGGAGAACTGCATACTAAGGAAGGATGAGACAAAATCTATATTGAAAAGCTGAGTTTCCCTTTCTTTTTTGTCACCTGGAAAAAAAAATAGCTAAACATATGAGCGTGGCTTAACCTTATTCACTCACTAGCTCTACTACAACCCAGCCTTGAACATCTTCTAACTACACAAGTGTGTAGTAGAAGAACAAATCACTGCCTGGGCAGCACAACTACTTTGGCTGCAGGAAGCTGTGACCATTTGTCCTGGTCCGGCAGGACTGCTCAGGGTTTTCCCTTAGCACATTAACCTGCTTGGAAACAGTTTCACTGGAGGATGCCAGGAACGAAACACTCTGGGTTTAGTGATCAATCACCTGAGCAAGCAGGATGGGAGGGGAGCAGGCGGCTGGAATTTAAGCAGTGGCTGTTTGCACTGGTATTTTGTTGTGTCCCTCTGGATGAGCTTTTCTGAATTGCCAGGCTCATATCTGTCCCTTTCTCACTCTTATGTCACTGGCAGATTTCCTCCTGCACTCCTCCAGCAAAAGCTCCTCTACCCAGCCACTTCTCTTCTCCTCACCTCTTATCAAGGTTAAAAGGGGAAGGTGTCAAAGGTTTCTAGAAATACATCCTTGGGGCAATGTCCTTCCTGTCTGCCATGTTATTAAAACCAGCCCTCCTTTCTGTCCCTCTTGTCAGGTCAGAGAAATGAACTCAGATGGGAACAACAACTGAAGAGGAGGAGTGTGCTTTGGCCAGTGTCACAGAGGCTGTAAAGGGAGAGAGGGAGGGAGGCTCAAGCACATCTACCCTATGGCCAGGCACAGATCCACCATGCCCATTTTCACCTGCCATGTCTTCATCCACAGACAAACTCAGACTGAAAGTGCTAGAGCACTCTGAGGGAAGGACAAAGGGCGGTGCCTTCACAAAATTCCTGCTCTTTTCTCTGCTGACATTCAGACCCCATGCCTGAATCAGGGAAGGACTGTTGGAGTGGCTGGTTCAGTAAAGTCTGGATTTAGAGATGGGTTCAATAAACAAAACAGGCATTTGGGGTTTGTGCAGTTTTTCTAAATTTCTGAAACAAAGAAACATATAATATTTTAATGCTGGTAAGCTTGCTTTTGCCAATAGAAAAATGCTGTGAAAGTGCGATAACCAGTTATGTGATTTAACTGACAAAAATGCCAGGCCTCAGTACTCAGACTCACTGCTGCTTCTTTTGTTTTCCTGCAGGTCTTTGTATTTCTCTTCTGACTTATCATTACCTGTCCCCCACACTTCTCTCATAATCTGCTGCTGACAGTTTTCTATTAGACGTGATTTCCTGACTATCTTGTGTATAACTTAGACATGCTGTAAATTTGGAGATTTATGTGGAGTTGTATGAACTGTGCTCTTGAGACACTTGAAAGAAAAACATTGAAACGAACAAACTTGGCAGAAGAAGTACAGTCGGAGAGCTGTAAGGTCAATCCATAAGAGGTAGTTAAAGCTAGTCAGTGTGAGTTGGTTAAGATGAAACAGGCCCTCAGCTTTGTCACTGCTTGGGACTGAGCCATCAGTGACTGTAAGTGCTATGATGTGGACTTGGGTGGATGCTTGATAAGAAAACCCCCCGATTTGCAGTGTATTCTTGCTTGAAACTCACCAGTGTCTGGAAGCCAGGTGAGCTTGGAGAATCTTTAGCATCCAGGGCTTTGCAAAAAACTGGCAGAGCTCCAAGCAACAAGAGCAAACTCTCCTTTTGAGGCATGCCTGCCTTAAAACTGTTTCCTGACTCTGTTAAATTTTCTTTTTTTTTTTTTTTTTTATTTTTTTATTTTTTTATTTTTTTATTTCTGAAATTAAGCTGGTCTGCAAAAGGATTTGAACTTAGTGGTCACAGATGTACAGACAGACTGATTCCTCACCAGTAAAAAGCAAGTAATTAGTGGTTTTGGGATGGGGCTCGTAATCCTAATGACCGCCCCAGATCTGCAGA
This sequence comes from Climacteris rufus, assembly GCA_013398175.1. Taxonomy (NCBI): domain Eukaryota; kingdom Metazoa; phylum Chordata; class Aves; order Passeriformes; family Climacteridae; genus Climacteris; species Climacteris rufus. The sequence continues at coordinate 267,755 of VZRZ01007703.1, forward strand.
GCCTCTTGGTATTTGGTTCAGTTCGGTACTGGCAGAGTCCTAGCTAGTGTGCTAGGACTGGTCTTGCCTGATCTTGCAGCAAAACACTTCCCTTGCAGTTGGGCTGTCTCAGTTCCTGTCCACACTGGTAGGTCCCTGCTGCCGTCTTTGCTGACTTGGGCAAGAGAGAGAGTGGAGGAACTGATGGTGCTGGTGACTGTCTCTGTCTGCAGAGTCATTTCAGATGCTGTGCAAAGAACAGCAGTGTCCAAAAGGGAAGAGGGGAAAAAAATTTCCATTTTAAAAGAGCAAAATTGTTAAAAAGAAAGGCTTTGTCAAGAGCCATGGCTGTGCTGAGGCTTTGGTTTCACATAGATAAACATGTTCATGTACATCTATGTCCATCTGTGCCCTTGCTGGGTCAGCATAAACTCAAGGGGGATGGTGAAAAGAATCTGCACCTAATTAATTGATCAGCAATCACAGATCCTTACTAAAACAACTGACAGACATGCAAGAAAAACAACATGAAGAACTCACTTGGTGTGTCCTATGGGTCAGTTCTTATACAGGAGAGTGTAGTTGGAGGCTGACAGTGGCACTGAGTGTATGGGGTGAAAGCTGAGGTTGTGGCCTCCTGTGCAGTGTAGTGTAAATCAACAAGGCAGGGCTCTCTCTGACTTTGCTGATGCTACTCTCCATCGTGAACATGATCTCTGAGATACGACGTTGTTAGCCTTCTGTAGCATCTCAGAAGCAGAGCTGAAAATATTTATCACTGGTCTGTTCAAGGGTTTCTGCTGAAAGAAGAGTGTAATGAGATGTTTAAAGACTTGGAAGGATTGAGGTGAGTTATTCCCACGTAAAACAATGCCATGAGTTAAATCTTTGGAGTAATTTGCATGGTGAAATAGTCATGCTGCTTTTTCATTTGCAGGCTGAAGTAAGAAGTTTTCTAAAATTTTTAGGATAATTTGCCTTTGTCTCCAAACTGTAGATCTATGAGGATTTAGTACAGCAACTTCAACATACCTGTGGTTGGTTTGACACTATGGAGCATTTTTGTCATGGTCAGGAGTTTGGTTGTTTTTAAAAAAAAATATTTAGACTGCATCAGACATCTTCTTATGGCAGGAAAGATGCAAAACCGTTGGACCATGGAAAGAGCAGCTACTAAAGACACTCTCCTTCAACATTCAATAGCCAGTTAGTAACATAAGCTCCATTGTCAAGTGGTTTTATTTCTAAAAATGTATATCCTATGGTAAACCTCACTGTTTTCACAGTGCATGATCTCTCATGGAGCACAGCAAGATCACTTTTTGGGGGAGGTAGACAAAGTCAAAAGAAGCAAGCAAACAGGAATCATTGCATTTAGATTTTCTGATATTCATCAAAATGAAATATTTTATATTTATTATGTTGTCGATTTCCAAGTAGTTATGTTGGCTTTTATTTAATGTGGTTACTAGGATTGTCTCTTTTTCAAGGGTCATCAAATGAAAAAGGAATCTTTAATTTCTCCTTTGTTGAAATCAATATAGAACTTTCTCTTGATCTCCCCAAGAATAGGGTGAGGCAAATATTAATTCCATCCATTAATTAATGGATTCCATCCATTAATTCCATCCAATAAGTAAAAAAAGAGTGCTACAAAAATGGCTTCTGAGCTGGCATTATTTTGAAGCTCTGACAGAAAATAGTCAATGGTGACTGATGTGCTGAGGTCAGGACCGTTGTATATGCTGTTCATTAAATTCCTTATTGCCAACTGAAAGCACAATGGTATTCCTGCTTTTGAGATCCTTTTGACCTAGTGCTATTTGTAGACAAAGAAAAAGCATTGCAGCTTCTCATGACTGAATGCCAGGAGAGATATCAGAAATTTTCGTTTTGTTGCTGCTTTAGATTATAGAATAAAATTAGTTGCATATGTAATAAGGCTACTGATGCCATGAGAAAATGATTTGTGACTCATGAGAAAACTTCTTAGCCAAAAATATACAAAGATAATTGGGAAATGATTTTTTTCCCCCTATGTGGGAAGACATGTCAGCCATATATTTCTCACCACATAATTGGCAGGAAAATAAAGCAATTTTATATTCTTGTATTGTGCTACAATATGTTGGTTATGGTAAACTTTTGCAATCACTCAATTACAAGGTACCAAAGAGAAATGAAATTCAACAACAATAGTTCAGGACTTTACTCAGCTCATAAGTACCTCGAAAGCTCTGAAAGTATCCCAGTTTACACATCCACATATCTATTACCTTTCCCCTGAAAATGGTCAGGCTAAAAGAAGTTGGCTCCACCCAAATGTTTAACTCTGTATGCTTAGATCAATTAAGCATTATACGTGCACTGTCTATTTGTCCAGAAACTTCCACAGATTAAACCACAACCATTATATCACTTTAAAATTACTAATCTTCCGATCCAGACATTGCTAGAGGCATTTTCCATATTTTAGTAGAGCAAGAACAGTCTAATCTCCTCTTTGGGAGAGCTGACCTCTTAAATCTGTAGGGAGTACCACCTCAGTGCTAATGTTGCCAGCCTTTGGATGATGCAGGAGGCATTGTCCTTCCACCAGCCTAGGAAGTATGTTTGGGTTGATAAAGTTCTGCCTGGCATTGAAGTGCTTTGCTACCTGGAATGAGAGCATGTACTTTGATCAGGAGGATGTTCTCATTATTAGCCCTATAAAAATGTGACTCACAAGTAAATAAGATCTATAAGATGCACGTGTCACAGTGAAAGCTCAGAACTTAATGAGATTTTAGTAATTTAAGTTTATAATAAGCTAGTATGTTTGAGAATTATGGCCAACTGTGGTGACATAGCAGGCTTGAAGATCCTCAAGATCATCTGTTATGAAATACAAATCATGTTTTCTCTTATTAGGATAGACATATGTAATTATTTAAACTCACAGTAATAAAGCTTTTGTTCCCTGGGCTGGTTGAAAAAGGCCCCATAACAAAGGAGAGCTAATCCATCTTGGGATAGGGATAGTTAGCAGAAAAAGATTATACCCTATTGTGTATTATTTCTTTCACAGAGTCCTTGGTCCATGGAGTGTGTAGGTTGAAAAATATTAATTGAGATGGTGTGGGACTAAGCGTATTGTCTGTAGGGTCCCAGCCTCATTAGCTGCAAAATTTGGAAGGTGTGGAAGGAATGAATAAAGGGATCTCAGAGGGAGAAAGTGTGGCCTAATGTTCAATGCACTTGAATACCACCCTGAGGATTTGGACTTTTGGCTAGCCTCCAAGCATATGTGGCACTGAGCTGAGCTTTCTGCAGCGGAAGGAAGTGGCCCTGCTGTTGGTGTCAGAGATGGTTGGTTGTTTGCCAGGTGATGGGATCATGGGGATCAGGTCTTCCTGCTGCTTGAGAAAACTGAAAACTGTGCTTCCCTGATCCCAGGATTATGGGATGCAGGAGGGAACAAGGGAGCACCGGGGCCACTTTCAGGTGTTATCTAAGGTGTCAGGACAAGTCTGCTGAGGTCAGTGCCATGGATCCAGAGAGTGTCCATGCTGCTGGCCCTTCATCAGGAAAGTACTAAAACATCTGGAGCAGTGTTTAGATAGGGCTAATGTTACCTGATGCCCAAATCTGGCCAAATTTTGCTAGGCACCTTAGACTATAGACATGTGCAGGTGACGAGGAGATGAATTGACTTGCTGGAAAATGTAGGAACAGCAGCTCAATCCCCCCTGTGGTGCAGAAGAGCTAGGAATTGAAGCCAGATTCCCAGATTCTCCTATGCCCATCCTTGGAAAGGATTTCAAAAAAATTTGTGGTCTGTGCCCATGCAGCACCTTGCAATGGACCCAGAAGTGTTGGTACTTCACCCCCTCTGGTAGATGAGCCTCTCTCACCTAAGATAGCAGGACATGTACTTTTGGAGATCCATGACTGAGTACATAAAAACAGCCTGCATTGCTCTGGTTTCTGCTTCATTTTTTCTGAGTAAGTGGGAAGCAAACTCCTCAGATTGAGTATTAATTAGGCCAAATAAATGCAAACCAGAAGGGAAACAAAAAAGAAACAGCTAGTAAGGATTAGCCAGCAGTCTATGGTTGGATATTATGTTTGGAGAGCATTGCTCTCTCAAAAGCATTAATGAAAGACACCAAGACACCGTTTGTGACTGTGGATGTGTACTGAGCATTCAGCAGGCCCCCAATCTGATTTACTGAGGAAAATCCATGGCAGTTAAGGAGAGAGGGAAAAAGAAAGAGCAACCTAAACTTCTGCTGCCAGAGTTTTTATGCCTTCGTATCAGCTCCAGGAGGCTTTTGGCTGCCACTGGTAAAATTCTTCAGCTATGTCCTGATGTTTCTTCCCCCTCAGCTCAGCATCATTGTTGTTGCACCTACTGGTTTTACTGCGTGTCCTACTTCTGCCTTGACACCATCTCTCTTCTGACCTCCACCCATGTTTGTGATAGATCAGGTGTTCTTAAACAGAATGGCTATGTAGTGTTTTGTTTTGCTTAACACCTTTTCCTGTGACCCTGCTTGTTCAGCTGTGCTCAAGTGTCACTGCATTCTGGCTTCCGGGGGTCATTCCTTCTTCAAGGACCCATGATTTTTTATACTTTAAATTAGGCACCCACTGTCTGTTGAACTGAGTCACCCATATGAGTATGTTGTCAGGAGCTCTCTTCAGAAGCCCATACACAGCTCCTGAGAGGCACCTGATACTTCAGGGAGTTGTTCCCAGTCTTCATCTGCCTCTTCACTCCTGGTCCTATATCACATCTGCTAGCATTTTGCAGATATCTCACGTGCTCCATGGCAACTCCCTTACCACAAGATCCCTGTGTGTAGGCAGCTGAACGAAGGTCTTGATAGGGGCTGATCCTACATCAGTGCTGGAGGATGCTGGTGTCCACCTCTGCAACAGCCCTGCCCTTCCCTGCCCAGCCATGGACCTGGTGGAGCCCAGTCCCATACCTGTGGCCCTGTCCAGCCATTCCAGAGCTGTATCGACCCTGGCTTGCCTCATTGGTCCTGCTTCTGGTCTTGATCTCAGCCTGTGCCCTGAAATCCCAGCATGGCCTTGGTGGTGCCTGTTGCCTGGGGGGCTGTGGCCTGACCCTGACTTCTGCTCACAACTCACCCTGCTCCCCCAGTTAAAGTCTTTGCTGTCAAGTTCTTCCACGCTCACTCTCTGTTTGGTTTAAGCCAGTGCTGGGGTCCATGTGTCAATGAAAATAAGCTGTATTACGGCCACACCAGAAGTGTTGGCCTGAAGACAAGTGTCACAAGCAGCTTTAATCACAAATCATACTCAGTGGGGCAGCACAGCAGCCAAAATGGAGATAAACTGAGCAACTTTGGAAAAAAATTTCGAGTAATTTCTAATACAGCAGCTGATTTATTATTACTCATTTTCTACGCACTTCATTGAACAGGTTTTTGTGTTTATGAATTCTGTCTCAAGTATTTTTATAATACTGGGAAACAGGCCTGATCCAATCCTTATATTCCAACATTCCCACAATTTTAGCATAATTATGAATCTACGTATAATTTATAGTTTTCCAAAAGACCCCATCTTTCCATGGGATTGAGGCAGCATTCCAGATCCATACAGACTTCAATGTTGAAGAGTTCCAAACATTGACCCAGCTCTGAATGTGACTAGCTTACAGCATAAGCCCCTTCTTTTTTTCCTCTCTCTTGCTCTCTCATTTGTGTGTGTTTATGTGTATGAACATGGTCCAGTGAGGTGTAAAAAATCCAGCACTTTGCTGCAAGGAAAATGGGCATTGCCAGGTGCAGTTTGGATTCCTTCTCCAGCTGAAAAGCTCTGATCCTCCATGCTTCTGCGTGAGATTAAGTCAAGGGGAAGGACAAGGCTTGGTTTCATAACATGTGAGATACTTTCAAGTACTCAAGATGTTTGGATGGGTCTGCAAAATACAGTCCTAGGAGAGATTCAGGCTGTTCTGTAGTGGTCCCTGAAGGTCATGTGGGATCTTCTAGGGCATTTCTGATGGCACCAAACTGAGCCTTAGATCATTCCTGGCTGAAGATACTTAATGTGCCTGTAGCCACATGGGGACATGGGAGCTGAATCTGGTTTGGGGCTGAATCTCCTCCTTTGTGCTAGTTGAGGTGGATTAGTGTTGCCCTGAGTTTTGCAGTTCTTCGATGTCTTCATTCTTCTGTAACAGCTTCTCACGTATTCTCTGTAAACATAGCCATGTTTTCCTAACTGTGTTCTATTGTTTGCATTCCTTTCTCCTGGGCGGAGATATTTGATGGATAATTCTTTTGACCAGTGTGATGGAGAGGTGGCAATTTCTCCCTCCAATCCCTGTGGTTTCTAGGAGGATATATAAAATAAAGTGCAGGGTCTGGGAGGCGCAGTCCTGCCCATTTTTTTGGCCTGCAGTTTGGCTCTCTCTCTTCAACGCGTCTGCATCTTTCTTTTGTGTCCAAAGTGCGACAGATTAGCAGGGCACAGACCGGGTCAGCTGGATATGATGCTGCACAGAAAACATCCAAGGGAACAGCCCAGCTGGGAGGGGAGGCTGTGGGACTGCCATACTTGGCACAAGAGACTCGACAGGCCTGTGATATATTGTCGTCTGGTACAAACTCTATTTTAATGCAAACTGTTGAAACTACTTAGGGAAACTGTAATGTGAGTGCAGGCCAAACAAAAAAGTCAAGTGATGTTCAGATTAAATTGATAAGCCATTGAGTTGTCTTTTCCTGCTTCTTGAATGAATGGAGCTTAAAAAATAATTTTTTAATGGGAAACAAATCCATGCATTGCATACAGTTCTGAAAATTTTCAGGCTGGAAGCCAAGCAAAATAAGTTTTAGGATTTTCTCAGCTCCATAATTGTGTTATTACATTGTATGATAGAAATGTGGCTGTGGCATTAATTCTGCTCTCTGGCATTAAAAAGAAGAGGAAGTATTTCTTCTTTAACTGACAGTTAACATTCATTCATGGGGTATTAGCAGAATTAGCTTTTTGCTTGCTGAAATATTTTCTGTGTTCCTGAAGTTAAATCATATGATTTAACTTTGATGCTAAGAAACACTTTTATTTGTGAAACACTAATCTGTATCAAGCAGAGAAGAATAAAAAATTGCTTGTGGGAGACAGGGAAAACCAGCACACTTTTAAACTGAAGATGCAAATCTGCTATTTAAGTGCTCTGCAATAAATATTTGCAATCACCCCTACATGTCCCTATAAAGGCTACTGGCATTTTATGATCTCCTCACCACTGTGTTCATCTTTTTGCAGGTTGTTTTCAGGATCACAAGTCTGGGATGCTGTGCAATAGGGATCTTCCCTGAAATCAGTGTCTGGAGGTCACTGCTGGATTGGTGTGTTAGTCTTATCAGCAAGAAAAACTTTTCCTTGTCTGCTCAATATAGTATATCCATTTGTTATTTTTGTTATAATGACTCTTTTCATCTGGACACAAAAGCCTATGTTTGCAGTTTCACTTTGTTCAATGAGGGAAAAAAAGCCAAATAGCTGCTATTTATGAGAGTAAGGTGGAGTTTCTGGAAGATATCATGTGGATCTTTGTTCTTTAGGAATGTGGATAATTTTGGCAAAGATTTTTGTGAACATTTCACACCATTTCAGTCATGGTGGAGTCAAAGCATCTTGAACAAGCATTGGTAAGTCTCGTCTCCCAGGCACAAGAGTTGTGGGAGAACCTGACTTTTGCACCACTGTGTTGCCTTAATCAATGGTTCAGCCTTCTGGAAGTTGTCCAGAGAAGTCCTTCAGCCATGGACAATGGAAATTCTCTCTTACAGTCGATGTGGTGATATTGTGAGTTTGGTGGAGAACATGGATTCACTCCTGAAAGATATTGGCTATGTGCTGATGTTATTGTATTATTTAGTGAGTGCTGCAAATTGGTCTGAAGACCAATTCCATCCTTGGAGAGAAATTAACCTGAAATGTCAAAGCAAAATCATTGAAGACTCTCTGATAATCCTGTAACCAGGCTGATTCTCTGTGCTATTTATGAAAGTTGATGTTGATTGTTTCCATTTCCTGCTCTCTCTCATTGTGATAAATTGTCCATAAAAGTAAAAAAACCCCACCCAAAACTTTGATTTCCTCTTCCAGCACACCATCTAGGGTTGGTAGAGAAAGGTACTGATGAGTTGTAAAGCATCAGTTCTTGTTTCCAAAGTGCTCAATAGCAGCTGAATAGCTTGCCAGAAAATATGAGCTAAAATATGTGGAATTAAACAATCCTGGAGAGGTAAAAAAAAAAAAAAATTGTTGTTGTTGTTACTCATCCAGATGCTGTGGAGGTGAAACAGAGCTTGCAGTTTGTTTACCGCTTGTTGTCCCTATTCTTTTCCTTTAGCAGAGGGTGAGATAACTTAGCAAGCACTGGAAAGTCAGGTTTGCAAGACAAACATCTGAACACCGTCTGCAGATGTGCAAAGAGCAATCTTTGCTGCTGATGGGTCATTTGCAGGTTAAAACATTTTAGCTCAGAGAGTGTCCAGGGAGTGCGACTGCTGTGGAAGTGGTGCAGGGCTGTGTTCTTCGTCACTCCCGGACAATGAAGATATCCTGAAGTGTATTGCAAGGCACATCATGTCAGAGCCCAATTCAAGAACAGGCTGTGCTTCACTGTGTTTTGTTTTGTTGTGTAGCCCCTGTTCAGTTTAGTGAAATGATGTGCCATAGTGTTGAGAAATTAAAATGGAATAAAGAAATTTTGAATGACAGAAACTCCCTATGAGGTCTCTAAATACAGATTTCATTAACTAAAAGCAGTTTTTCTGCTTCTCAATCACATTGAGAAACCAAGAGTTTCTAGTAACATCACTTGAAGTTGCTGAGCTGTGCTATTTAGGTGTAATGGAGTGAATTAAACGTTTCTTTCCAGGCAATCTTTTCTGACAGAAATGCTGACAACAACTCTTCCTAGAGAAATATCAACACATAGGGACAAACCAGATTCCTGCAGTACTTCCCATGTCTTACCCTGACTACTTTTCCCTTATTTTCTGCTTGTGGTTTAACAGCTGCCAGGCTTTAACAAAGAAGCAACCACTGGTTAATGCAGCGTTATTTGATATATGTTTAAGTGCATGGGGGATGTATTTTGCTGTAAAGAGCATTAAAATGCAAGATATCATATCTGGTTATAAAATAGCTCCGAATGTATATTAGTTGTGCTCCAAGACATTAAACAAGCAACAGCTGGTGTACTTTTAAAATGGGCTTAAAAATTTATCTACCCCTTAAATTTTGATGGCACAGATGAGAGAAAAGCCCTGCATCATTACATAATATTAATATTTTAAAAACAGTAATTATACATAAATACCATATTTATTTTGATTAAATGAATTCTTAGGTGGAAACACTGAGATTCTGACTGGAATAAGGGAAAAATATTTTCAGCATGAGGACAATCAGACATGAGAGCACTTTGCCAGAGAGGCTGTGCTAACTCCAGATTGGATAAAACAGTGAGCAGCCTGGTCTGAGCAGGATCCTGCTTTGAGCAGGAGTTTGGGCTTGAAACCTGCTAAAGTCCCTTCCAACACGAATACTTCTAGAAGTCTAAGATCCTATGTACTTTGATGATGCATTAAGGTTTCAGTTAAGCAAGTTTATTTGTTCTGGTGTTGTCAAATGCCATCCACAAAGGCTTTCCCAGATGAGAGTTTAAGTGACATAGCTGGATCAAGCAGATTATCTGGCCTGAGGTTTGGGACTCAAATCATTAGGTAAATCTAACAGGATGCACAAAACTCTGAGTGCTTTAATAGCAGTCCTGTTCCACAGCTCTGCACCCCTGCTTACGAAGTTAAAGACTGCTGGGTGCTTGCTGGAGGGATGGTTTGGGTTACATTTTGATTGCACACTTTCCCTGCTTGTTAATGGCAGGGTGGGAGAGCATACAAGATGGGGAGTTTATGGCCCAAGTAGCCACAGAGTTATTTTCATTGCCTTTGCACAGAAGTGGGACCATTAGGGATAGTGGTTCTGAACATCTAAATGTACTGGTGCACTAAAGGGAGAAAATGGTGATGGGGCTGCTGCCATTGGCAAAGCCTGGGTATTTGATTTTGCAGTAATGGATTGGGTTGATAGGACAAGACAGGACAGGACAGGACAGGACAACTTTCAAAGCAAGGAGACAAAGCTTGTGCTTGGTGAAGAAACAAGGAATACAGATGGAGATTTGTACTAGAACAATAGGATGAAGAAAGGAGATGCTTGTTATTTTAAGTGGACTCACAGAAAGAAAGAAATGTAAGAGAATAAAACTGGCCTTGTGTTAACTTATGCAGCTTTTATTTTTAGTGCTAATCCTGGGAAAAGAATCCTCCTGGGCAATTCTTTGGTAAAGTCAGTGAGCCTACCTGCATTGATCTCATAAGAAATCCCATTCAAATAAAATAATCTTAATTTTCAAATATTTCAGATAACTCTCCAATAAAAATTTTCATGTTTCACTTTCCCATCCCAACCTTGGGATGGGTCATGGGGAAGTTGGGTAAAATGATAGAGTTCAAATGGATGCCAGAGCTCCCCTGGAGAGGCCCAGATGGTTATAAGAGTGGATTTACTTCTGACCCTACTCTAATATCCATTAATTTTTAGCAGTTTTCACCACTTGCTGGTGAACATGCTCCTCATGGAGCAAGAAGGGTGCTGATGTCTGATTTGTGTTTCCATGGGATGCAGCCAGGAGGATGTGTCAGTCTTATGGGGTAGTCTCAGCGGGGCAGCTCTTTGTGTGGAAACGCTGCCAGACCCACTTGCCCTGAGAGAGCCTGAGACAAGATCAGTGCCCAAGGAACAGCGCCCAAGTACTTCAGTGTAAAGCTTTGCTGCCCTGGCCCCGAGAGTCCCCACGTGAGCAGAATGTGCCTGTGAGCACTGAGGATGCAGCTCCCTGCCCACAGCCCTGCCACCACCAGCTTGGGAAGGTCCCCTCTGATGTGCTTGTGCTGCTCTCAGACCCACATCATCCTGGTCAGGAACACTTCCAAGGCTCATGTGGTCCTGGGCCTAGAGCATCTGCGCTGTGGTAGAAACACAAATGCAGTAAGGGAATGTTGCTATGGTGGATATGTTTCTCTGTGTATGTGTGTGTGTGTGTGTGTGTGTCATTTAGGGGGTGATGTGATTTCCAAAGTGTCTCAGTAGAGTTGGTTCAGCAGTTGCACAGTCTTTGTGCAGTCAGTGCTGCTCCTGAGTGCCTGCTGGCAATAAATAGCAAATTGATTTTCTTTATTTGCCTCTTCAGGATATGTTTAACCTTAAAATTACATTCCTATATAAGGCTATTCCTTTTCTCCAGCTGCCCTAGTTTGAATTCACTACTGATCTTGTACACAAGTAATGCATACAGTTCTTAGATTTCATTCTAGATTCTGGTCATTTACATGGACTGATTTCAGAAGAAGTTCCTGCTAGAATGAAGGTCACCAAATCAAAAACATGTCTGTGTACAATAAAATCCCTCAAGCACAGTGTTGACTGCCAGGCTGGCTGGAAGAGCAGCACTGGTCCATGCAGTTAACTGGACAGCTTCTTTCTCACTGATTCTTTTCAAGAAGGGTATTAGCACAGTGGAACGTGTGTTGCTGAAATGCATAAACACTGAGCTCCAGATGCAATGAGGTTGCTTGATTTTTTTCTCCCCCAGCGTGCCCTGATGAGTTTTGAGTGAGATCCAGTAATTTAATCTGTGATATCTTTAAAATCACTGCAAGTACTCAAAAGCTGTGGACAGAGGCAAATAACATTTTGTAATATATTTATTGAATGGTAATGCAAACCAGAGAAATCTATAAAGAAGGGAGGAAATCACATTCCCTATCTGGGAGGTACTGAACTGAATTTCAAACCAGGGAGCCAGACATGGTTGAGACTGAGAAGGGAAGAGGAAGAGTTCACCCGACTTTCCGCATAAGAACTAAATTATTGTTGAGACCACACAATATTTTTCCAGTTTTCTGTACTTCTGACCTCCCTTTACAAGTAGACATGCTCACATTTTGACAGTCTCCCCCACTTTTGGAAGTATTTCCCTTATTGAAGGTTTACATAAGATTCTTTTATTTTTCTCCCCAGAGGATGAGTTGTTCTTGCAGCTGAAGTCCCTGCCAGAAAGTCTTACCCTCTGATTGCTTCTAATGTGTGAAGAGTAATAGGACACTGAGACAGTGAAGCTGTTTTTACTCTGTTAGGCAGCAGTTTCCCTTTATATACCACCATGGCTGCTGAATGGCATGAAATGAGAAAAGGCTCAATCTCTGTAATGAATTCAATATCTCCTCATCTGAAGAATATGAGGAATTTCAACCAAAAGAGACTGGCTTACTTTATCTTAATTTCTCATTTTAGTTTCTACTTTGTGTTCATCAACCTGCTTTTTTTTTTGCAGTCACTGGGGGATAAATTAACTCAAGACCCTGCTTACTACTACTTCAGTATTTATACCATTTCTGATCAGCCTATACTTCATGTGTAACCTATATTCCTTCTGAATTTGTCATAAAGATTCCATGGGAGTTGTGTTCTCCAGACCAGATTCTGTTTTGTTATTTCAGTTTAAAACCACAGCACTCGCACTGAAACCCTAACATTTTATATCTCCATCCACATCTATGAAATTTGTGATTCACTGGAAGTATTCTGGATTTGCACTGGCGTAACTAATAAGTTGAATATGACTGTAAAGAAATTTATTGTGAAGATTTGCTCCACTAAGTAAGCACAGTGGTTATAAATATTTCAAAATTCAGGCAAAATGAATTTGTAGTCTGACGCTGACATTTGAAGGCACAAGTTTTAGAAGCTGGTTTCTAACAGAACCCTGGGTTACTGTTATGTAGATTTTGGTTATTGTTTATTGACTGTAATAGGCACACTTAACTTGGGGCTTCTGAATTTCATGTCATAAATGCAATTGTATAGAAACTTTACATTTGAACAGAGTGGGGCCTTTGACTAAGAGGAAGCACAGATTACACGTGATGAAAGACAAGGACATTCAGATAGTTTCTACCACTGTCATTCCTCAACAGGTAAAATTGTCTGATCAAATGTTTAAATCTCCCTAAAATGTCCAACAAAAGTGTACGAGAGAAAACTGCAGTTAACTTCTGATTAACTTTGTAATTTTATAAAACTCTTCCCCATTAATTCTTCACATAAATGCACTTAGCTAAAGTCAGATTCAATTTGACTCACTCAGGTAGGCATATTTTAAGGTATGTTTACCATATTTTAACCTATGTTTTAAAAGTTTACAATTTTCTCAACAATATGAAGAAAACCTTGGACAACAGAATAAATACTCTAAGTCCAAGACAGCACAAGTTATTTCTGGTAAAGATGATGGGCTGACAGCCCTATTTGGCCCCAGCCCTCTGTGAGGAGCATAATTTCTGTGTCCCTTGGTCTTATTCTGGAGGGTTTGTCCCCAGTTTTTGACCCTGACCCTTCCATCATGCTGTGTTTTCTCTGTTTCTTACTATAATGTATATCTGTATATCTATATCCCCTAGCTTTGAGAGCAAGACTTTGCTATGTAAAGCTTGATCGCTCAAAGCACAGACACTTTGTCCTTGATGAGGTACATACTTTAACTTGTACAACATTTTTTATCCCATAGATTCCACATGAATAAAAGGTATACAAGCATTTAAGCATTTTCCTGGATCTGGCCTGCAATGCTCAGACTTTGAAAGTCTGAACCCATATTCTATCACCATGCTTGCAGTTGATGCAACTTTAGTTGTGGTGAGCCTAAGCTTCTGGCATCAGGAGAGGTCAGTGAGGATGACGTGGACTTTTGAAACTCAGTCCCCTGAAAGGACAGCCACATTTCACTCCTCCGCTTGTACCACACTGATCATGTTTGAGGCCACACCTGGTCTTTACACAGGCTGCTAAAGGGACAGAAAAATGCAGTGGCCAGGGCTGGACTTTCCCCATCTGTGCCCTGGTGATGTCATGTTGAATGACATGGTGTCCTACTGTCACTCCAGAGCTGCTCAGAGGCACAGTCAGGCAGTAATTCTCAATCCACAGTGTATGAGGGACACCCCTTTGCTTGGCATTGGATATCATGGGAATGAAGGAGTGTTCTCACTCAGGACAAAAGATCTGGATGATCCTGAGACTGACACGTGATAAATGCATATTTGAAACATCTTGGTGTTTATTTGCCTGCTATTTCATAGTAGAAAGGCCACAAAAAGATCTAAGTATACCTTTTTTTTTCAAGTCCAGACATAATCTGCAAATACAGCTCTCTGACTGAAAAGATTTGGGCAACCCCAACTTTCCTGTACCTACCAACAATAAATCCTTCCATTTTCTCTAGGAAATATCCCTGATTGCAGTAAGGTGGCTGGAACTCAATGTCTTCTCCTAAAGCTCCCCGTCCCTTACAGCTTCTGATTCTCGGTTGCAGATGAAATGTTCTGGTGACACTAAATCTAGGCCATGTAACTGTGGCATCCAAATCCTCATTTCCTGCTTGATTTCTCTATGGTGTTGGAGGTTCCTGTGCTAAATGGAAGGAGTTACACTACTTTGGTATCTAGGTTCTAACCACCATTCCACAGGTTATGAAGGGATTTGTATGCAAACTGTTGTGCTCGAATACCTACGTATTCCAGGACGAAATGGGCTCTGATGTGAATGCAGGCAATATGTACCATAACTTAATGCAAACTCTTTGAAAACTGACTGTCAAGGAGATGTCCTAGACAACTTTCAAGGAAACTCAAAGTTTACCATTTGGTTGTTTGCAAAAATCCCTTGAAAGCACAATATAAGTACAGTTCCCAAAGTGTTAAAGTGTTTTTTAGAGCTCCCATCTCTGGCATAGCTTAGAAGGAGCAGTAAAACCAGACTCTTGAAAATGAGGAGGTGACCTGCATTAAGCCTGCTTTGAAAGTCTGGTGCAATAGGAGTTCAGTTCCTGAGAATACATTTCAAACAGATCCTATCCCTAAAATTGTGTTTCCTGATAGAAAAAACTGGCAGAATTGATCCAGATTTATAGTCAAGTTGTCTGTTTATATAGTTTCTGTTCCTGAGGGCAAAACTATCTTTGCATGTCACTTCTGCAGAAAAAACTTCTTAGTGCTCTGTTGTTGTCATTAAAGTGTGATTGCCCTTTATGTGGTTAAAAATGTTTCAAAAGGTACAATAACCATGGAGATTAGCAGACAAGAAAGAAATAGTTGTGTGTTTGCTTGTGCATGAAAATGCTCCTTTCCGCAAACCTTGCAACTAATCTTTTTAGCTATGGCAGGAATAGGCAGAACTGTAGCCTTGAATCAATACCTGTGGGAGATGATGACTAACAGGCCCAACAGAGTTTTTTGTTTGGAGGGGAATGCTTAAACTTTTGGAGTTGGTACCAGCTGTTCCTTTGAACAATGCTGTACTTGTGATTCAGACCAGGGCGGTTGTGTTGTAAGCAAGCAAAACTGATTATTTCCCTTCGTATGCTTACTAAAAAAATATTTTAAAAAATGGAAAGAAACTTTAGGTGGGTCTGAAAGATAGAGGAGCCTCTAAAGCACTTGTGAATCAGTTTTCTGGTGTAACTGCATCCACATGTGAAGTTATTGGAAACACATGTGACTTGGATAAAAGATTACATTTAAAGAAGGGACTAGAACTGGGCTACAGACAACAGGGTACTGTGTTTCATCAAACACTGAGCTACACATTTTCAAATGTTTCATGTTAAGAGAAAATGTTTGGATGATTTTAAACAGTGCACTACTCCATTTCCATTCACTTGCTTATCACAGACCCCTTATGAGTGTTTCTGTTACAGAATAATCCACCAAGGCCATTCATCTGGTCGCTTGCTTGGGGGAAGAAAATTGAGTTACAGTATGTTTACTCTAAGGAATGGTATTATGTATTTGTAAGGTTTTGAGCTGGGTGAACCAGTGAGGGAGAAGAAACAGCAAACACTATACTTGCCTGAGATTCATTACCATCATTAACTTGCTCTGCACTTTCAGCATACAAACTGATAATAACTAGTATGTGGTGCAAATCATATTAACCAAATCACTAAGAGAAGCTGCTACGAATTCAGACAATTAAGTATCTAAAAAAGGCTGAGATACTTTAAAGTAATTAACATGCCATACAGAACATGATCTAGTTCCATCTGAATAAAGATGTTTCAGGTATCCAAGACTCAGGTCATGAAAATTTCACTGTAAATTGTGTATTAGGATTTAAGCTGCTCTGTATTTTTACAACTCAAACAAAAGTACTTTGGGGGCTGGATTCAGCTTTCCCTGTGCATACAAAGTGCTTTGAGCTTATTACATGTAGTCAGATTCCTCATGGACTGAATCCTCTGTGAATTCCATGTCTCTCTGCTGCCATTCTAAGTTTCCTAACGAAGCATAAAGTCAAAGTCTACTCAAGACCTTTGGTATATTATTGGTCCAGACTGGTCTGGTTCTGTAAGTAATAGCTAAAGAAATAAAGCTTGAAAGGCATCTTTAACTTCTGCATCCCAGTCATGAAGTGTTTTTTGCTGGAGGCAGTGGTGTTATGTAACCTGCAACAAGGCCTGCGCTCCTGACTTTAGTAATGCTGTTTTCCTACTGAGGCCTACTGATAGTGTGTGGGTGTATTGGTCCAGAAATACAAGATTATTTTAGATTCATGGAGAACAGTGAATATTCATCAAGAACAATAGGACATATAGTTATTTTCACTACTGTGTTTGGCATTTCGTTCTGTCTTAAGTAACCAATACCCACAATCTGAAAAAGCTCCAATGATCATAGGATGCAGAAGCAGCACCTCAGTGTCCCAGGAAGCCTGTTCCCATTTAATGGCGGTGAACCTTTGTCCAAAGGTTCCTCAATGCAGAAGTGCCATTTGAGAAAGGAAAGACTAGAATATGACTGGAACTTTTGAAAACTGGATTTAGTACTGTATAAGGAGGCAAAAACCTGACCAAGCTATTTTTCAAAATGAAGGAGCTAAGCAGTGAAGACTGGTTGTGTCCTTACAGATTTGGAAAAAAATCAAATTCAGCTGTGAAAGTATCATGCAGGCATCTCAGCTGAGCTCTAAA
This sequence comes from Climacteris rufus, assembly GCA_013398175.1. NCBI lineage: Eukaryota > Metazoa > Chordata > Aves > Passeriformes > Climacteridae > Climacteris > Climacteris rufus. The sequence continues at coordinate 284,862 of VZRZ01007703.1, forward strand.
CTGCCAGGGAACCAAGCAGATCTCATTCAGCTCTCCTTGTGTTTACACAAAGTTCCTCACCTACCACGCGAAGAAGGCTGAGGTGCAATAAAGACCAATGGGGATTGTTTAAGGGGATGGCAGGTGGTCAAAGGGAGTCCACAGGATGGGGGATATGGGCTGTTATGCAACAGACTGTAAAAAAGACAACTCTGACACTCATCCTCTACTCAAAAGTCTGTAGTCAAACCGCTTTTAATGTCACCTGACACAGTAATATTAAGCAGGGGCTGCTGCCTGTGGTATCTGTTGGCAGTGGGTCAAGTGACACCATTGTGGGGGCAGGACTGTCTAGTCATGTGAATATTGTAGGAATGGAACAGTTTTGAGATTTCTTCTGTGCAATTTGGCTTTCAGATGCGTAAGTTATTAAGGAGAATAGATGATAATATCTTAGCATAAAATAGTCTAAAATAACCAGACTAAAATAGATTAAATACAATGAACAATGTTGCAATGCACTGATAGCCAATTTGTGAAGGTTTGATTTCCAATGAGAACTGTGACACAAGTGTAGATAACAGAGAGATTTGTAGCAAGAAGAAGGTAAACTTCAAGTCCTGAATTTCAGCTTTCCTCTAAACTGGAGGAAGAAACCATCCATGTATGCAGCACTTGATAAATGACTTCCTTCTGTTTAATATATTAGTGTTATTTTCAAAAAAAGTGGTTTATAATTTTTTGTTTTGTATTGCAGAGTAATCCCTGACTCTTGAAAGCCTCCAAAGTGTCTATCATTAGCAAACATAACATTCATTAGAGGTCATTCTTCAAATCCAGAATGAATATTGCTGTTTTCTGTTGCTGAATGAAGATACTGCTTTCAGGGCCCCAGTTTCTACCACAGTCTCCTTCCTTGGTCCAGTGGGCTTGGGGCACTTAATTCTCATACCTAAATAATGTACGTATAATAAGAGGTATTCCTAAAAGGCATAGAAACAATTAAACCTATAGTAGATGTTACCATCCTACCTTTCTTCCTAATGGCATGGAAACAATGGAAAGGACTTGCATGTCCTTTACATTATCATTGTCTGTACTATCATACTGTTTACTAGTCCTGACTTTATCTGCCAGGTGTCAGATCTCACCATATCTTTTCTTCCTAACTGAGGAGCTTTCTATTGCCATTGCTGCTGTCCCAGTGAGAGTCCCATTAGCATTATTCAGTGTTTGGCATGTTTCACATTATGAGATATAGCTGTACTGTATTGTTGCATGTTCAGGGGCATGTTTGTTTGACAAGGACAGAGCAAAAAAAGAAATATCACGCTTTTTTGTGGGCCCTGAGGGGCCCAAGGGTGCTCTTCAGAGGCTGACAAGCCTGTTGTGCTTGCCTAGAGCTCATGCTATGGAGGGCATTGACTTCAGGGCTGGGCAGTTCTTGACAAGTAGGACCAGGATGGAGAGACATGCTCTGTCATTGCATACTTTCTCCCCACCAGTACATGCTGCTCCTATTATTTCTAAGTTTCAACCAGTCTTCCTAGTGTCTGTTGCTAGGGAATATTAAAGATACTGCAAATAATGTGGTCTACAAACAGAGGCTGAGTTGAATGTTTCAGCTTTTGAATTTAGGGAAAATCACTGCCTTATATTCTGGCTATTTGGCCTCTGTCTACAATAGTAACTAAACCAAGCAAGACTGGGTCATAGTATGAGCACTGTCCTACAATAGCTTATATTGTGTATTTGTTGGCATGCTTTGTGGCATGGTGTTGGCCCACACAAGCTAATATTCTCCCAGACAGAACCCTGGCATGGTTCAGGAACAGGTCAGGCACTGTTTGTAATAGGAAATTTGGGTTAATTTCTCCTCTCTCTTTTTTTTTTTTCTTTTTTTTTTCTTTTTTTTTGAGAAAACACTGTAGCCATATGGTTACAAACTGTGTTATGCTACTGCATGCAATGCTGGAAAACAGTGCTTGTGCATTGTTTTAATTTGTTTAGATGTAGCTTTTGATGCCTAAGAAGCAGGCAGTTGCAATCTGTGGAGCATGGGACAGGCTCTTTTTTGACTTCCTCAATCACAGTGTTACGTGGTACTACATGAAACTAGATGGAATACCACATTTTTTTGTCAAACAAACCTGGAACAAATTCTCTTGCCAAGAGATTGCCACATGCAATGAGCAGTCAGGTATAATCAAACTTGTACCTAAAACAGAACTTCATCAATAATAGCATATGATCTATGCTTTACTAACAGATCAACATAATCAATATTATGTTGCCCACTTGACTTGTGATGGTTAAGATTAAACAATCACTGTATTGTAATACCCTTCTACATTGGTCTCCTGAGGAGGTAAATGGAATAGGAGAGTTATCTGATTTGCATCAATCCCGCATTTGACTGGCAAGTGTAAAAAAGGCACAGCTTAATAAGGTGCTAGCTAGAACTACAATTTCCAATACATCTGCATATAAGATCAATTTCATTTAAATTTGATCACCTAAATGGTAGGTGCTCAGTCCAACTTTCCAGTCCAGTTATCACCTCTAGAGGATGATTTATGCTATGCTCAGAGAGGCAGGAGGAATGTATTGTGCTCTGATGAACCCAGATATCAGCTTTTTGGGTTGCTGTTATCCAGGCATTATTTATTCATAATTTATTTGCTCTTTTATCAGTGCTTTATACTTTTCTTCTGGCACAAGCCCAGATACTTCTTTCCCATCTTTGATTCTACTTATCTTGCACGGCTTTCTTTACTCTCTCATAGCTCAAGAATTTCTTTCAGTAAAGCTGAGTGAAGGCCACACCTAAGTGATTAATAAAAGTGTACCTTGGGTTGCACAGCTTTGCATTTCTTTGAATCTTTGTCAGGTTTCTGTCATCTCATTTCTCCAGCCTGTCAACGTCCCTCCAAATGACCCTCTGGTGTGTCATCCATTCCTCCCACTTTGGTGTCATTAGCAAACTCTGGGGGCTACTCTGCCCTATCCTCCAGATCATTAATGAGCATTTTAAATAGAACTGGACCCTGTGTTGTCCCCTGGAATATACCTCTAGCTACTGGCCTCCAACTAGACCCTCTGCTGATGCACCTTCTGGGCCAGGTCATTCAGCTGGTTTTCAATCCAGCTTGCTGTCTGCTTATCCAGCCCACACATCAACAGCTTCTGTCTTACGGGAGATGGTGTCAAAGGCCTTACTGAAGACCAGGTAGACAATATTCACTGCTCTCGTCTCACCTACCAGGCCAGCCATTTCATTGTAAGTTTATCAAGTTGGCCAAGCACCACTTCTCCTTGGTGAAGCCATACTGACTACTCCTGATGATTTTATTGTCCTTAATGTGCTTGGAGATGGTTGCTCCATCACCTTCCCAGGTATGGAGCTAAGACTGACTGGTCTGTAGCTCCTTGTGTCCTCCTTTTTGTGTTTCCTGAAGATAGGAGTGATATTTGTTTTCTCCCATATTTGGGCACTCCCTGTCACTATGATTAGTCAAAGATTATTGAAAGTGACCTCAGAATAACATCTGCCACTTCCCTCAGTATTCATGGATGCATCCTATCAGAGCCCAAGGCATTATGTATGCCCAGAAGGCTTAAGCATGTCCTGACCCAATGTCTTCCCCCAAGGGTCCATCGTCTTTGCTCCAGCCTTTGTCCTGTTTTTTGGGACCTGGGATTCTTGCTAGTAAAGAGTGAGGCAAAGAAGGATTTCAGTACTTCCACCTGCTCTATGCCCTGGGTAACCAAGTCCAAGTTTTGTTCAGCAGTGGCCCCACATTTTCTCTAGTCTTCCTTTTGTCACTTATGAACCTCTTGCTGTCTTTAACTTCCTTTGCTGTAGTCAATTTCATTTAGGCTTTCTCTTTCCTAACTTTATCTATGGATGCTCGGACAATTTTTCAGTATTCCTTTGAGGTTACTTGTCCTTCTACCTTCTGTAGGCTTCCTTTTTTTTGTTTGAGTTTGTCACCCTAACAGGCCTCCTGTCATTTTTGTCAGACTTCCTGCTCATTGGGGTGGAACTCTCTTGAGCTTGGAGGAGGTGATTCTTGAATATCAGTTTTCTAGGGTCCTTCTTCCCTCCTATGCCTTATCCCACCGACTGTTTCAAGCAGATCTTTGAAGAGGCCATATTCTGCTCCCCCGAGGTCCAGAGCTGTGAGCTTGCTTGTCATCCCCCTTACTTCCCTCAGGATCCTGAACTCCACCATGGTCACTGCAGCCAAGGCTGCCTTTGACACTAACATGACAGATGAGCTTCTCAATGTTGGTGAGCATGAGGTTCAGTGGAGTACCTCTTTTGTTGTCTCCTCTGTTACCTGGAGGAGGAAGTTAAATCAGTCCTGGATTGCTTATATCCTGCTGTGTCCCTCCAACAGGTATCAAGCTAGTTGAAGTCCCCTGTGGGCTCCAGGGCCTCTGAATGTCAGGCTGCTCCTATCTGTATAGAGCCTAATCTTCCTGGTCAGGTAGCTCATAGCAGACACTCTCTATAATATCCTTTATCTATCCTCTCTTTAATCCTTACCCATAAATTCACACTTGGCTCCTCATCCATCCCCAACCAGAGTTCCATGTACTCCAGCTTCTCTCTTACGTAATGGGCAATCCCTGTCCTCCTCATTCCTTTTGTAAAGAGCCTGTATCCCTTCATGGTGGTGCTGCAGCTATGGCAGCCATTCCACCACATCTCTGTTCCCAACAAGATCATAGCCCTACAACTGCACACAGACTTCTGACTCACCATATTTCTTCCCTATACTGTGTGCATTAGGGTAGAGAGGAGCCCCAGGATGCTGAGTTCCCAGAGAGGGTTTGGGGTGTTTCTCCACAAATGGTGCATTTTAGGCAGTGGCTTACTTACATAAAAGTGCTGGAGGTCAACCCACTAAAGCCCCATTTTGTCGATTTTGTGGTCCTTTCCTGTCACATTGTTCCATCCCTTCACTCTGAGATCCTGACACTCCCTCACATGACTGCTGGTTACTTTTTGCCTCCCCCATAATTTCTATCTTAAAGGCCTACATAAGAGGTCAGCCATCCTGCTGGTGAAAATAGCTTTGCCCTTCTTGGTGAGGTAGATCCCATCTCTCCCAAGTGGTTCCTTCAGTATATTCACATTGTCCCAAATCCTGTCTCCCAGCAGGCACCAGACCTCTCCAGAGGACTGGTCAGTCAACAGATGTGTGCCTCTGTCTCCCCCAGCAGGGAGTCCCCCTTTATAAGGAATCATCATTTAGTACTCCTAAGTCTTGCATGACTTAGGGTTAAATGATTTGAGTCCTTTTGCTGGTCTGCCTAACCCTAAACCTTTTACAAGCAAAGGACCTGCTTACAGTTTGCTGGGTGCAGTCTGGATGCCATACCACTTTTAAACGATTTTCTTGTTAAAGGCTTTCCCATGCCTTCTGTTCTGCTAAAACAGATGTGGGGTGTTAGACCATACAAGGAAAATAAAAACTTATTTTAGGGCCAGAATTGAAAAGGCCTTTCTCAATTCATTGTTGGATTTAGAGACTACTGTTGATTAAAAACATCATTCCATAGGCAGAGCTGTGCCTATGGGTATAAAAGAAAAGGCAGTATTTTCAGTATTTCCATTCAGCATAAAGTATTTTTCTTGAGCTGGGCATAAGCTTCTGTGCAGAAGATAGGATAACAGGAACCTTCCAGCACATTGAAGAAGGCAATCTGAAATCTTGGAATTAAAACAGAAACATCAGACCATGGATAGAAACAAAAAACATCAAACAGAGAAAATGAGCCCTGTAAACCAGAATAAAGGAAGAAACCCACAATATAATCCCATTTTTCCATAGGTATGAGTCAGGACAGTGAATGAGAAAAGGCCACAGGACAAGTGGGTAAATGGCTATGACAATTGCTGCAGCAAATTAATAAGGAAACTCTGCAAAGGGAAACTAAAGAGGGTCCAAGTCGTACTTGGCCTTCTCTTTGCTGATTGCCTGCATTTTTTGTTCATTTCAGAAAACTCTTTGAATAGAAATTAAGAAAAAACCCCAACAAACAAAGCAAACCCTACTTTTTATTCCAGCAAATATAAAGAAATTCAGCAGAAGATTTAGGAACATTATGAATGCCAAGTTAGACATTAAATTTGTAGTTTAGTTTGCTTTAGTGTTTTCAAGATGACAGTTAAATGTCATATTACTTCAACGTAGGAGTGGGAGCATATATTTACAAGAAGGCCTTAAATAGAGCATTCATTTTAGGTTTGTTTAAATTTCTTGCTCTCTATTTTTTTGACGGAAACAAAACAAAGCACAGACTATAAATTTCCATTGAATGTGTTCGTTCTGTTACTTTTTGTATTGCTAATACTCAGTCCAAATACTGCTTTCTTCTACAGCTGTTTTTGAAAAGGAAAAAAATAAAGAAAATATTTAATTCTTTAAAAGGCAATGGGCTTAATTTAATCTTTCTTACCATAGCAGAATATTTGAAGTGAAAGATTCATGACAGTCCTTAGGTTTATAGTCTCTTTCTGAAGCCCTGAGAGACAGGGCTTTATTTTGCCTTGCTTGATCAGGTGAGTAAACTCTTGCCATGAGCTCTTGACCCACTGGTGGTCAACAAAGGGTTAAGATGTTGTGAGAAGTGGTATAGCTGAAGCCCCAGCACACTGAAATCCGTCCTCCTAATGGCAGGCTTTTGCTTTAATGTTAACTTTACCTTAAAATCATTATCTAAAGGGTGAGAAAAAAACTCTTCAGCTTGTAAAGCAAAAAGATTGGTTGGAAACAAAATCCAAGCAGCTCGGTAGGCCTGATTCAGTTGCTCTGATTCATCAAGTGAAAACAAGCCATTTGCCATCTGGTAATTACCTTGGGGACAGAGGTGTAAATCCCTGTTCCTTAATCTTCCCCTCTTTAAGAAAACATTTTCTCCTAGGTGGTCCAGATGGCGAGGGGCCTTCAGACAATGCATAGAGGTGACCAGTGATGGGTTGCTCCAGCGCAGCAGGAGGTCCTTGGGGTGAGAAGGCAGAGGGAGAGAGGGAGGGAGGGAGAGAGGGAGGGAGAGATCTGCTTTGCAAATGGATTGTCAGATGGCTGACAAGTGCCATGTTAGTCTGTGTGAGAAAGCTCTTGGCGGGATCACATAGCTGCCCTGCATGAAGCACCCACATCCCTAGGCTGGTGGAGACAGTCATCAAGGATGGGACTAGGTACAGGCAGAACCAACCAACATGGTTGTTCTTTCTCTCTGTATCTCTGTATTTATTTATGCATCTAAACTACGGTTGGAATGCCTCTTTCCAGTCATACTGATTAAATGACAACCATGTCGATCCTTACGCTCTTGGTTCAAAGAGAATTGCCTTGTTTTCTTTAGAAATCTAAGTTGAAGGGAAGAGAACTCGACCAGGCATCTGATCTGGCCCTCACAAGAAAGAAGTAAAAACATTATTTTAAAGGCTGTTTAGTAACAATATCTGCAGTGCTTCCCTAGGAAAGGGAGACTCCTCCTTCTCTTCTTGTGATTTTTAAATTTAGCCAGAAGCTAAATTAGGCCACCTGAAGAGGAAGGCTGCTGCTTCTCAACCTCTGACCTGGTTGCTTACTTAGTCCTGGGCAGCTGTCAAAGAGCTCAGTGTAAATTTTAAGCCTCCTTTTAATGACAGCTTACCCTGGGGCTGCAGGGCTGTACCAAGGGGCTGCGGCCTGCTCTACCACTGCCCTGACTAGCAGAGTACTTCTTTAGCTCTGAAAAAGAACTGAGGAAGTGAGTGGAACAAGGACCATTTCTTTTCCTGTGCTCATATCCCTTGTACAGTCATGGCTTTAATTCCCAAATCCCCTATTTCCTGACCTGGAGATGGTCACTATGCATGCATCAAAGATGCAGCATTGACATGAACTAACAACTGAACTAACAGGGAGGCAGATAAATGTATTTTGGAGAACTTCAGCCATCAGATAGGAAATCAAAAGTCCCTGACTTCATCAGGGTGTGGATCAGACATTGCAGGTGACCCAACTTTCAGATAATTCCCTCTCTTCTGAGGGGCCTACAATTGAAAAAAAGTCATCACATAACCTGCACCCACAGACAACCTTTAGATAACCTCCATGCCTCCAGAGCTGCTGAACAAAATCATAGAGGGAAGCAATAAGACATGTCAGGGCCAGGAGAACTCAATGGGACCTACAAGCTGGACCTGGGAAAAAGAGAGAGAAAAGAGAGGAAATACAGGACTGAGGAGTAAACTCCCTCTCCCATTTACCCCAGATAGGTATAACTCACATGATGCAGAACAACAGGTTTTCTTAAGGGCATTAGACCAGCGCAAAACACTTAGTTAAGAAAGGTTGCCTGAAAGGAGAATTTAAACCCAAGGATATTTGTGCAGCTTTGGTGTCGGAAGATGAAAAAGGCATAGGGCTAATATTTGTGCCTCAAACTCATTTCTCTTTCTCCATCACAAGTTTGGGTGCCTGGAAAGACAACCAAGGGAAGTACAATGCCATTTCATCCTCTTGCAGGGATCTTGGCAAAGGTTTGTTCTACCTTGAGTAGCTTGTGCCTCTCTAACAATGTTGCAACAGGAATACACACCAAAGGTTGGCCAATTAGTATGTTTTTTGAATGAACTTCTTCAACTGGTTGTGAAACCTCCCTTTCATGTGCTAATAAGAATTTTCTTGTGTGTTCCTCACAAAAATGTCATATCAGAGTCATTCACAAAATCCATCTGTGAAAGTGCCACACAAGACCCTAGGCCTTTGGTGAAAAAATCCATTGATTTCAACAGAGCAATCCACAAAATCCTGGAAAAATTATTGATTGATATGGCTGAAAAAAATAATTAAAAGTTGGCTAGTCTAGCCATTCAAGCTGAACTTGAAGTTGTTGCTATTATTTGCTTGTGTTTTTAAACATAAATTAAACAGTAGGCAAAGTTTTTGCAGCCATTCTATTCTGTATGAGTTGATACTGACCTTAGAATGATCTAAAAACAAAAGCTATTTTATGAGATATAGGCACTAGGTTTTGGTTTGTTTTTTTGTTTGGTTTTTTTGTTGTTTTGTTTTGTTTTGTTTTTTGTTTTGTTTTTGTTTCAATTTTGATTTGGTTTGTTTTTGGTTTTTTTTTTCCCCTCTGCTGTGATGTACCTGGCAGGAGTGGAATATTTTCAACCTGTATTAACTAAGATGAATTGTACCCATGCTAAAATCAGTACTTAAAAGTACCAAAGGAACTCAATTTCCTAAACCTAATTATATTTTCTAAATATGTTTCCTTTTAAAGAAAATTTTTTCACTGTGTGTATAATGCTAAAGATTGAGTAATCCCAATTAAAATTATTTAAGCCACTCTTATACTTCTGGTTAGGCACTGAAATCCGAATGAACCAAGTTCCTAAGTGATAGTCTTGCTGAGATGCGTAAATGACTGAATTTTGACTGATTGTTTTTCTTTTTAATAACTATATGGAGTATGGCAGATACAGATTATATAAAAAAATCTCTTAGTTTTTCCCTTCTTCAAAAACCTGTGAAAAAAATTTAGGCTATCACTGGAATTAAAATAATATTCAACAAAAAAGTTAAAAAACTCTTATCAGAAAACACTGAAAGAAACTGTCACAATTACTGAGAAATTTTTCCAATTGTTTTTGCCAGAAAATTGTATCTTGAATTTAGCTGCAAATCCCTGTGCTTCAATACTTGGCAAGTATGTTAGATCTCTTTAAAATTTGCCATAAATTCACTGTTGACATGACTGCCTATTACAATAGCACATTCCAAAATGCATTTTCCCTATGGAAAATCAGCCACCAATTTGATCTCAACAGGAAGTCTCATTCTTCTCTCATTTACAGTGTCTTTGGTTTTGGCTTCTTCCAGCATGGTTACTGATGTAACCCTGGACACATAATGGGTTTACAGGAGAGTTTTAAAATGTGGTGTCAGGAGGTGTTCCACCTTTATAGAACTCCACTTCCTCCAATGGGAAGATGTTATTTCTCTACTCAAGGCTGTTACTCTCTGATGTACAATATTTTTATTATTCTACTCAATTCAGCCTACTTTCCATGTGCTGTTTGAGGGCACAGCCTCCTCTTTTGCAGTTCCTCACAGAATTCAACCATATGAATTTTAGGTCACGTATATTCTCCCTAATCTCAACATGCAGAAAGTGATAATTATTAGTGAAGCTGATGTAATTTCATTAAGACTTTCAAACTTCAGGTACACAGATTTTCCATTTATATTCTACAAACCCTCCAGTCCAGTTTCCATCAGCCAGCTATGAACTCAGTGTTCATGGATCTAGACTTCTTCCCATTCAGTTTAGGCACTTTACAAAGCCTGTACCTTTGGAAGTATAAAGCACATGTGCATTTAGGAACACTGAAGATGCATTATAGACAGTACTTCCATGCTTATCACTTGGTTTGTGAACAATGTTGATTTTGCTACATGATTTTAGCAAATCGTTTTTCCCTCTTAAAAGGATCACAGAGTCTGAAGTGAAAGGAGGGAACATGCTCTTAACCTGAAGGCTCGTTAAACTGCACTGTGGCTATAAATTTTGTGGAATTCCTTTGTATGTACAGTAACTGTCAAAACAGATTTAATCCTTTAAGGCTTCAAGATGTACATTTCTTGGCTTGTGTGTTGGGACATTTTCATACTGGAAAATGATGTATATTTTCCATATACACTGTGGGCTTCTTAAAAGAATGGGTAAAATGTACTTATTTGGGGGATCCTGTAAAGACTGAGAAGCCAGGAAAGAGAATGGAAATTCAATTGTATGATAGACTCATGCCCCAGACGCTGGGATATGGAGTGAAATAAATGTGGACACTGAGATTTAACATCTAAATGCATCTGAGGCTTTGCCTGAGCTCAGAAGACTTTCTACTTTCCCTAAAGCCATGTAGCTTGAGCAGACTAACAAAATCAGTGTGGGGATGACTGCATGGCTATAAGAGTGCTCATATCCATACAGCTTGTTATGGGACTTGTTTGTGACACCAAATGAAAAGGCATCTTCTAGAGCTCTGAAGAAGTGAAATAAGCCTCGTGCAGATACTGAAATGAAGGAAAATGTTACTGCAGTAAAAGGAAGCTGCAGGTTTTTGACATTACTACTATTTGTGGATTAAGAACTATGGGATTGATTATATATTAAAAATAGTTTACTTTGCAAGGACACATAGAAAGTATTTGCAATGTTGCAAGGGGATCAGGTTTTCTCTGAAGTGAAAATAAGCACAGGTGTGTAACTATATTTGTTGATTCCATTCTGAAGATGATGCTGGGCCCTGCTGGAATCAGTGAGTTTTGCCATTGACTCTATGCAGTATAGATTCAGGATCTACAGTACATTTGCATTATAAGTCCAGGTTGTTATAATTAGAAATGAGTTTAAAATCTAGTGCTTAATTCTGCATTGCAAATCTCCAAAAGTCTCATATTGTCTGAAGCTAAGATTTTGGTTTGGGCCCACCTCCAGGGCAAGGAGAGTCTGATTAGCTGTAGAGTCTCTCGGAGATCTTGGTCAGCGATATTTTCATATTTTTGTGGTTCAGATGATGTATGCTGTAGTATGAAAGCAATACTTTTCACCCATTAATCTTATTTCAGAAAATGGGAAGCACATGACAATTAAACAAACCAAAGTATGAAAATGAAGACAGGAATTATGGTAAGTTAGCCAGTGCAAAACTTTTTATTGGACCAAGAAATGCAAGCAGAAAGAAAAAGATTCCTGATGAAAATTTTCACAGACTTCTTGTTCTTGTTGATGCCATTCTTTTTCTCAGAGATCTCTAAAAGTTATTAGTCTAATAAACTTAGTAAAATATTAGCTATTACTCTAAGAACTATTACTAAGAAAAAGAACATTTTGGTTCTAAAATCTTTGCAAAAAAGAATATGCACACATTAAGAAACTTCTTACACTGTTGTTGATAAATTGATCTGTTGAAGGTTACTATTATGTGAGGTTTTTTTTAGGGATTTCACAAATGAAGTAGAATATATTCTGTTAAAAGACTTAAGAGCTCAATAACTGAAACTGTACCTCTACTTATCAGCCATAACTGGATTTTAAAATTTTGGGATTTTGCTGGCAATGAAAGGATTTAAAATAACATGGAACATGTATCTCCCACCACCACTGATGACAGAAGCAGCTGCTGCACTACAGAAAGTAAGTTTCTGACTTTATGTGATTATTTGCATAGTTTATCCTCCCCACTTCTCATGACCAGCAGTTTGCAGTTTCCCCCCATCCAAGAAAGGATGGATTTTAGCAGTCATGGATAGATCCAGGAAATATGAAGGGTTTCTTTTGAGGATCCAATTGGCGCTTTTAGGCTCCACAGTGCTTTTTGGAAGGAATCCCACATTGTGCTTGTGCTCAAGGTAAAAGGTGCTTTCTTTGGGTTTGTTTTAAACCAGGTGCTTGCTGGCTTCCTTAGGCACCCTGAAGTGATTGCACTCTGAGAAATAAGCAGTATTTTCTTCGTCTTGGATATTAAAGACCCTTATTCATAGTCTAGTCTGCTGTCAGACAAGTGTTAGCTCAGAATCCAGCACTTCTGTCATGCATGGGAAGAGAGAAGCTCTACGTATCTGCCAGGGGACGGGGCTGTGATGGGCCTGTGATGTCTGAGTTACACAACCCTTGTGAAAAGAAACCACTAGGTGTGTGTGGGGCTTTTCTTTGGGGAACTTGGGAGCTCACTGCCATTTTTCTAGGGAAAATATGTAGCTATGGAAGAGCTAAGTTTAGGAAAATGGGCCTAAACTACCACACTCAGTATGAGCATACAGACAGGTTTGGTTTTGTTTTGTAATGACAGTAAAAGCTGTGTTTTTTAATGGTTGATGTTGCCTTTCTTTGATTTCCATTTCATTACTGTACACTTTTGTCTTTGGCTGTGAACAGTAAAAAAACCATGAAACCTACTAAAAAAATAAAGGAAGGAGTCACTGTTTGTGAGGTTCCTCAAGGTAAAGAGAAAACAACTTCTTGTGATTTAGTGTCTGGAAAGCCTTGGTAAGAACTGAATAGATATACTGCACTCCCTGAGAAATGATGGAGAACAAAGAAAGCTGTAGATGGAAGGAGGAGCTGTGAGCACGTGTGTGCCTTCGTGTAGCTGTGAAGCAAACCTCTGAGCTCCAGGGTGGTTTATTTATTTGCAAACACTGCCCATTTGGAGAGCCTCCTGAGATGCCCATCTCATCTTCACGGGGGTCTCCACCCTGCTTGTAAAATGAAGAATGACGTGTACGGCTGTAAAATGAGAAAATAAATTTCTTTGCAAAACAAAGCCTAGGCAAGGTGCCTCACCACAAGACATGCTCCTGGCACAATCACAAGGACTGCAGTCACCGGGAATATGGACAACTCATTAGGAAGGAGAAGGAATCTTGAAGTGCTACGAGGTAGTGGTACATGGCGTTTGCTTAACAAGCAGTTGAAGTGTAACAATGATGACTTTCTAGGGAAAAAGAAGTCTTAAATTCTGCATGTTCTGTCACTGATGGTCAATGGTCAAGGTGTATGCACATATTAACACACATGTACAGCTGTGCTCAAGCTAAAAACTTGTATGTTAGTCTTTCCTGTATTGTAGCAATGGGGTACTGTTGTGAGAAAAATCTGTGAATTTTAGAATTTGATTTTACTGATCCAAACATCTGGGTAGAGTGATCAATCATCAGATTTAATCATCACATTTCTGTTTTTAAAGTATAATTGCCAAACTCCCTTTTACAATGATTGCATGCTGGGCAATTTTGCCTTCCAAAATGAAGGCTATCCTCATCCCTTAGGATAAGCAAGCACTTACAACACTTTATAAAGCTGTGCCATGAAATCCTGCCCAACATCAAAATTGGGCCCCAAATTTTTGACTTGTGAGGGAAACTGCTTTTGAGTATAATTTGGATACCTATGCAAAAAAAAAAAATTACAGCAAATATCCTTTGGATATTATGAGTCTGATAGCCCATTATTCCATGAGGTAGACTATTGAAGCGATGTGTTTATATAAAAATATGCAATTATTCTTTCACAAAGATGCTTACTATATTTTTTTTCAGTGATTTCTTTCCAAAAAAAATTCAGCAATTATGAATATCTGGCCTGAAGTTGTCTCCATGTAACAGCTGTACTTTGCAGTACTACATACTGACTCCAGGGAAACCACTGTGGTCTCTCCATTCCCAAGGCTTTAAAGCTCTATTGATATGACAGACCATAATGATTTGGAATGAGGATTATGGTCTATTACTAAATAACATGGTTTTATGCATTTGCCATAATACAGTTACTATGATTTTTTAAGACATATTCCTGGAAGTCTCATTCATCTGTGTAATAATAACTCACCCCAGCATAATTTATATGTAAAAAGAGTAGGATTATGCTTTGGGAATGCAAACAGGAATTGCATTGGTTAAGATTAGAGATGAAGAACATCAGGAAGCAGAGGCTGCATGAATGTTAATGGTGGCCTATGCATTTTATTCTGAGTGTATCTTTGTGTTCTTAACAGCACACTTCTTTAGCCCTCAGAAGTTCAGGTTATGTATAAATAAGGGCAGGGTGCTGGCCAAAATGAATTGTCAGAGCTTCTTTTCCTCTCAACTTCCCTTCACCCTGGAGAAAAATGTCACTAAAGCAATTTTAATCTTATCTTATTCACAGTTCTATTGCTTTCTTGGCTTTTTTCTTTGGCTTTCATACTTGCACTGAACATAAGAAAGAACTTAATTCCAGGTGACTTTTTCCAAATTTCCCCTTACAGAAGACAAAAACAAAACCGTATGTGGCATAACCATGATGGCTTAGTAGGGTTTAAACACACTGGAGGGAAGGTAAGTATTCTTAGAACATGGAGAAGCTCTAGGGCATTGTGTTTCATTTGTAATGTCCATGTATATCACTGATATATTTTTGAGAGTGATCTCATGGTTCACTGACACCAGTAGTTTTCTGATTTTGGTTTTTAAGGATGCTTTGCTCCATAAGATGGGAAGTGTTTGATGATGTACCACAAGGGTGCTTTACAGAGAGGGTATAAAACTACTGTAGAGATGTCAGGAAAAAGGAAGCTTCAGCCATTATTTTCTCTGTTCAAAGAAAGAGTGAACAGGAGGCCTGACTTGTTCAGTGGAAAAAAAAAAAAAGAAACAAAAAAGGAAGGAGAATTCAAAGTAGAAAGTAATTGTAGTTGTGAATAAAATAAGGATTCAGCCTGGAGTCATAACCAGAAGGCAAGTTCACTACCAAGCACTAGCAAGGGTACTGCTTGGTAACACTACCACTTTTTTAAACCCACTGGCTCTTTCTTCCTTCTAAGGTCAGAAAGAACCAGTATTTGCAGAGTCTTGGTCCTGAGTTTCCATAAACAGAAAGAATAAATAATTATACTTGACATAAGTTTCATTTGACAAAAATTTCAACATAAGTTATTGTATAGGAAGTAACAAATCTAGAAAATAGGGTATGATGTGCAAATGAGAGCTCAGCATTTAAGCATGTCTTGCCTGCAGCACTCTGCCCAGCACTGGGTAAAAATATGGCTGTTTCTGCCTTCAGCAGAGATCTGTATAGAAAAGAGGTCAGCCTCAGATCTCAGCTCTTAACAGGCTCTTACACATGCAAACAGTCTTAAGGACTGGAAAGCTAAACTCACGACACTCAGTTACAGTTTAGCCAGAGAGAACGGCATTCCACGTGATTTATGTGACATTGTGTGTGGTAAGCGAGTGTGTTAATGTATTTTTTCACTCCACATTTATTGCCTGGCTATTCCATTCTCCTGTTCTGACCACGTGCTCTTCTCTGACAGATCAAGAAAGTCATAATAAGCAACTGTTCCTTTTCTACAAACACTCTTGCATTTGGAGCCTCACAAGGTCAATCTTCCCTCTGTTTCTCTTCTCATGGAACAATGCCATGAAAGAGGTGAGACTGAGACCATCAGAAATTGTGACCTATTTTAAAGATGCTGGAATATGGTGTGCAATGTTCATCCTCTTTGATAGAAAACTCTCATTTTTTTCTCACAGACAATATTCATACAGCAGAAAATGGATGCAAAACAAAATTTATTGCTGTGTTAGGCTAATTTGTTTCTCTGTGGAGAAGCAGCTAATGGCTACACAGCCACAGTCAATGGACACAACAGAAAAGGACAAGGCTGTGAAGAGTGACAATCTTTGCTAAACCGTTCTTATGCTGAATACTTCATATGGTAAAGGCTGGGCCTTGGATTATATATTATGGATTTAGTCTTGATCTCCTGTGATAGAATTTGGCCCTAAATATTCTACTGAAATTATCCTGAAATATTTGGCTGTGGCTAAATTGTGTGTAACCTCAAACAGGAACTTACTGCCATAGTGGCAGCACAGGTCAAAAATAAAGATGCAGTCCACTAACTCAGTGGAATCAATCAGAGTGATTAGACACTAGTGATAAATAGCATCCATTCTTCTATATGCATGAAAAGCTGCTCCCATGAAGGCATTACCTTCTTCCCATCTTATTTACCAATTGATGTTGCCAGTGTAAGGTGCCTTTGTGAGATGGAGGCAGTGCTTTCAATGCCTGAAATCACTACATTTAAAATACTTTGTGAAGACACATTACATTTAGGAACAGCAGAGGTGAACTCATTATCCAGGCCTGTGGGTTGCAGTTGCTGTTTTCTTTGGGTGTACATTCATCACCAAGAAAGAACCCTGTGGGCAGGTTTCTTCTGATTATGAAAGTATGTGGACTTTGGTGTGTATTTGTAAGTGAAATGTCCAGCTCCTGCTATAGGAGACTGAAAGCAGGAGTCAGTTGCTTCTTCACAGGGTTCTAAGCATACCTGAGGTGTCCAGGGTACCCTTGCCATGTGGCTGATTCTCTGGATAGACACATATTTGTTCATCAGCTCAGTGTGGACGTCTCAAACGCTCTGGGACAACTCCAATGGCACCAGATACTTCTGCCTGGGCAACTGAGTCGCCAATTGACTCAACTCTGTCATCAAACTTTCAGGCACCATTCAGCTATCTAGCCAGTAGCTGTCTCACTGATAAGGTAAACTGTTCTCTAAATTGACTCAGTTGTTTTAGACATTCACTATTGTTTAACATGCCCTCAGGCATCCTGACTTTTTCTGGCCTCCATCTGTTGCTCCAAGCAAGTATGGCTCTCCTATGAACTTTGTGTTGAGTCTCCAAGCCCTCATGGGCCCAGATATAGACATCTGTGATGGCAGAAACCCCCAGTGTTTAGGCAACTGAACTGATAACTATTTCCCTAGTGACTATAATGGAATGGCTAGCTCACAAATAGGTATCTGTATTCAGATGACTGGTGTCTTTCTCTTGAACTGCAACTTGCCCAGAGAGTCAGTTTTGGAGCTTCATTCTCTCAAGATATGCTGTTTGTCAGTCTGAGACACATGGTAATCTGTAGACTGGTCCTAAGAGGTCTGCAAAAGATGACTTAGCAAAACATGTATATATATGCCAGGAAGCTGAGCAGGTATGTGAAGTTTTGAAATGGTCTGCATCAACACTGGAGATTCAGCAGGGCTCCACATGTGTTTACAAAGCTTGTATTGAAATTTTAGACATCAGAGTGTGTGGGTGTGCATGCTGCTGCCTTTCCCTAAAAAAACTTTTGAAGGCACAGGTTTTGGCAGTATGGAACTGTTTTGCTAGCCTTAACTAACCATGCATAGCTATAAATGATAATGTAAGAAACACCATACTGTTTAGACCAATGGTCATGCTAGTCTAGTATTTCATCTCCAGCAGTGACAGAGAAGATGGTTTATTGGGAGAGCATATAAGCCCAGTCCTTTTAATATCTGGGTTAGTCCTTTTAGTATCACTTTTTGGACCTGATTTCTATAAATTTGTCTATTCCTTTGGTGAACTTGAGTTTACTTATTTTAGTCTATGTCCAAATGGCTGGAAGCCATTTATTAACATACTGTAGCCAGCTGACACCTTAACAATCTTGTGTTGATATTATTTATACTAGTATTTAAAATTCAGCTGTATCTTCTGACTTCTGGTGGTCATGAACTGAGTGTTCCAGGCACTGTAAGAAGCTGGAGTGCCCATAATCTATCTGTTGTGCAGATAGGGTTTGCTCTTTTTCATGTTTCAGGAAAAAACATTTAAAAAGGGAATGTTATCTTTGTGATTTGGGCAACTTTTTTCCCCCCATTGATAAAAGGAAAAAAAACATGACTGCTTTTATTTTAAAAATGTTTGAATGGAACCTTTGTTAATGCGAAACAGTGGTAACTCTGAGTCACAAAGTACTTAGCTGAGATATTATACACTCGCAATTTGTATCAAGTCCCTCCCTCTGTTTTAATTTTTGCCTGCAGTCATTTTTCATGTTGACATGACAGGGTCAGGATGTAGTCTTAGAAATGGAGCATTTATCTTGCAGTGATAAAGTTTATGCCTTTAATGTTACCTTTCAGATGTAAGAGGAGCTGGACAAATTGTCTGGGTTGTTTCAGGCTTTATTGCTTTCTGGTTATAAGGATTCCGCATTTATTTTGCACAGCTACTGAATTTGAATTCATTGAATCTATTTAGTCAGCTATTTAATTCAACAGGACCAGACACCTGCTAAGAGTTATGCATGTGTTCAGATGTTCTTCTGAATCAGTCTTTGCTTGGAGAGCTGTCAGGGACAACCATTGGAAACTACTGAAAATTACTTATGATCTTATCTAAGTCAGATCCCTATGTGTGTATGTATTATGCTATGTAAGGCAATTTGCCCTACCTCTGGCTGTCTGCATCCTTGTTTTTTGGCCATAAAAGCATGTTCAAAGCACAGTCCTCTCTACCCTCACTTTTTTAAAGTTACCCCTGCTGCATCTTTTGAGTTTTCTTTTCTTGTTCTATTGAGGTCAAGGCTAGCAGAATTTCACAACATCCAGCCAAAATCCCTGGTAAGTTTTGGGAACAGATTGACGTGTTCTTCCTTTTTCTCATTTCAGCTTAGTAAAATCTTCCCTTGTGCAAATTCTCAGCGAACAACAATTTGACATTTTCCAGATGATACAGGGATTAAAACTGAGGATCTGTTCCTTCTTTTCAAGACAAAAAAACTCAAGTAAAGCCAGCTGGAAATTTTTCCAACAGGAGCTGGACTCAGACAGATTTGTCCTAGTGAAATGGACAGTGGGAGGAGAAATGGAACTATATTACCAGAGAGGCTCCTGAAGGGGCAAACCTGAAAGAAGAAGACCCCATTCCTCTAGTTGGAACTCAGAGGTGGTGGGCATGTTTTCACAGAGTCTACACGCAGCAGAGCATCCAAAGGGCCTGCTCAGATATCTTGCTGAACAGGGACCTACGCTGACATCTTTAAGAGCTGATCAATAAAATTCTATGGTGTTGAAACATGACTCTTCCAGTGAATCTGCCTCCTGCCTTCACATGTCCATGCGGATCTGGACACCAGGTTCATAGGGTGATAACTCACTGTTGAAGGTGACATCTCAGTCTTAACTTGAACAGGACCTTTTCTCTCCTTTTTTTTTCATAGGGTAAAGGATGTGGCCTTATCTTGGGCACTCCCTGACTCCTGTCAGTTGGTGTCACAGTTGGTACGTGATTTAACTCCAATTTCTTTTATCTGTAAGTATTTATATGAGCAGATAAAGCATTAAGCCTTTATCCTAAAGTGCCCTGCTCCACTTTAGCAATCCAGATAACATTGACTTGTCCTGGAGCTGCCACTCCATGGACAGGAAATCAATTCTCTCCCCCATTGTCTGCTTGAGCTTTCATGGTGGATAATGGGGATGTGTGTGTGATGCTACTGACAGACCTCAGGATTCAGTCCATTAAGAGGTTAAAGGGATTTTAATCTTCAAACTGTAGGAATCTGCTTTTTTTCCCCCTGCTCTAGTTCTATTTATTTGAGATAGGGAGAAGAGTAGAAGAGTTCAACCTGCATCTACTGCTTTTCTCTGACTTGACATCTCAGTTTAAAAGCCAGCAGGTCTCCTCTCACCCTTCTCAACAGTCATAAAGAGCTTACTCAAACAAGCCTGTTAATGTAGCTAAGAGAAAGTACTGTTCAACATGGGTGAAACTGTCAAGAACTGTCTTGAAGTGGAATACATGAGATTTATGGCTTGGAAATGCAAAACCCCATGAACTGAAATGCAGTCAAGTGCTTTCTAAAACTGACAGAGCCCTTTTTTAGGAGAAAGCAGAAGAGTTGGGAATAAAGGGGTGAAGTTGAGTCTGGAAGAGGAGAGCAAGGATAAAAGTGTTTTTAGTTTTGCTTCCATTTCTTGCTATCCTACTCTATTTTGTAATTGGCAATGTATTAAAGTATTTTTCTGCAAATTGAGTCTGTGGTTTTTTCTTTTTTCTTTTTTTTTTTTTTAATGTGGCAATAACTGATAAATGATCTCCCTTATCTCAAGCCATGAGATTTTTAATCTTTAAATCTCCTCCTGCCCTACTGAGGAGGGGGAGTGAGAGAGCAGCTGTGTGGCCCTGTGAAGTCAGCCCTAGCTGAACCACCACAGTGATCCATGCACTCCCTGAGCTTAGTGCTAGCAATCTCCATAAGAAGTTCTAGAAAGTTAGTTGAGATTTGTGGACTGGGAGATCGGAGGTTGGATTAAATTGTCATATGCAAAAAGGCTTCTGGACACTGAGATTCTTATGACTGCACTTAGTTTTTATGAATGTCCCTGATACAGGAAGAAGGGCATGTCTTGTGTAAGCTCTGGTAGAAACACAAAGAGGAAAACATTCCTTTCTACACAGGTCTATACATACATATGTAGGAATTTTTGACTTTTAGTTAAAACTAGTAATCAAACACAAACAAATACAAATATTATTGTATGCAGTCACAAGCTTAAGAAATCTCTTTGTCTGCAAGGAAAGACTTAGATGAGTTCATGGGCAAAATGGATGTTTCAGGGAATGGTCATGGTTGTATCTTCCATAGTCGCTAATCCAGTGACCTCGGACACTGGAAGTGTACAAGAGCAGTGGCCTGCAGAAAGTGTCCAGAGCTTTTCCTAGCAGCATCCTCTGTTACTGCTGCTGCAAGCAAAGCACTGAATTCAAAAGGACATTTCTTGGACTCCAGCACTGCGTATGGCCTCAAGCATTACTCCTCAGTTTCAACCTGGCTCTAGTTACTGCTCCCTCTCCATCTCACTCTTCCAGGTCCAATTCTCCTGTACATGTCACACAGAAAATACACAGACTGGGAAGTGAGGACAGGTGAGAATTGATGGACAGACTTTACTAAAGTATAGCTATGAGTATTTTTTGTCGTTTACTCCTAGTATATTCTGTGTTGTTACTCTGCTTGGAGAAACATCTAGATGTTGTTTTAATAAGTTACAAAATAATATTTATTATACTGATAACTCGGAAAGTGTATCCTACCTGAATATTGTACTCAGCCTTGAATATCTCAGCCTTGAATATTGCTTCCAAAGAGTTAATAAGCACAGCTCTTATTACTAATGCTGGGTAAAGAACAAAGAGCCACTTAAGGGACACACTTGTTTTATGGCCAAAACTGGAATAACTAGAGCTGAACTAAAGAGGTCTATTTGGTTGGAGTGGAAATAAATCTGAAATAACCCAGACCACAAAGGCCATACATGTCAGCCACTGCTAAAAGGTGCTGCAGTGCAGCTGGGCAATTCCTCTTGGTGCTGAAACACAAATGCTGTAGGAAGGACAGGCTACAGGGGTGGCATTTAGCTCACCTACCTTGGAACATTGGCATGTTGGAAGAAGCCACCTGAGCTAGTTGCTTAGAGGCCTTTTATAGTCAGCATGAGAAATAGGTGCTTCTGAGGTGTGATTTGTCCAAGGTACTTTTCACTTTTCTGCTGGCTTGAGACTTATGGAGATGCAGAAGTCTGCCTGAGGGGTGCCTACAGTTTGGCCAGAGAAATCCCTGCTATGAGGACTGAAATCAACAGTGTGGATTGAACATGACAAAAGTAGGGAGAGACAAGAGAAAATGGCCATGGAGACTGACACCAAGATTCTTTTCCATGTGTTGAAAATTTAACTTTTGAACTTGCCATATTTATGCAGTATTTCCATTTCAAAAGAAACATATATAGAAAGAGATTTATAAAAGGAGTGAAATAGCCTGAAAGGAAAACAATGCTCTAATTTAGGCTGAGTAAAAGCGCTTATCCCGGATGCTCTAGAGGTAGCGACAGCGCCTTTATGCGAGCAGAATCCCTGCCGAGATGAGTTGCAATGGTTCTACAACTCTCCCAAAGGACAGAGTCCTAGCTACTGCAGATAACCTGTTTCTGCTGGCTCCTCTAGGACGAGAGTTTCCCCAGGCATGGTGTACTAGCGCCGACGAGAACAAAAGGCTACACAGAGGGCTCTTCCCTGGGATAACAGCCGTTCATTGTGAGTCCAGTGTTGTGTTCTGAGGGTCCAGAGATATCCAGGTGGCTGAAGTAACCCAGAAGAAAGAGCAAGGAGGAAGCCCTGCAGGGCTCTTTTAAAGGGAGATGGGACCAGGAAACGCCCAATGGGAAACCGCGTAGTTCAAAGTGACCTGTGGAGGAGAGCTTTCCAGGATCTGAAGTATGGATGCAGGTAACACAAGAGAAATACGGGATTTTACCACAGCTCAGGTAGAGGGTTCAGATATTGGAGGAAGAAGGCGGAGGGCTTTGCCTTGGCTTTCTTCCCACCAAAACCTGAAGCTCAAAAGCAGCAGCTTCTGCCAAGTGCGCTGCTACAGCTGAGCAATTCTTCTCATTTGGCCCAAAGCTCATTTTTCAAATTTCATTTCTCCTAATAACAGTAAAATAATATTTGGGCTGAGCCACACTGAGGTGCTTGTTTGGGCTTAATCACCACACCAAATAGAAAAAAAAAGTACCAACCTATTACTTGCCTTTAGACATTCATTTTCCTAGTGCCGTGGGAAATAGTTGTGATTGCAATGGTAACATCTTTCTGCTTTTCTTTTCCTTTTAGATAGATTGCCATGCTGAGGACAGAGTTCACCTCCAAAACCCATCTGCATGCAATGTGCTTGGTGCCTCCTTTTCTGCCCTACTTCATGTTCAGATGTTTTAATTTTCACACAGGAGCCCCTGCAAGGGCATGGCTCTGAGGGATAAGGGTGAAGTTCTGGAAGGGTTTTTAAGAGTTGAGATCAACTGATGACAGCAACTTTTCCCTGGCCTTTCTGGTTGTGCCTATGGCATGGAAATGGAGATGTAGTGTTGCAGCTGTCCTCGACATATTTTGAATCCTGCTGATTTTCAGCACTAAAAGCAATATTTTGGTGGTATAAGTAAAATAAAATTTGCCAAAAATTGGTTTTGTTGATGTCTTATGAAATTAAACAGAAGAATCCTTCCTCTAGGATTTTTGGAGTAAACAAATTAAACCCTGAAAAGAAGATAGGTTTATTTGTGCAATGGAAATATTTTTTCACACAGTTTTTTAAAGTAGTGTTTTCTAGAAAATAATTTTTTCATAAATTCCACTTCCTGGAGGAAAATAAAAGTATTTTAGGTTATTTCCAAAGCCAGAAATACATTGATTTAGGAATACTGCTTTGTTGTCTTGTCAGATTTTGTAGCTGAAATTAATAGTTTTTCCTTTCTTTTTGAGCTGAGCTCTCTGGCTGGGCTCTCTCTTTCCTCACCACTCCACGCAAGGTTTATGGCATTGTGTCTCTGAATCTGAAGAGGGAAGGAGAGGAAGAAGATCACTGTGAGTGATGGAGGCTGTTGTGCATGTAGGAAAATGTAGTATTAAAAGAAATTCTTAGGATGAGGATCAAGCTGCATCAAGGCTGCTTTTGTAAATAAAATATTCATTCTTCACCAAAGTATTTAATTTCTTCATCATTATTCAGAAATATGCACATTTCCCTTTTTCCCCTAGCTCCATCTTTTTGTCGCCATTCAGAACAGGGACTGTTCCTACACTTGTAAGAATGGGGAAAGCAGCACAGCTCTTTCTGGAGCTGAGCAGGATTCTGTGTAAAAGGTTATTCCTATCATACCTCAACAATGGTTCTTTTTGCTGTAATGAAGTGGTGAATTGCCTTCATTTTACTGTGAAGAAATGCAGAATAACAACAGTTCTCAAAACCTCACGGGCCTTTTGAGGTTTATTCTGAACTTTGGTGAGTCAGTCAGGGCAGCTTTATCTAGACCAGTCACTGATACCACTCAGAAACATGTTCTGTAGGAAACAGGCCAGGGCAAACCCACCACAGTTTGTGATGGCCAGCCAGGACTCAAGTCAACACAGAAAAGCCCAAAGAGCATCTTTAGTGCTGGACCTTAATCTCTTAGAAACATCAGATGTTTAGCATTGACAGGGAACAAAGTTTATGATTCAGATAACTCACTTTTAAAATCCAAGTCTATTTGTGAATTAGTTTAAAATATGAATTTTTCTGCTCTTCATTTATGCCCCATGCTGTAAAATTTTGTTAATTTAGGAAGCCTTTGGGAGAGAGGGATAGTTAATCTGATTCCTAACTTCAGGTGAAGGGATCAAGGATCAGCTTGATACAGTTCCAGTTGTTCTAAAATTAATAAATATCCTTAGCAAACACTATAATTTCTTAATTGGAAAACTAGTTGTATTTGTGGATAACCCAAAGAGGTTTGCCAAGAATATCTATGTTTTTATATTTTTCTAATTAAGAAAATTAAGGTGTGCTGTTTCTACATGACTGAAATAATAATAAAAAAAATTCAATACATTGTGTATATACTCTCCTGTTTCTCACTAGTCTGATGATTCTTATAGGTCCTTTTGACTGAATTATTAATTATATACCAGTTGCCTTTCCAGCATTTTATTACAGTTTGACATACTAAACAGCTGTTTAAGTACAAGTATGTATTTTTCTTGGTCTTTGTTCAGAGTTGCTTTAGCTCTTGTGAAGCACTGATTTCCAGCTGGGAGCCAAAGCAGTTTGAAATGTCTGCAGCAGACAGCTGAGGATACAGTTTAATTAGCCTACTTTGATCTTTTCTATGGTGGCTGATGATTTACTACAGCTTGCAGCATGGTGAGGCAATTATATTCATGGTCATTACGACAGCATCCTTTGAGCCAGAGTTATCGTAGAAGTAAGATTAATTATAACGGGATTTTGTGGGGCCCAGAAGCCAAGATAAAGTAATGTTATATTCAGAATACTGCAATAAAGGAGGACTTCGTAATCAAAATATTGGGTAAAACTTTGGCCTGGATGAGGTTAATAGCAAATCTCATTGTAACTTTGGATAGGAATTCACTTGTAGGCTGTGCCAGACATAGAGTAATTTGGGCAATTTTCTGGAAGATCTTAACTACGTCCTTTTGCTTGGGCTGATGCCACTGTCAGTCCAGGACAGCAGTGCTGTTCTTAATTGCCTTCAGAATTATATCCTTTCTTACAGAAACAGAGAAGAAAATTTTGCAGAATATAGTTAGGTACGTTGATAACTTGGGCATTTTTCTTTCTTTGACCCTTGTTTTTTACTGACAATACTTCTAGGTTATTGCCAGTGCTCAGACCCATCGCAGAACCAGGCTTTAGTGGAGGATCTTCTGTGACAGCTGTTGTCCTACCCCACCTGCCAGGGACCACCTCTCCATGGTCTGGTGCAGCCTTACTCTCTCATAGACATTTTGTGTCCATAAATCCCAACAGAATTCAGTTTAAAGGTGGCAGCAAGTTCAGGGGAAACCAATGTCAAATTGCAAGACATCATGCAAATTTCAAATGAGGAAGTGCAAAAAAAGTGGAGACTTATCCTCTGAAGTCCAGCTTTGGGGAAACTACTGAAATTAATGGGCTAGATGAACCCATAAAGAGGACCATTACAGTGAATTTTCTCTGGATTTTTATATATTTATATCTATATTAATATAAAATAATACTATTTTTGAAAGTAAAAAAATACTGTAGCTGCTATGGGGAAGGAGAAATGAACAAGGGATGCTGGAAGTAGGAGCTGGCTGGCGGGCTGCTATGCATCTCACAGGATGGTGAGTACTCACTTTTGCCACCTAAGGGAAACAAGAGTATGTGATTTAGTGCAATTCATGGCTTTGGTTTGTTTTTTGATTCATCCAGCCTTTCTAGAGATTTCTTTACTGAAGCAGGTTACCAGTGAGTGCCACACCTTGCCTTGGTGGCTGTGGTCTGGCCTGCTGTGCTGGTGTGCTCTCTGCCTCAGCATCGATGTGCCAACACAAACCTCAGTGTCCTGCAGATTTTGCTGCAGTTGGGCACAGCTATTTCTGTCCCTGTCTCCACAAACTCTGCCAGCACCTCTCAGCAAAGCGTTGGGCGTGGGAGGGGGTTGCTGTCCTCCCTCCCTCCTGCTGCTTATCGGCTGTCAGCTGCCCAAGGTGAACCATTGCCTCTTCCACCTCGGAAGTGAGTTTTCCCAGGGGCTGCTGTTTTGTGGTTTCTCATCAGCATGCTATGCTCTCCTCTTAGTCACTGATAACAGGTGGCTTAGGGAGGTTTAAGGCCCAAGATGAAAGGGCCTTAAGGAGTGAAACACACGAGTCCCACTGCTCCACTGCTCGGGCAGTGGGGTGGTAAGTTTTGCTCTCCCATTGTCTGTGCTGAAACAGCTATATTGCAAATTTTTTTTGCTATGCCCATTCATATTACTTCATTCAGAACAAGTGAAAATCTCAAGGCTTCTGCCTTTGACTGCTTTCAATTAAATGCCTGAGAGGAATCCTTTGTCTTCAGCATTTCAGACCACATGAGCAGTCATGGGTTAAAACCTCCCCAAGCAGACTGGGAGCTGCAAGAGCCGCCCCAGTCAGTGACCTTTGGATAATGAGGTCACTGGGAGATTTGAGAGCCATATGTTTGTCTCTGCCCAGGTGCTTTGAGGATGTGTAGACATGTGTCAAGGATATGTCAAAGCTCATGGACACTTCTACAAAGCTCAAGCCTTCCTAAAGCAACCCACTTGCCGGACACTACCCTTCCGTGTGTCTGACCTGGGCTCAGAGGGGCAGCTCAGACCAGGCTCCTGAAATTATTTTATTTAAAACTTGTGTCTTTCCCGATCAGTGTTAAATAGGAATATTCCTGTACTTCTGCTGTGGCTCTTGTAATGTAAAAGATAGAATTAAAAAAAAATATTATTAGTATTGTTATTGGTTTGTTGTTGTTGTTTTTTTTTTTTCTCGTGGCTTCCGGAAACTTCTGATGTCTGTGGCCAACATTTATCTTTTTTCTTATCAGCTGAGTTGCTGATTCAGTTCAGTTATACTGGATTGCTTTGTGTGATGGCCCACTTGTTTTCTTTGGGTGTTACTTTCTTCAGATTTTAAAACAACAGGGGCCCTCTGTGCAAAAGGGCAGGCATTCCTATTTTGAGGGTATTAAATAAAATTTAAATGAATCCTGTGATATGGACAAAGGGGTTCAGTGCACTCTGCAAAAGTTGAAGGCTGCAAGTGTCAGACTCACCTAAATGTCTCCACCGCTTAGGGATGAATGCCTAACTAGACAAGATTTCCAAATGTACCCAAAACCTGATTTTGGAAAATCAGGTCCACAGTGCTTCAGGTCTTGGAAAGGACTCAAGCCCCTGAGTGCTCCACACAGCGGGGGATGGGAGTGGGACAGGGGGGAATGAATGTATTGCCCTAAATTTAATGCCTCCTGTCAGCTTTTGAGTGTGACATGCCTAGACATCCAGCCTTAGAGGGGCTGCCTGAGTGCTCAGCATTGATTTTGGGTATCACTCTGGCAGCGTGGCATTGCCCAGGATGGAGGGTGGTGGCACAAGACAACTTGCCCAGCCTGGACCTGGGACCCCTTGCAGAAGTGGTGCTTAACTGGATTTCAAGTCCTTCCCCTTTACAAACACAAAATCTGAGAGAGATTTAACGGGATGAAATTGAAGTTTTACGATGTTAGCAAGTATTTTGCCAGACGTGCCTGGAGCTGGGATATGGACTATCATCATTTCCGTAAACAGCCTCTGCTCCTGCCCGGCTCCAGCGACAGCTCTCATTTTTCACGCTCCTTGGAGACAGGGTGGCCCTCAGTGTCCTCCACATACTGTTTGAAAACCAGGGATCTCTCTCCTTCAGCTCTATCTCTTTTGCAATTTGTAACTTTTGCAAGAGCCTTGCAGTTCCCCACCTTCTGAACCCAACGCCAAATGTTAGTTGGAGGCTGAAACTTCTCATGCTGGTCCCAGTGAGGGAACATGGTCTCACAATATAATGATAATAATTATTCTTCAAATTAGACCTTGCACTCTGCAGCTTTGCTCATTGCTTTGCCTCTCTGTTGGCTGAGTGCCTGAAATAACAAAGCCAGAGATTGTCTGCAAGGCAGTACTACATCTTATTTTAATAACCATAAATCATTGTGCTTTTTTTAATTTTTCGGAGAAAACCTCTGAAGAACCCCCTGTTTTTGACCATGTTTTGTATATCTCTTGGATTGTAGAAGAACAAATGAAAAGCATTCATAGGAAGGTGTTGTGAGAATGGGTAACTATTACATGCCTGCAAGGTGACAAATTCTGGCTACTGTGTGCACATGAAAGGAGTAGGAAAAGAGCGCCTGGAGACCTGTCCAAGAGCAGGAACTGGAACAGAGCCAGGTGGTTTTGCTTGCAGCTTGGGTAGCTGTGGAAAGAGCAGAAAATTGTTCCTTCTGGCCTCTGCTTGGTGATTTGAATTAGTTTGATTTTTTCATGTGCCAAACCCTGTTGGATGGGGGCAGAGTTGTAAATGTAGGAGAGATGGGGAGAGAAGTACTCCATAAGATGTTTCCAGCCAAGTATATCTGGCATTATGGGGTGAATGTACCATCCATCAGGACAGTGCTGCCAGTATCTTATTTCATGGGGTTCAGTGCTGAATCAGAGCTAGCTCTAACCAGTACCTTGTAGGCATCTGAAAGCCATAGGCTCCACATTTCCCTTCACAGGGGATTAATGCTATGGCTGAAGCATAAGCAGCCTTTTGGGTACGGCTTCCCAAAATCTCACAGCAGGCACAGCTTACAGAAAATTTGCTGAATCACCTAAATCTTTGTAGATTTAGTACGCAATGACCTTTATGCCAGATCCTTACAACTTCTTTGTTCACACGCAATTTGAGAGTTAGCTACGAGCTGTCTGATTATTTGATTTTTGAGATCTGAGGTTACTTTTGTTTTTTTTTAAAGTGTTCTGTGCAAGTTGTTATCATAGTTTCCAAAGAGGAAAAGGCTGTGTAATTACACAGTCTGTCTCTCCAGTTCCTGAAGTCATGAGATGATTTGATCCAGATAACATCTAGAGAGCTCAGTCATGGTCTTTTCTTCTTGGCAGAGCCTGAGTAGCAAAGTGGCAGGTATGGACTGGAGGATGTCAGAGCACTAGCATCAGATGCAGTTTCTGCCTGAAGAGTTGTTGCAGAAGTAAAGGACATGGAGCTGAGATTTAGGGTGGAAATAGAGTCAGTAAGCTCTTTAGCACACCAGTGAATATAAATAGAAGAAATAAAGTACTTTATGGCCATTTTTACTCAAAATAAGCGGAGAAATACCAGAAAGGATCTGATGAGGGAAACATAAAATAGGACAAGCAACTAAATCTTCTCTCTTTTTTTTCTCTTTTCCTTGTGTTATATGATACCTTATCTTCTATAATAGGATAAATGTTTTCCTGCATCTGGTATAGAGATTCTGATTTTCCCAAGAAGATATTATAAAACCAACATCATCTAATGACTTGTGCAGCCTGGGCCATTTCAGACAATGAACACTTCTCAGTTTAGTTGAGGTGCCAGGGCTGTAACAATCAGTGAATGAATTCCAGCAATGTTTTGGACAAGTTCCTGCTTCCAGTTGGCATTCACCCTTCTGTCTAATTCTCTGCTTGAACTCTGTTCCATAGGAGTAAGGCATCAAGCCATTACTGATTTTTTAAGCTGGTTCCCTTTGGCACCAGCTGCACTTCAGCTGACTCCTGCAAACCAAAATGTTTTTCAAGTTTTGTGGAAATTTGGAAGGAGTCTCCCTTCCCTCACTGCCTGAACTTGGAAAATAAATACACTGCTGTATTTTCTTCTACCTGACAGCACATAATCTTTGCCTGTTCTGGAGCTCACAGTGGTTTCCTACATATGATCCCATGTGTGCGTTTCCTTTCAAGCTGTTTTTCCCTGTTACTTGGTGGCAACCCAATTCTGAAACAATCAGAAAGACTTGAGTTGTCAGACTAATTTATTCCTTTGTTGAGATACTAACGAAATGAAACAGGCACAAGCCAAAAGTTTCCATAATAAGGAGATTAATATTAGGCTCTGGGATTTTTATTTAGGTCAATAAATAAACAGGTATGAAAAAATGCTAAGTGACTCCTAGAAACTGTGTTTAGAGTTGATGGTTTGGAGTGCTCAAGTTTCTAAGAAAAAGAGAGAGTTTTACCTACATGCATAGATCTAAAGGAAAATGTGTGTGTGCTGAGTACCTATACTTAAAATCCTGGCCAGAACATGGTTTTATTTCACGCAGTCTAATAGGTGGGCATATTCCAGCTGCCAGTGTCATGAGTCTGATGCTAAACTCATGCTAAAATCATGGCCTAGAGTTGATTAATTCGAGTTTTGTTCCAACAAGGAATTCAGAAGATTGCTGTCACTTTCAGAGCTTCAGCTTTCTACTTGGTTTTCCATATCACCTTCTTTCAGCTGCCCAAGTGCTGTACATTTTCCTGTAACTATCATCATAACAACTTCTCATCAGGGTGAGAAAAGCACAATATATCTGCAATATTAACTAGAAACCTGTTTTACCCCACTCAGCAGACAATCCATATCTACCCAAAACTTTATGAGCTGCCACAATTGCCTCACGGACAGAGCTAATAGGGGGATTGGTATAGCTAGACAGGGTTGTACCATGGTGCAAATGGGATGCATGTGGTAAGGTTTTTGAAATCATATAAAAAAAAATTTAATAAGATTTATCTGGAAAATATTTGATAGAAGAAAGCTAGAGCATTGATTCAGAAAGGCTGAGATTCTGAGATGCCAGAACAATCTGCTTTGCCATGAGATTTCCGTGGAAGTCTTCCAAAACCTATGATCCAATCAGTAACATGTGATTGCCTCCTGCCTGAAGAGAGAAACTACTGATTCTGGGTCCAGCTTTTCTTCCTGATTTCCAGTAACTCAGGAAGTGGTGTGGGCCAACTGGTCAAGGGCTGAGGAGCTATTTTAATGAGGATCACAAGCTGATGCGGAGCCAATACTTCCCAAGAAGTGGTATGTCAGATGAAAATGTGCACACCCTGAAGGAGAAGTCACTGCAAATATATGGTGGCTTTAGAAGATGTAGACTCTAGAGAGACTGGATTTTCCATCCTCTGGAGATATTCAGAACTTGACTGGAGAGGTCCCTGAATCCAAATTTGAAGTTAGTCCTGCTTTTCAGCCAGGTGTTGGACTAAATAATCTGCAGATGTCTCTTCCAACAAAATTTATTATATTAATCTTCTTTTATTTTTTGTGCATGTGTGTAATTTCCTGGATCGTCTAAATTGCAACCCTGTCATTTTGATCAGTAATAAAGTGTCACAAAGCCACCTATAAGAAAGCGTCAACAAATATTTCTGCATAGTGGATTTCAGACAAAAATATGTTAAAATGGGAAGGGAAAGAGTACAAAAGGTTTTGTAAGTAGTCAGTTTGACAGTTAGAAGAAGAAGAACTGAAGGGGACAGACTTTGGGAGTTCTGGCACCAAGTTCAATCTCAGCTTTTCCCTATCAGATCTCTACTGTAGTCACCTTTACACACAGCACACATGATGTAATCCAGCCAGGGCCTTGGGAGTATGGATGAGCTCAGTGCTTTTCCAATCACATTTTCCCTGGTGTTGGTCAGAGTGGGGCACTCCTACAGCAGATGTCTCCACTGGACCTCCATGCAGCAAAATGAAACTGCTTAGCGCTTCAGGTCACCAGGGCTCTTTGTTGCACAAACAAATAACAGCTTAATGAACTTTTCCAGGGCAGAAAAGAACAACTGTCCCTCTTTGTTTGGGACTGTTGATAACTATGTTTGTCAGAAAGTCAGACTGCCTATTGAGAGTGTCTCTTCTTTTTTACTTTTTTCCTTCAGGTTCATAGGTTACAGGTTTGGAAGGCACAATACTGCTAATCTAGAGCAATGTCCTATGTAACAAACATTGCAGGACTCCCCTCAATTCTTCTCATTTTCCCTAATTTTTCAGGGAAAGGCAAATCATGATGGAAATGTTCCCAGTCAAAAAAAAAAAAAAACAAACAAAAAAACAACCATACTTTTTCAATAGGTACTTGCCTTTCTGGTGGAAAATCTGCATCTTTATTTTCTGGTGAAAAATCTGTGTCTTTATTTTCCGGCTTGTCTAGTAAGCATTTAGCAATCAGAACTTTGTTAAACATCTGAGGAGGTTTCCATCATCTGCTCTTATTCCTCATTAATTGTTCTTAATGCAACTAAATGATCACTTTGATGAACTGAACGGTTGAAGCTCTATCCTGCGTGATCCCAAGATTCCTCCAAAGTTGCACCTGGTAGGGGTAGATATCAGTCTATGTCTAACATATTTTGTCTTTGGCTATATTACGTAGTGCAAGCTTCCTGCATTACTCACGTGACATTCACTCTGTACCAATGAATTGTTCTACCCATCTCATTTTTTTTTCAAACTTGCATGCTCAGTGCATATTTTTAAGGTATTTTCTTTGATTTCTTAAGATTCTTGTAACCACCAGAGCTTACAGAAATGGGAGTGTGCTGTAACTGCCCTTATTTCTGCTGGATTTGGCAACTGGAGCAGTTGTGGCCTAAACAGAAGGTCAAGAGGGCTGTCAGGATTGAACCCCTACATTAATTTCAGAGCTGCCTTTAAAGGTGAAAGCAAGTCCTGCCAAATTTCTTAAACATCCAAGCCTTAATGAAGCTCTACTCAGACCTAAGACCATCCTAAAAATTGGCCATTAGACTGGGGCACCTGGAAGTCCAAAGTCTTTGGGAATCACTGTTGGAGCTTATGGTGCTCATACAAAGTCGTCTGGAAAGAGGGAGCTGTGTGGGCTTTCTCTCTTGCTCAGGTCTGTATCTGAAGGTTTTTTTTTTCAGTGTTTCAGAGAGTTTTCCGGATCTATTATTGGAGCTGTTATCCCAGTAGTAAGAATAATACAACTATTTAATTTTTTTTTCAGAAGAATTAATGTAGCTGTACTGTATTCCTTCCATGAAATTCCCTTAAATTTGCCTTCAGATATTGCTTAAATTTGCTTCTAGGCTTGTAAAAGATGAAGGGCATTTAGGTGTGCTCTACAGAGAAAACAAGGAAGGAGGAAAAATCAGACGGGGTGAGGAGTTGTTACTTGGCCAGAGAAATATCTTCTTTGGGATGCAAAGGGCAGGGCTTGAGGGTAGCTGTTGTTGGGGTTCACTCCTGTCTGAACAAATCTGGGTGAGAGATAGGAGGGTGCCCAGCACCAGAAAAAACAGTGCCTGGAGGCACAGGCAGCTTCTGGGAAAATGGGCACACTTCAAAGTCATGCTTATAACTTCTGGGTTACCTGTAGGGGTATGGAAATAATAAAGTTTAGATAAGAAATCTTTCCTACAGGGAAAAATATAGGAGGCAATGAAAAAAATAAAGGGTAGTTGCTTGAGAAATCTCTCAGAGTTCTTTATGCGGGTGTCTCCCACTCCCTGTTCATTTTTAATTTGTGTTCTTAACATAAGACAGGATTAAAAAACCACAGCCAGATGGTGAAATCAGCATTGTGAAGAGGTGTCAAATGAAGAAAAATGAAAGAAGGAGGGGAGATTCTATGTTAATTTATCCAGGGAGTATGACTGAGACTATTACCATCTCTTTAAAAATATGATGTAATTCTCATAAGTTTTCCTTTATTTTTTTAAAATTCCTCATTTTCTCAGCTGCAGGTATAGGGGAATTGAAAAATGAAACCATTGTTCCAATCAAAAGTACGCTGGTAACTTTGCAATCAGGCTGTTTTGTTGAGAGTTTTGTAAAAATACAGAGCAGTCCATGTGTTGGAGAAGGGTTTTTTGTTTTGAGAAGAGTAGTTGGTGTATTATAGATACTGCATTTCTCCTATGAGTTTTGGCTTGTTTTCCATAGTGACAGTATTTTTGGTTGTCTCAGTGAAATAACCATGTTTTATATTTGCCTTGTTACAGGATTAAAATGCTGTCTTATTATTTCTTTACATGAAGTAATGGAACAGAAAAAATATGAGAAAGCCTGGCATAGGGTCATTTAAAATCAAATCCATGTTTCCTGATAGGATTCTGTTCATTTACATGTGAATGCTGTGTGTGTGTTGATAATTACAGAAATATTAAATTTTACTAAGTTTCATAGACTATAGTAGCACAGGAAAGGCTACAGGGAAAGGAAGTAAAACAACTGCAGAGACAATACAGAAGACATATAGACAACAGAGAAAACCCAGAGGAGGGATGAACCAGAGCAAGTACTAAGTTAGAGCAAAAGCAAATGAAGAACAAACTCTGCTTTTGGAAGGAGCTTGACTTTAGTGTTCCTATATATCAATTATGATTGACAGGGATCTTTAATTAGCCTTACCCCTGGATCTTAAGGGTGAGAGAAGGGTATGAGGGATAGCAAGAGGAATGGATAGATATTGTAACAGTGTTAAGGAGACACAGATTGCTGGGGATTGTGTTAAGCATTATGAGAGACCCTAATTCGTCTGGAGTAGGCCGAAGGACAAGCGGTACTGATGACAGCAGTATGACCCACGTATTCCAGGGTGTGAGGGGGCACAAAGTTCTCTGTTGAAGTGACTGAAGTCTCTATTCCAGACAAGAGGAAAATCTTACTGAGAAATTCTCCAGGTCCAGTGAGATAAATAACGGCCTTAAGAAGATTAGAGGAGAGAGGTGTTTCAAAGAGTAGAAAAAGGGCCATCAGCAGTCATAGAGGTCAAAACGGGGTGGAAGGAAATGCAAATTGCCAAACCCCTAACTGAGACATGCCAGCAAAGGATATTAAAACAAACAACAGAAAGTTCTGTAGTTGTATAGGAAGAGAAGTGAATCTGCTATACAGTGAGAATTTTATAAGGATTAAGGGTAACAAAATGTGACACCAAAATAAAACAATTACTTGGATTCAATTTTCAATGACAACTATAGCACTGATTATGAGGTAAAGTCATAACATGAAAGAAACATGGGAAAGAAAACACGAGAAGTTTTACTGCTAATAAACTACAACTCTAATAATACTGAGAAGAGGCAGCATGGGTTTGCCAAAGGTGTGTAAATGGATAGGTCCCTATCTAAGAAAGATGCAATATGTCCCANAAATAAAACAATTACTTGGATTCAATTTTCAATGACAACTATAGCACTGATTATGAGGTAAAGTCATAACAGCCAATGGGAAAGAAAACAAAAGAAGTTTTACTGCTAATAAACTACAACTCTAATAATACTGAGAAGAGGCAGCATGGGTTTGCCAAAGGTGTGTAAATGGATAGGTCCCTATCTAAGAAAGATGCAATATGTCCCAGACTTCAGGTTTCTTAGTGATCTATATGGGAAACACAGGCATTCTGCAGGATGGAGGGATGAACAGAGTGTTTCCAGGGTGAATGAGTACCCACTCAGGCAAGAGAGGAAGGAGCACTCATGGAAAGGGCAGTGTCTAGGCAGTGACACTGTGTGATGTGTTTATATTAATGACCACAGGATAAAAAATAAGGATGTGCTGGTGACATTTTGTAGTTTCTTGAAGCTGAGAGGTATGTCCAGTGCTGCAGGACAAGCTGTCACCTTCTAGAAGAGCTGGGTACCCTGGATGATCAGAGTTACAGAAGAGGTGACACTCAACTCAACTAGTTAAAATTCAAACCTCTGTCCTTGCAAACTAATTGAAACTTCTGCTAATAAGCTGTGAATTTGTGATGTGTCTGGGTTCATATATCAGTTATGGGATGCTCATGTACAGCCAATCTGTTAAACGAAAAAAAAAGGAAACTTGTCCTAAAAGGTATTAGAGGAAATATTTTCAACTGATTTATTTATGATACACACAGAAACACAACAGAGGATGCTGAAGACCTTAGGGTGGAATATTCACTTCTGGCCGTGGACATTCAGAGCTGAGCTGTAGAGGAGGATTGCTAAAGATAATTGAGAAAGTGGCATCTGATGCAGAAAAGCTAAAAGAAATTGTCTTACTTAGTATAAAACACTGAAAGTTTGGGAGAGGACAATCCATAAGACAGAGTGAAAAAAACCCCTAAACAGCTCTGTTAAAGACCTGCAAATGGGAGTCAAGTGAATACCATGAGTTCCTTTTTCCTGGAAAATGGGAAGGAATTCCTAACCTCACGAGGTGCTGAACTCTGAGAAATCATTAAAAAGCTGTATGACTTTTTAGATGGAGCTGGCAGTTTCTGAAATGGTTTATAAAATGCTGCTACATACACAGCAAAGCATTAGATAAAAGGCAGTTTGTCAGATGAAAATACAAACATAATAAAAGATGAGAACCTGTTCTGTATATCTATCTATCTATTTGTATCTATGAAAACTGCCAAGTCAATCAGAAAAATAATGAACACAAATAATTCCTGGGTTTTTTTCCCCTTAAGTTTGAGGTATTTATGCAGACTATGTCAACAGTTATGGCTAATTTAGTTGAAAAATTTGTGTATACTGTATGATACAAGGAAAAATTATGGGTAACATTTCCTTTATCCGAAAACAAAAACCAAAATAATCTGCAATGCTGCTGGCCATCATTACCGGTATTACCGGTGATAAATCTCTGCTTGTGCTTAATTATGAACTGACATTAAATGCCAACTTGTACACCTCCTGCCAACACAGGGCTGCTCTTCAGTTGGCTTCTGCCTCTGACAGAGTGCTCTCACCATGAGTGTGAGTAATATGTATCAATTGCAGCATTGTTTACCAGCTTCTCCTCCTCATAGAAAAAACCTGATGGGATAAATTTGGATACTGAATATGAACCTCATCTGATATAAAAATTACATCTGTTCACAATTTTAGGTGAAAAGCAAAATTAATGAAGGAAATATCAACATCTCCAGAAGCAGAATTCTTTAGGCAACTGAAAGGTTGCTCTGCAGATTTGTTATCTACTTAAACAAGATTTCCCATAATTTGTATTTTCCACAAAGGGCTAATCTGTTCATAACATATTGCATCTTCTAAACACTTTGTAATCTTGACAAGTGGGATATTCCCTACTTGTATTTTTTTCATTTCTAAGTATGCTTAGTACACAGTTTGTGTTCATAATGTCTGGGTCCCTTTAAAGTCAGAAAAAAGAGAAAACTTTTCCCCTTCTTTGACTCCTGTGATATGATTCGCTCATAGCTTTTCCTTCTCCACAAGGCTTAACATGGATTCCTCCCTTCTGAATTGATAAAACACAGCTGGTTATACTGTCAAACTGCAAATGTCAATGCATGTTGACTAATGGGTGAACTTTAAACTGAAAAAGGAAGAAATTCAGAGAAATGTGCATTTCAAAATGTAGATTATACATGGAAATTCTCTTTATATTCTTTGTTCAGAACTTCAGCTTTTACATTTTTGTTCATCTCTATCTCCAGGATCATAAACACACAGATTTTGTCTGCATGCACCAGGCAGAAACACATATGCTTACTATTTTCACTGATACCTTATCTCCCTTTGGGATTGTTCTCCTGTGTCTGCTGTTCCTTTCCCCTTGTCATGTGCTTTCTACTATGTACTTTGCCCCTCATCTAAAGGACTTGTATAATCTTTCCTACTGCTGCTCTCAATCTCTCCCATTCCCTCTTCTGTCCGGCCATCCTGGTGCTGATCTTTCTTCAAGGAAAAATTTCTTATCCCTCAATCAAAGTCACAGTTTACCTGCTCTTCTTTTGTAAATTCATGTTTTTCTGTTGTGTACTGTTGGCCAGTATTGTCTCCGGGACATTGTCCTTCCTAAAGACTGTGTTCTGCTCCCTCTTCTAACATCCTGTCTCACAAGCAGTCAAGAGTCAGAAGCTGCTGTTCTTTCTGTCCTCAGTTTCTAGAATTTCTTCCTTCCATTCTCTTCTATTTTTTCTTCCTAACTGTTCCCTGAGATGTTCCCTGCATTCTCTTTTGTGGTTTCATTTGGACCAAAAAAAAAAAAAAAAAAAACCACACAAAGTCACATATGATGCATGTTAGTGATTGCAAAGATGTCATTATTGACAAAATTAGTTGCACTTTCCATATCTCACCCAGATAGGGAGGTCTAAAAGGTAGCTGTTTCTTCTAAGGTGAGATGAATCCAGCTTGGTTGTGAAAAAGTTATACTAGTAAGAGAAAAATTGTTCACAGCATTATGTTCCTTCCCCTCTTGCACAGAATTGCTATAATTCGGATAGTTACAATTGCTTAGAATATATTAACTAATTTATCCTAGAGACTCTGGAGAAAACCTCTATGGTCCACGGCAGCTCTTGGTAAAACTCAGGAGATGTAATTGTTTAATTGGCTATCCAAATTGTAAAATAAGCTCTGTGAACACAGATGACCATCACATCCCTCACCAGGCTATGTTCCATGCACAAAGTTCCCTGACTTTGCCTTTCCTGTATATAAAAGGAAAAACATGCATTTGAACACTGAACTAAACACTTTAAACTATTCAGTTAACTATAAAATTAATTATAAAATTAAGTCATTCTCTTTTGCATTCTTCTTTGCTTTAGCTCAGCCATATAAGCCTCCTTCCTGATCTTTTTGTCCATACTCTGCCTGCTACTCTTCAAGACCTTCTGTTGGAATAGGAGTTTCCACACAAAATCCTTTTAAATTCAGACATTTAATTATCTTCCCTTTTGCTGCAAGTTAGGCTTTGCTGCATCTCTCAGATAAAGTTTTACATATTTTTATTGCCTAGATGATTTTGCAGTAATTTTTTATATGTCAAGAAATGTTATTTTATCTCTGCCCTTTTTTTTTCACAGACAATTGTAATTGAAAGGCTAAGATTGGTGTGGCTGGAGAACGCCTAGGTCTGCTGCCCCTCAGCTGAGAGGGCCTCCCAGAAGGGCTGGTGTTAATGGCATCCAGATTAGTAATTCATCAAGACCCCATCACATCCACCTGCAGTTTTGTGGTGTGCTTGTAGAAAGGAGAGCAGTGCTGTGCAGTTCTGGTTTGTTCTGTTTAGCAATTGTTGCCTTTGCTTTCTAGACCTGATGAGATAGTTCTGGGAGCAGTTCCAAAATGAAAGCTTTCTTGGGGTTCAGTAAGAAAGGCTCTGTGTCTCACAATGTGGTTTTGTTCCCTTATAAAAGTTAAGAAATTCACAGTAACAACCCCAAACCGTGCTGCACAAAGTATGGTTTTCAGAGCTCCCTCTGGGAAGACCTCTGCATCATTTTGCTGTGGCAACCAGATAATACTGAAGAGCCCATGAAGTGAGTGTTTCTGCAAACTGTTGACTGAACTCACAACAATAGATCCGTCTGCTCTCTTGTGAAAGGTGCATAAAGCCAGAAAAAGTTTCAAGCAATACAGGGTGATTAGTTTTCCCAGTAAAATACCCAGGCAAGGAAGTTCTTATTAGTGAATACACAGTAAACCCCTCCCTTTTTTAAAACAAGTGTAGCTTTTGCAAAATCTTGTTTCAACATGGGCCTCTCAGGATAGTTAATAAGCCTTGCAAATAGTTGGAAGGCAAATTTAAGTGAAACTTAGATGGGTGTTTTTTTTCACGCTTACAGGCTAAAGTGAGACCTGGCTGACATCCAGATATCCAGAAATATGAGTGGTCCTACTGGCTCTCCTTCACTGGGAACAGGTGAGTTCACTCAGAGCTGGCAATAGCCGGGAGTCTACCAGAGGCAAACAGAGGGCAATTGTATAAAGAACTTGGCCAATGCTTCTTAGAGGAAAAAGGCTAACAAGCAACCCTGGAACATCTTCTGTACTCCTTGGACAAGATTTAATTCGTGCCACTGATAACAGTATTTCCAGGCAGCAGAGAGCCTGAAATCAGTATAACCTTTACTTTATCTCACCAGCAGTGGTGGTCTCAAATGCCTCTTATGTGAGATAACCAAAGGCTCTGGGAAGGCAGCTGGTGGGAGGTCATGCAGTAAAATACAGGTTGAAAACTGCAAATAGCCCACAGACAGCAGCAACTGGATGTGGCATTCTGAATATAATGCATTTCTAATTGCCACTTAGACGAAATCATGCTGTGTCTCTTTTTGGTGGATCTCCTCATGTTTTCTCTGCCATCTAGGACAATTACCCGTCTCAATACCTTATCTTCAATAGGGATAAAAACAGAAAAGAAGAAATGATTGCTATCAGACTCCTTTGGGAGATCTAGTTCAGCTGTGACCACGTGATATTCAAACACCTTTTTTTGTTCTTGCATATTGCAGAGTCATACAGACATAGGTCCTGACTGACACTTTCCTTTGAAAAACAACGAGGAGTGACTGGGCCACTGCCTGGGCAGCGCTGGGGCACACTGGCAGCAACTGGGGAAGGCTATTTCCTGCATTGTTATTATCAGCCTGGCACTAGATGACTGATGCCAAATTATTTTAATTGAAAAAGAAAAGGTTATTTTTCATGCCAGTATCAAGAGGGTAAACTTCTTCTCATTTTGTGCTGAGACAATAAAAACATCATCAGCCTTCTGTTGTCCTCGTGGTGCCCTCCTCTTCAGTGGACAGCAGAGCAATGTCCAAATAGAAGTCAGTGGTGTGAGGAAAAAGGAAAGCTGATTTGAGTGTAATCATCTGTGATTTTTTTTCCTGGAGAGTTTCAATCCCTGGAAAGATTAAAAATTATTTTATCTCTACTACAGGACTGCAGAAGGGTTTAAGGGAATTACAAAACAATTTTTTAAAGTAGGCTTTTTTACAAAAGGTTTAACAAGCTTATGATATTTCTATTATTTTATTCTTATCACATGGTGAAATACTTTTCTGTTAGAGTGGAAATAAGATCTTCTTGTTAACATTTTAGTACTAACTCTCAGTTGGGCTGTCAGTTCAAGCAGCAGGGCAAGCAAAAACACAGTGCTGCCTCTGGGAGGTCCCTCATCTGAGACATATCTGAGGGATTATGAATCAAGTGAGCACATTTACAGAACAAATCAAATTATTCCTCTCAGGAAAGTTTCTGTCATAATCATTAAAGTCACTTTTACCCAGTGGAAGGTCAGGTAGGATTGTAAGAA
Organism: Climacteris rufus; assembly: GCA_013398175.1. Classification (NCBI taxonomy): domain Eukaryota; kingdom Metazoa; phylum Chordata; class Aves; order Passeriformes; family Climacteridae; genus Climacteris; species Climacteris rufus. Next base: position 326,174 of record VZRZ01007703.1, read on the forward strand.
TTGTACATTCTCTCCTTTTTGGCATCTCTTTTTAACACTAATTTCAATTTATGTTAGAAGAACTTTTCTTTGCACAGCTGATCTCAAATGTCAACAAAGTCTCCCCTGCTAGAAGCTCTGTGCTGCCATAAATCACGTGGTTATTGCACTTCAGGGATGTTTGAAGCTCATGTGCCCATGAAGACACATTTATATCTGAAGAAAGTCCACCATTTAAACAGGCAATCTGACAGATGGTTTCTGTCTCCGTAGGTATCAAGTAACCACTCCATCACCTAATCATTTATTATAACAATAATCACCATGAAAATTTCCCAAAGGGAGGCTTCAATTTTTCACTTCAGAAGCCACACCAAAGGAATTGAATCTGATTTTAGTATTCATGTCTTCTCATGAACTGTTCTCTGTATCTTTGTGCTCACAGATAGGCATGAATGAAAATTAAATGAGTGAGTGCTTATAGAAAAACAGACTGTAGTAATGTTCTGGAGGAGGGAAGGAAATTAAACCAGAGAAAACACTTGGTGACTTCTGGTGGCCTGAGAACACATTGTGAGCTCCCTCACTGAATGTTTCCTTTGTACCTCAGTTATTTATCTGAGGACAGCTCATGCAGAAAATGTTTTCTTAGTTTTAATATTTCATAGCTGTGAGCCTCTACTATTGTAAAGACACATGCATTGCAATGCTGACCAACAAAGACTATCTGCACTGAGCTGCAGCCTGCAGGTCACAAGTTAATGTGGTGCCATTTGCTGGTCCAGGTATTTTACAGTGCAGTGAAGCCTGTGTATGTTGTGAGTGCCCAGCATAGGATGGAGGGTGCCTGGGGACCCACAGGATTAGGCTCAGAATTGTGACACCTCATGATGGTCCTGTGCTCCTCCACAGCTGTTGCCTTTGGGAGTTCTGGTCCATGTGAGCTTAGGGAATGTTCAGCCACTGACTGCAGAAGGGTGGGGGTTCCTTCCTGCCTGGTCACCTGGGTCAATGAAATCACTTGCAGGGTCCACAAGTCCCTTGGGAAGTGGTCTTACCCCTGGGAAATTTTTCTTTCTCCCGTGGAAGGTTAGTGACCAGACCCTTACATGAAAATGAAGAAAAGCCTTCGGGTTTTTTTGCCAATTCTTTTATAATACCTGGATATTAATTTAATCTTTTTAGCATCTGTGGTGTGTCAGGGGCACCTTACTCTCACAGCATGGGTCCAATGTCCCTTGTCATTGCAGAGAAAGACAAGCGTTCTGAATTCAATCTTTTTGCTTTGGCAACTGATGCCTTGGACGACTAACTGGCTTTTTGGAAGTTGATTTTTGGAAGTTTGTTTGTGTTAGCAGAAGAAGGTGCAGAGTCTCATCCTGCTGACTCAGTTGTTCTCACCTGGAAGGTGGCTATGGGAGCGATCCAGTGCTGCTGGTTCCTGGTACTGTCCATTGTGTTTCAGCCCTCAGGGATTCACGTGCTGTCAGTTCTCACTGGAACCAGATTTGTGCCCAGTCATTTAAACTGTAATTGTAAAATTGTAAATTGTAAATTGTAAAATACTTGGCTTCAGCAGGGGCACATTTCAACTGTTTGTTTGAGAACAAATTATGAGAATATTCTCCTCCCTTTCCCTTGCTTCCCTCGCGTGTTGTCTGATTCATAAGGCGTCATCAAAACCCCCTACCTTACCTGCACATGGAGAGCTCGTTTCCTGAGAATTTAAAAGCCACTAAAGAACAGTCAAACGCTGTTATTTTATTTTTATGTTTTGTGCAGTAGAGACTGAAATGCTTGGCTTTTCCCCCAGAAGTTTATTATTGCATTGTAAAAGTAAAGTTGAGTGAACAGAGCTATTAGTTCAAAATGAGGGGCAAAGATTTCAACAATGAAATCAGAAAATTGCTTAACTGAAGGGAGATAGAGCCAGCTCTCCCTCGAAGCCAGCTGGAAGCCAGTTCTGCTCTGTAATGGAGTGGTGGGTCTCTGGCAGGGTCCTGGTGCCTCCTGCCTGTGATCTCCTCCAAGGGGTTTGACTTCTACAAGGCTCTGTATGGTGCTTTGTGCCTGATGGCTTTGAGCCATATGAAGCTGTTGCTGTGTAGCCTGTGGGAGCAGGAGGATTGGCTCTTCTCAGGCTCTGTGTTGCCAACTCCCTCCTCTCTGTGAAATGTAAAAGATGTTTCCTAGCTTTAGTCAAACCAAGACCATCTCAGTGGATGCAACTTAATTTAGTGACAAAACATCAATTTCCACCATGCTCTTATCTTTCAAATTCTTCAATTCTGGGCTTACAGGAACTAGTAATTTTGACTAAAATGCATAGCATCACATTACTGAAAGCCCTTTTTTGCTCTGCCTGGAGAAGACCTGCAGAGAGAATGAAGCTAAAGGAAAACAGGGTCTACCTGTTTCCAGATGGAATAATAGACTGTTGGAAGGATGAAAAACCACCAGGCACACAGGATGTTAATCAATGGCTCATAGTCCACATGGTTAATAAGACATGAAGCACTTTACACAGGCAGCTTGGGAATTCACACTGACCCAGACACTGGGTGTTTTTCTTAGCTCTACACAAGGAAATGGAGTGCAGTTTTAGAAAGTATGGAGATAGCACTAAATTAGAAGGAGGGATTGAGTTACAGGGATGGCAGAGCCAAACTGCTCTCTGATACAGCAGGAGGAACAGTGGTGGACAATTCCCAACACAGCCTTTTGGGGAATTCACATTGGTTGTGAGCAAAAAAACTCCTTATGTAGGAAAGAAGTGGGGCACTGGAGCAGGGATCCAGGGAGCACCATCCTTGGAAGTTTTAAAGCTGTACTACACCTGATGTAACATCAGCAGCAGCTGTGCTTAATCCAGAAAGCTGGATTAAGGACCTACTTAGGAGCTGGGTTTTGATCTTGCACTTGCTGAAGCCAGTAGTAAGGTCCTGCCAGGTGAAGGACTGGAGACTTTCCCAGCTTCACCTTTCAGCCCAACTGAACTGAACAGCAAAAGCTGTTGCTTTTGCTCACATGTAAAATGACTCTGAAATTATTTTATTGTGGTTGGACAGAGGGAAATATCTGTTTTAATACCTGTTTTTATATCTGTTTTTATATTTGTTTTAACTTTGCAAATCATGGCAATGGATTGTCACGCTGGGAGTACTGAAGGTGTACTGAAGTGCTAATGGCTTTTGAAGCAAGGGGAAGAGGCAGGTTAAGGTGGGAGAGGCAACTAGGTGAAGGGAATGAGACCTGGCCAGGGAAAGTGATTAAGAAATATGTAGATGAGGCATTGCTATAAAGAGGTGGGGTGTGCATGAAGCGTTAACAGAAAAAACATTACTCTGAAACAATCGTGAGAAAAGGGAAGAATTTAAGGTGTGTGAAAGGCTTTCCAGCCTCAAACTAGTATTTGTGGCAATTGGGAAGAAGGACCTATGTTTTGTATATCAGTTTTTAGTAACTGTAGATGTTCCTTTAAATTTGCTAGAATCATTCCTATGTAGTGGCATGTTGCAGAGTTTCACAGGGATCTTTTGAAATATACGATATGATCAGATTATGCACATTGCAAGTCAGTGCTTAATGCTGGCTGGAGGAACTTAACCTAGGCATTTGCTAATGGTTATTGAACACAAGCCTCATTGAGGTTTCTGAGTGCTGTGGCTCTCCTCTGGAAGGGCAGACATACTCTGTGAACTTCACAAGGCTGTCAGATTGGAAGAGACAGAAGGGTTGAGGCTGCCTGGGAAAGGCACCAGCCCAGCACTGTGTCCATCGTTGGGGCTGTGCTGAGAACTGGCCCAGGCTGTGGCCATGGCTATTGTGTGCCATGAATGGCTGCTTCATGCTACCCAGTCTGCAATGGCTATTTTTAATCCCAAATTCTAACATGTGGGTTTTAGAACAGCGCTTGTCTTAAATGTGAAAGAAACCACAGAGCAAGGGACTAAAGGGCTGTTTTGAAAAAGGTCTGGAAGGGAAGCCACACAGACTGGAAAGCTGCCCTGATAAAACCCAGCTTGAAAGAAAAAAAAAGAGACTTCTCCTGACGAAAAGGGAATAATCCTTTTTAAGGCTGCCAGCCAGAGTCACAGATTCAAGTCTGGGTCATATGCCGGGGTTGACTCTAATTATGTATAATGATGTTACATTTTAATTATAAACTTGTTAACCCAAGATTTCCTTGACCTAGATGAATAAGGAATATATCTCAAAGAGTAGTCAATATGAAGTTAGGAATAACTAACCAGCACTATGTTCTTTCAGAGCTGAAGGAGAAAGCTGTAACCTGTGCACAACTTGTAGGTAAGAAATGTTCTGGAGTAGGTGTCTAAATGATCATGGTCCTGACAAAGCCACATTTTGGAAGGGGATCCCTTACTCTATCTTGTTGGCTGAGAAGCTCTTCTGAAGCAGGCTGCAGGCACCTCCCCCTCATTACAGTTTTTAAACTATTAATGACTTCTTCACAACCTTGTGGAAGTCCAGCCCTGACTGAAATTCCAGCCCTGACCAAAAATACCTGGATTGCAGAAAGATGAGATTGAACAGAGAAGTGTGTTGGTAGCCTCCAGTACTGCTCAATTATGAATTTAACAGCTCCTCTCCAAATTGAAGGACATAAGTTGCAAAGCTATGAGTTTTTTCTCAGACATTTATGTACTTTAGTCCTTTTAGAAATGGTGTTCACAAAAAAAGATTTTCATTTTTTTAATGTATAAGTTATCTGAAAAGTTATATTTGTCTATGCAAGAAGCTTGTCTGGGGCATATCTGGCACATATGTGTTAGTCAGGGACATCTTGGACTGCTGCAGAACTTTCCTATTTACAGTAAGGGAAGCTTTGGCCCCAAGTGCTTACTAATGGCTTTAACAAAGGGTATAAATAGCAATTACTTGGATAACTCAGTCAGACCTGACTGTACTCATGAGTCTTTAATGTTCTTTTTTTTCCTAATTCTGTGGGAATTTTTTGTATGTGACATCCCAAAAGAAGGTAAAAATGTCTTATGCTTAATAATGACTAAACATTACTTATTAGAAGATAATTTTGTCATTAAGGTAAAGACCTTTCCTCTTCCTTCCAGGCCTGGGGTAATCTTTACCTCCCACAGTTTGGATCTGATTTTTTCTCTAAGACCCCTTGGTGATGTTAGTACAGTATTTTGAAGCCCAGAGTTAAGATATTGCTGCATTTTACATGAAGAGGAAAAGAAAGAATCAATCTTTTTTTCTTTCGTTCTTGTTCTAAAGAACACTCTGGCAAATGAGGCTGCTTCAAGGAGAGGTGAAGATTAGTGCTATAAAAGAAAGATCTTTCCTCCTTGCTAAATGGAGGGGTCTCTTGAAGAAAAACTGAAGGAAGCATGATTGAAAGTGTGTGGAAGCCACAGAGCTCCTTCCATTGCCTTCACTGGGTTTTGATTTAGGCTCACAGAGTGTCCATTACATTTTATCACTCTTTCTGGACACATAAAATGTTACTTTTATTGTTTAAGCAAAAGAAATCATGAATGACTTTAGCATTCACTGGAGTGAGTCACTGACTTGAGCCAAGCGTAGCACAACTCAGGGTTCAAAGCAAACCCCCATAGCCTTGTGCTCCACTCCACTTTCTGAACCCCCTGAGCAGCTGCTGTGCCAGCCCTGGTTCACAGAGACCTGCAGCACGGGCAGAATTGCTCCTTGCTGTGTCCACACCGGGGTACCACGTGGGTGAGACAACACATTCCTTAAAATCATTTATGTTGGTGGCACTCCAAGCCTTTTCTCTGGTCACTTCTGCAACCATGAATGCATCTCACAGCAAGCACGTGTGAACCCCAGAGTGAAATGCTGTCCCAGCCAAGTGGTTGCTGCCAGATGAGGTTGTGACCATAGGAATTTCCCTTGAACTGTATTTCCTGGGGTTAGACAATGGAACCCAGAACCAGAGCCTGTGTGCATGGGTCTGGCCATGTTCATTGCCAGTAGGGACTCTTGTCCTCTTCACATCATCTGCTGACACTTACTGCATGGCCATGCTCTTTGATAGAGGCTTGCTGAGCACAGCAAAAGTAATGTGGCTGACCTGAAAGAGTCATTCCAAGTTGTCCCTTCCCTCAGATGATTAGGAGAGGAGCAGGATCAAACCTCACAAATGTCTGCTTTCCCATGGAAGTGCACATATTTGATGTGCTGTGCCTCAGGACAGAGCAAAAATACGGGGACATCTAAAAGTTGTGGGATCTCTGCCTACCAGTGATCCTAAAGTGCTACACCTAAAGTGCTGTTGATTGCTCTTTACCTTCCATGGAAGGCACAGTCAGATCTAAGTTACTGTAGTGCTCTAGGGTATAGCACACTTCCCCCTTGCCCCAGTAAAGGAATGCCACAGTCAGGCTTCAACAAGGCAAGCCAACACACACCTTGTAAAAGGCCTCAGTCTGCTCTGTTCATGAAAACCATAAAGCTACCTCTAGTGACAGCTGGGACAAGAATGACCTCAGACTAAATACCCTACCAAAAAAACCTTCCAACTCACTGAAGGTGAGTTGTGTCTTTGGGTGTGACCATCACCAAAAGCAGAAGTGCTGAATATCTTGACAAAGAAAAGCTCAAAGAGAAACTGAATTAGTGGACAAATCTGCCTCTGGATGCACAGGCCCTAATGGGTAGAAACTGTCATAGGAACTTGTGGGGCAAAGTAGAATCATTCTGTTACTGAGGTCTTCTTTCTTCAAGTGGTAGAGTTTAAGTTGTCAGGGCTTTCTCATAAAGATTTGCATCAACACAACTTGGTATTTTGGGGCTAATTAATGTTTTAGTGGTGCTCAGCCATCTTTTTACTTGGGACCTGCTCTTATTTGCTTTATTTTTTGGTCAATAATTCTAGATAGTCTCAGGAAGTTATTAGTGGTTAATTCTGGCCTGTGGAGAAATCCCAAGGTTATTTGTTGGAAATAAGCATGCCCTTGAAAGGTAATAATTTCCTTTGAAAAGGATATAGACATGAAGGAAAGTCACTGTGCTGTGTGCATAGTGAATTCTGGGTGTGTTACCATTGTAGTTCATTGTCCCTATCACTGCTGCCTGGGTTTGTCACACCTGTGCCATGTTTGGCTACAAGTTTCTCATGGTAGTTTTTCACTTTGTGTCCAAGCCGTTCTCTGTCTAACAAAGTCCCTCTCTTAATTAAAGTCCCATATTCCTGCTCTTATATAAAGAAATTGTAACTAGATAGGAAGAAATGTTCACAAAATGATTATGGCCAGTAACCAACACACAAAAAGGCACTCTAAAAACACATAACTGATTTTTGTCATGGTAGAAGGACATCACAACGTGGCATTCACCAGAGTAAACATTGCTGTGGGGCCTGTTTGTCCCCATTTCTGATCAGCAGCCCCTGTTGTGGTTTCTCTGATGTATGATGGCATCTTGGATCCAACCCCTTCATGATTACACCCACTCCTGCATCTGCCCCAGAGACTGTTGGGCTGGAGTTCTCTAAACCAGGGTCTTGTGGCAGCCTCAGGCTTTGATCTCTCCTGCAGTGTCTCACTGTTAGCTCAGCTTTGCTTTTATTGGGCAGGTTGGCTAAGCTGTTGCAGAGTGATTTATGATCATGGGAGAGCACTGTAGTGTCACAAGATGATACCAACTCCTGATGGATACTCACACATAAGGCCCTCAAAATAAGTGCCTCTTGCCTATCACCCTTACACAAATATGCATTTACATTGACGTTTATGATTGCAGTCTTGAACTGCTGCCAGACCTATGTGCTTATTTTGGGAAAATGAACATATGATTCCAAAGCTTCATTGTTGCAACAGTGGAACTAAATCAAATGTTGTCATCTTGTTTTGTTTTTCTGGTAGGCAGTGTCTGGGAGCATTAATTTGGTGTCTCTAAAAACTGCATTTTTGAATTGAGAAATGCTTTTTCTTTAATTCCCTCACTCTAGTTTTTTACAGTTATTCGAGTGTTTTTTGAGCTTTTCTAAAGAGTTAGCTGAGTTGTATGTTTGTTTGGGTTTTCTTTTCCCTCCATATTTTAGAGTTGTAGATACTTATCAAATTTGCAGGTGTCTCAGTGAGCCTGGTGCCCGTGCTCAGTTGACTATGCATGGGGGTATGCTGACCCATTGATGCACTTTTTGAACATACAGGTCCAGGCTTTGTTGCACTTCTTTTCAAAACTTTCAGCATTTTCATCCCAAGTCTGTTCACCATCTGGGGCCAGTGCTCGTAGTGTGGAGGAGACAGAGCATGGTGGAAGGCGGCAAGGTTTTACATGTGGATAGAGTTGTGAAATAATGAGCACATGGATTATGCAAACGCAGACAAAGGCCCTTTAATAGTCCCGTCATACTTCATTTGGACAAATTGAACTGGAGCTAGTCCTGATTCTGGCTCTGAATGGACATATGAGGAGCTTGCAGGTAGCTTTGCCTCAAGTCCTCTGCAAGGGGCAGTCTGTAATTGCCCAGCCCTGAGAGCAGGATTTTGCATGGTGTGATCAAAGCAGTCTCCTAATCATGCAGTTCCCCAACACTTTGACTGAAAATAACAAACCTATTCAACCCATGAGGAGTGAATGCGTGAGAGATTTTCACCTGCTTATGCAGGCTTGGAAAAAAGCACTTGGTTGTATGCATTATGGTTCAAAGCTGGCTTAAAGTTTTGTCCTTTGTTCGGATAGTGGAGGTGCCTCATCCTGCCTTTTGATGGCTTTCGTGTTCAGCTCTTCCCATTATTTAGCTAAGACATATGAGCTTGGTTGCTGTGCTTTTATCTGTGCTAAATATAAATGGAAAAACAAACTGAACACAGCAAGGTAAATAAAGAACAGGAAGTGTAAGACAGACCTCTTGAGACCTTCAGTATTCCCACATGTTTTATGTTATAAACCAGCAGGCGAGCACTGGTCTGCCACACAGGTGGAAATGTGTGTGTGGAGGCCACTGAACACAGAATATTTACCCTGTATCAAATGACAGGAAAGGGTGAATGAAATAGCATTGTGCTGAACTGCTGTGAAAAGCTGTGAGGTTTCCAATACTCCCCAAATTTCTCTAGGGTGGGCTGGTGTTTGCATAGTTGATTGCAGTATAAAAACACAGAGGCAGTCTCAATCTACTAAGAAAAAGATGTCCTTTAAGTTGCTGGTAAATAGAAGTGCTGCTGAAATCCTGTGTGCTTTTATTGCTAGGTATGAAATTTGGGGTAACATTCTGGAGCTAATTATTAAAATTAATACAATTTTGTGATGAATAGCTCTCTTTCAACTGGAAGGACAGGCAATATCTGATATCAGACCAGCTGATGCAACTGGACAAAACAAACAGAGCACTCTTCATTTTATGGACAGGACCATCAGGACTGTCCGAAGCATGTCAGTAGCTGGATGTTAAATTTTTAAGGGCTGTTTACTAAAGCCAGACACAGCACATAGCAAATTGGTTACTTGAGGTGGGAAAAGTGGAAGGTTTTCAAAGAGTGAATAAAGATGCAGGTGTTGAAAAGATGCATGGGAAGAGGCAGTGGGGG
>VZRZ01007703.1:335715-395751 GCA_013398175.1 Climacteris rufus
GGGGGGGGGGTATTTCATGGTATTCCTGGAAGTTTTAGCCATTTCCCGGAGTATGACCTGCTGTCAGTGAGATGTGAAGGCCTTCAACATTTGGCAGGTTTGGGTCTTTAGTGAAGATTTCTGTGTTTTCACACAGGCAAGATACGATGATGACTTGATGGTGGAGTATTTTTATAAGCATGCTTTTCTAGAGGTGGTCTGGAAGGGGGACAGCGTGCCAAGGTAGAGGTAGCAGTATTTCGGTTTTCTTAAAAGGAGAGTAAAGACATAAAATATTTCACAAACTTTATCAGATGTCCCTGGTTGTTCTTAACAATTCCTGTTAAATAATGGAGGATATTTAGTTTCCACAAGTTAACATCCACAAATACAAAGCTCAGGCTTTGTCCAACTCAGAATCTTACATGACATTTGCAAGTTTACTCCTGCTAACCAACTGCATTGAAGAGCTGTGACTAAAGTCTGCAAGTTAAGAGCAAGCCCATGGTTATTCATTTTCTGACAGTGGGAGGTGTCCACCTCACCTCTGTGGGTGCCCCTCTACCTGTGTGTGTGCTTGGAGACTCTTCTGTCTGCCACTAATTTTATAATCAACTAGAAAAGATAAAAGAAGGCATGATTCTTAACCCAGGATAGATGCAGAATGGATATATAATGGATATTCACCTCACCTTTTTGTAGATACCCAAAAGTGGGGTGCCCTACCATGTAATCATAGAATCACACAATAGTTTGTGCTGGAAGGGACCTTTAAAGGTCATCTAGTGCAATGCCCCTCCAATGAGCAGGAACATCTTCAACTAGATAAGGTTGCTCTGAGCCCTATCCAGCCTGACCCCAAATATTTCCAGGGATGGGGCATTCACCACCTCCTTGGACAATCTGTTTCAATGTTCTACCACCTTCAGTATAAAAAAGCTTCATCTTTACATCTAATCAAAATGGACCCTTTTTTAGTTTAAAACCATTACCTCTTGTCCTATTGCAACTGGCCCTGCTAAAAAGTCTGGCCCCATCTTACTTATGAACCCTGCCAATAAGGTCTTTTTTGAACCTTCTCTTTTCCGGTCTGAACAGCCCAACTCAGCCTTTCCTCTTAGGAGAGATGCTCTATCCCTTCAGTCATCTTCAGCGATGACCTGGCTGTGTGGGTTGTCCCAGCAGCCAGTGGTGAGAAGAGGCAGGTCCACTTTGTTCACGGGCATCACCATTTCAGCTTTGAGCCTACCAGGAAGATATGTGACTCTCCTACACAAGAGCAGACAAATGCCGCCCTCAGTGATTTGTCTAGCTTGACACAGTTGTGGAAGAGCTGAGAACTAAGCTGAGTCCCTTCAGGAACAAAGTCAGAGTCTCCAGCACCTGTCCTCTGTTGTGTTAACCATCTTTTCTGTGTATCAGTGGCAGTAGAAAGTGGCTGTAACAGGTTCCTGTGACCACTAGCAAGTTCCACTATAGATCCGAACTCCCTGAATGTGGCAGGAAGCAAAGTCTATGGCTTCAGAGTCCAGTCTGCACACACAACTTGGGAGAAGGGGAAGGACACATCACTACACTGACAGCCAATTGTTACACCAGAAGTAGATTAAAATTTGTCATATTAGATGTCTTGGTGTTGGCATAAAATTGCTTCACATCAGACAACTGAAATTGTACATCCCTCTTTGCATCTGGCTTTTTCCCTAGATCAACAGTGGGAAGATGAAGGGAGTATTCCAGGAAATGTCCATAAGGATTTGCTCTTTTGTTTGTCATTGCTCGTCTTTCTCTGTGGTGCATTTCCCCCCTGTTCTCTCAGGAACTGTGTGTGGGACAGACCATTCATATTACATTAACTAGAGGTTGCTGGGATCATAGCTGGATGAAGTATTATTAGGGAGTTGACTGCATGTTGTGGGTAGCTGTCAGTGCTCCTGCAATATGTTGCTGAGGAGTTCTCACAGAACACTAAGCTGTGCATCACTGATTATTTTCCACCAATGGATTATCTGCACAGGGCATCTATTGCCTTGCACTTACAGTGACTGGAAAAGAGATGGAATTATGCCAAATTTCTATGAAATTCGGGAAAAGGTCTGGGTATTTTGAATGGTTGTTCTCTCCTTTTCATAGCTTTGAGGTTTGGGTCGTGTTTGTCTTTTTTTTTTTTTAATAGGAAAATTTCTGTAATTTACTGCAAAGTTCCTTGCTTTGACACCTATGTCAAGGGTGTGAACCTGAGCACATGAGGCAAGCTCGTTCTTCGTATTCTGGAGTGTCTGAGTGCATTTAATTCTCCATGCAGGCAGATGGGCTAGAGAGTGACTTTTCACCCAGACAGGGCTGGCAGGAGCCTGGTGGGGATGTTGCTCTGTGTGTGAGTGTGTGTGTGTCCCATATCTGACTGCATTCACGCTCATGCCGGGAATGTGCAGGGACACGGTGCCAGAAGGTGGCACTCCAGGACTCCAGGTCATCTAACATATGTCCAGGGCTGTGCTGATCCTCTCAACACACCCCAAAAGTACCAGTGCTGCTGGTTCTGTTGGTGCAGACACACCTGGGCGGGCTGAGAGCTGCTTGTCTGCAGAGGCTGGAGATGTCCTTACTGCCCTTCCCTGCACTGGGAAGCAAAGGTGTATCCCAGAGACCAGGAGTGCATCTGTATGGCTCTCTTAAGCTGGGGTTTGAGCTCTCAGTGGCACCTTCCTTTGTGCCTGCTCACATCCCCACCAGGAGAGCTTTTGCTGGTGCCTTTAGCATTGTCCAAGCAATGCCCAGGCTGGGTTGGAGACAGAGCCCTGGCCAGACAGTCTCCTTACACAGGCCTTAGGGATGAAGCTGACTTGGTTTTGAAAGGGAGAAAGTTTCCCACTGTAGGATGAAGTCATGCTGTGATTCTTGTCCTCTGAGCCAATGAACCAGCCTTGCTCTTTTTTTAATTTGATGTTACAGAGGGAACTGATAAAACTGCTGATCTTGCTTGTGCGCTGGGGAGAGTGGCTCTGGCAGGTTGGTCTTGGTCTAATAGGCAGAGAAGCATAGAGATTTTAAAAGTAATTACAAAGCAGGCTGCAGACTCAAAAGAATTAGTGGGCTATTAAAGATTTGAACTTAATAACAAGCTTGACTACTTCCCTACCAAAACACTGTTCCCATCCTCATGCCCAATTAGTGCTGCCACCTTTACACTCAGGGGCAATGGCCCCTGTCTTTCCCTCCCATGCTCTTCCTGACAGTGCATTCTCAGCTAACGCAGACATTTCTGTATTTGATCATCCTGCAACCTGCCAGCACATGGAATGGCCAGCCAGTTGGTGTAAACTGTTCCTCAGCTGTCGGTCTGATGTGTCAGTGCAAGGATCTCCTCTGCTGTGCAGAGAGCTTTGTTGCTTGAGGTTACAGATGGTCCCTGAGTTTCTTAATCTGTATGGTTACTTGCTGGGTCATTGGATAGGCTGTGTAACAGAAAAGAATATTTTCACAGCTGAAGTTCAGCAGTTCCCAGTTATGCATGCTCCTTGAGAAACAGAGGGAGCTGTACCTATTTGCACTTTGTTGTCACTGAATTTTTCAATTGCTCTGATGCTGACACAGTGCACAGAGGGCTCATATAAATATTTTCATAATTTCCTGCTAGGGTTATGATGCAGATACTTCATTGTCAAAAAGTCTTTAATAACATCACTGATAGTGGCTTAAATTATAATTTAGCCCACACCTTCCCACTTGCTAAAGATAAGTGACTGAGTCTAGTTTACTGGAATGTGATTAAATGATGTATCTCTGATAAATCTCTCCAAGTTTCCCTGGAAAGCAATTTTCACTTTGTTATAGTACAGAAGCCGATAAATGAAAATATTTGTCCAATAGGACATCATAAATTTCATGACAGGCTTTAAATTTGCTTGGATGAAATGTTTAAAGTGAAGCAGTCTAATCTAAAAACACCCTGGCCTTTCCAGAGCTCAGGAGAAACTGCTTTGTCTCCTCCATTCAAAAGTATACGAAATTCCTTCTGCAGAGGAAGCCTGATGGTAGATGGAAGCAATATAGGTGTTGGCTGGGTTTCAAACCAGAGGAAAACCAACACCATCTGAAAGCCAGTATTATAAATAATTAGTTAGGATCATTTTTGATAAGTTGATTGTGCCCCATAAAAGAGTGATTGTGGTACCCACCATAGCCCCAGCAACTTGGACATAATCCAATTTTTACAGCGGCGCAAGATTAAGTTAAATCACTTTTCCAAATAACCATGATTTGTTTGATTTGCTTTCATGAGGGCTTTTGGTTATGTCAGTAGTTGTCAGATGCAGACTGACGCTTGTGACATCTCGTGCCTTTCAACTAAAGAAAGTCATATAAACTTTGTTACCCTCCAGTTAGATGGAGCAATGGTCTTTTGAAAATGAATGAAATCCTTTAGCCCTCAGCCCTGAAATGTGATGCTTGGGTCAACCTTCAGTGTTGCAGGAAGTCTGTATGGTGATGTTTTATGCTGTAAACCTACCTTCCTTATATTAAAGGCATACTGAGAGTGGTGCTTAAATAAAGAATGACTGTGAGCCTTTATGTGCAGCTGCTTTCTGAATTGCTGAAGAAAATTTTTACAAAAGACACTTAGTTTTATATACATACATCTCATAGTGGTACTCAGAAGAACAAAACTTGACTTTTGGTGCTAAAAGGTGAGCAGGATTTAGTTTTGAGAACTGCAAGCTTAATCTACTTCTCAAATTTTAGTCTTGACATACATTTCAGTGGGTGGGCATTTTCTTTGCACAAATTGCCATGGTCCAAAGATTATTGTTATTAAGGATGAATACTGTGACATGCCACAAGGTGAAGGCTGCCAGGAAGAATGTGACTAAAATAAAAATAGAAAAGAAAGCAAAATAAAAGCTCATACAAATTAATAAGTTGATATCTCAACTACAAGCACAAAATACAGCCACTGCTTCATAATAAATAGAATACAGAATAAAAGAAACACAGTCTTCCAAATAAAAAACATTTTGCTTCAGGAGAATATATTTTTGTAATAAATTAGTGAAAGCTGGCAGATTTTTTGAATAACAATATTCAGTGAAGGAGCAAGAGTTTTTATTTATTTCCCAGCAGCTGACAGTTAATCCAGGCCCTGATCCCACCTGGGTCCTCTTGGAACTACTGAAATACAACTAATCCCTCATGATGATAACAATGTACAGGGCATATGTTACAAAAATTCTTATTAAGCAAAGAGTACAAAATTTGTCCAGTTTTGCTTGAGCTTAAGAAAACCATTAAGTTTTTCCTTGCAGTCCCTCCATCAGAATTGCCTTTTTATAGAAAAAGAAAAAGAAAACGAAAAAGAAAAAGAAAAAGAAAAAGAAAAAGAAAAAGAAAAAGAAAAAGAAAAAGAAAGGCCTAAGGAGGTTTTTCTGCAGAGAAGCACTGTAGATTTCAAAAGCAGCAAATTTGTATCTTGAGGCTCTTGAAATGTGGGAGTTCCAAGTAAGGTTTTACTCCAAATGCTGTCTGGGAACTGTACATGGATGACTGCAACACATTCGTTTAGCCTTTATTATTCTTGCACTGTAACCTGACTTTGGTTCAGGAAGAGGAAATCCATGGCCTTAATTGAAGCCAATCAGTGAAAGGTCATGGGGTAATACTTAACAGACAGGGATGGGGGAAAGGAAAAACAAGGAAAAGGTAAAGTCTCCACTTGCTTCAAAGACTCAGTTGGATCCCTGAGACAGAGCACACCTGGAAGGAGAATGAGCTTGAACCCCAAATATACACACCAACTGGGAGTCATAAAATTAAATGGAGTTTGTTTATGTTATTTTCTTCCTGTTTCTCCAGTGACCTGTGCAGCAGAAACCCCTGTGTGGGAGACATGGGTGCCTACTGCAAAGGTTCAGGTGTTTATTACCATAGTGTGACTGTGCCAGAGGAGCCTCAGTGTTACTGCTAAGGACCAGATGTGAGGTTCTGTGGTTTCAGGTAGCCCAGAGGTTGGATTTAAATGAGATATTGACAGACACTATTTCAGAATTTGATTAGTTGTTTCTGGAGTTGTTTTGTTGTTGTTGCTGTTTTTGTTTTCACTGAGATCCACTAATAAAACAACTTCATCTGCATTGTACAGTTAGCTCTTTAGTTTATTCCAGGGCTTAAGTAGCCTTAAAGTCAAAAAGTATTTTGTGACAGCTAGACTATCTTTCCTTGTATTTTTGAAGTCTGCTGTTCCTTACCTTAGCTACAGTGGACAGGGAAAAGAATTGGTTTTATTTTTTATATTTTAGAGCTGGTCTAAGTCTAAGCTGGTCATAGTCCCAAGGTTTTCTCATCTAAGACAGACACGGTCATGATCCTTTCTGGTTTAAGATGGACATGGTCATGGCCTCTAAGGTATTCATGGTCTAAGGCACTCTCTGAGTAGTCCAGCATTAACTTTTTCAAGTTCCAGGTTTATTTGAAAACATCCAAGTCAATTAAGTGCTTGCTTAGGTTAGAAAGTAGTAAATGCTTTGTTTAGCACAAATTCACAGGCTGAAGTCGTTAAGCCAGATTCTTCATAATTTACTGGGCTGTTCACTGCGTGTTAAGCATTTCTAAAACTCACACCATCTTTTTATGATCTGAAGTGGGCTTCTAGATCATCTGCTTATCTATGTGTGCCTAATTGAGATGTTGTATCTGCCCAGGCGAAGAGAATAATGAAAGGTCCTGACCAGCCTTTATCCAGAGACAAACTTTGCCTTACCTAGGCCTGCAGAGAGCAATGTAGGCATGCTTCATGACAGATATAATCTGAAAGCCCTTTTTTTGGGGAACATGTTTTTTTAGTAGAAATACCTGTGATTCAAATCCTTAGACCTGACCAGGTTGTTTTGTTCATGGTGTGAAAGAAGAACTTTTACGAACTGCTCTGGAGTATAAGTCTTCATCCTAGCTTAACCATGAACACCCAGTCATAAACAGTTCTGGGGACAGAATTTCTGCCTTTTTGCAGATACTTCTAGAGAGCAAGTCCAGGAAAATTATGTGTCTTCAAAAATAGGTCTTGCTTCAGTCTGTGTAAAGAAGCATCTGTTTCAAAATAGCAAACATTGAGAGATTTTGTGAGTCTTAGCTATTTTTAAATGGTTATGGGGGATAAACAAAAGGAACTGTGCCACAGCAAGACTAACTAACTTAATTTTAAGTCCAAGCCCACATCACCAATATGGCAAAGTTCTTGTCTTTCCCCACATATTCTGGAGTTCACCCCATGTAATGCAATCTCTGTGGCCTCCTTAGCTAAACTACACAGCAGGATTAAGAGTACAATGTGTGGGTAGAACTAGGAGACCATCCAAAAGAAAAAAAGATTGAGGAACATTTTTCTTGTTCAGACACCCATGGAAAATAATTTTTCTTTCCTATAGTATTTGGAATTTGTGATACCAAGTAAACCCCTCCTTTCAGAGCTGGACTTCTGAGACTCCCCTTGATTTTTGCAAATTTGAGTATTTTGACAAAGTTACAGTTATTTCCAGGCATATAAAGATACATCTATTGTTGTTATAACTCTTATTACTGCTGTTCTTTATACAACTTTTGTGCACTATTTTCTGTGTGCTAACTGTAAGTTTTGTAAAATTACAAGCTTTATCCTGTATGTGAGGGCTCACTGGATTCTTTGTGCATGGGATCTCATTTTATGTCTGGTGTGTGTATCAGATACCTTAAGCACAAATATATCTTTGAGAATGCATCTTTAGACTTTAGTTCCTGATTTGTGAAATGAAGAGAATAACTAGAAAATATTTTGTGAAAAGAATTGGTACAAGTTTACATCTGCTCTTGCTCCGTATCATGGTAAACTGAAACCATGCCTATTTAGGACAAAAAACAGTGCTTTGATCTGCTCTTGTGCTGCCGTTGCCAAACCACTGCACTTCCAGAGAGTTAGCAGAGAAGTCTTGAATCACAGTTGTGCAAGTGAGTAGAAAGTTTGATCCATATTATCTTCCGTTTTGATGGCTGTTTTTTGTGACTTCCAGTGCAATTCTCAATGACCATGTGAAACCTGTGTAAAAAGTTTGGGGACATGTCCATCTGAGATAGCTTTTGCTTCTTTGATTACAGATGAATTGGATTTTTGTCTTTAGACATGTTTTTTGCAGATATTCATTCAGGTCTCTGTTTAAACTTCTAGACTGTCTTTCCTTGTGTTCAATTCATATTAATGGATTTAACTTGGAAAAACAACTTAAGAGTCTCAGTATCTAAATAACTGACTAGCCTTTTATTTCTCTGTGTGACTGCATTACTTGCTGCTGTTCCCAAGTTTAGCAGAGAGCTTAGACATCTCTATGGCCTTTTGCTGAAAATTTTCTACAAAACTTAACATTGGTGCCACAGGTGGTAAAAAATTAAGATGGTCAATAAGTTCTATTTCAAAGCCAGGAGAATTCATTAGCCATTCATTCACTTGAAAAAAAACAGAGTGGAAAATTATTAGTGCAAATCCTACAGAACTAGAAACATTCATTTGTAAAATACCTGTGCTCTAATGGGAACAAACCCACAAAGCTGCTCCCATTATATAGTGTGCAGTGCCTTAGACATCCCTCTAAGTTGTGCAGTGGATAGGTGAGTTCACAGGGCTTTAGTGAATCACAGGGATTTAGTGAAGATGTGTATAGAAGTGGAAAAACTCAAAATAACTGAAACATGAAGTAATGACAACAGTAGCCTCCAGGGATATATTAAGTGTGGAGAGTGCTTACCACAGAAAATTTGTACGGACATTTGCTTTCCTGGCATTGGCTGGGCCTTATGGTTGTTATTTTGAATATTTATTAGAACAATACCACATGTTGATTGCTTACAGTCTTTGAATTAATTCTCACCCAATGTAGTGAGATGGAGCTCTGAGTCTTTTCAACAGTTACATATCATAATTTCACTTAGCCCTGGCATGATTATGGGATACTGCACTTTTATGATAAATTGTCTGGCTGTGAAACCCTCATATGCCCACAGAGTGATTTCCAGGAGGGAAAGCAGAAGAAGCTGGTTGTTTAGAGTAGAGTCTGCTAATTCAATGCACAGCATGAGGTGGAAATCACAGAATAATGTTTCAGCAAACCTGGCCAAAGTAGGGCAAGTAGGACTCTGTGTGACCTGCAAATGGGGAATAGGAGGAAGTAGCAATGAATGCTTGCAGCCCACAAAGCCAACTGCATCCTAGGCTGCATTGAAAGATTCACAGCCAACAACCATGGACGAAGGAGGTGATTCTTTCCCTCTACTCTGCTTTTGTGATATCCCACATTTAGAACTGTGTCCAGCTTTGGGACCCTCAACACAAGAAAGACATGGAACTGTTGGTATGAGTTCAGATGAGGGCCACTAAACTGATGACCAATTTGCAGGTGAGCTGTAGAATACTGCATTAGCCTTCCTTGCTCTGAAGACAGGGGAGGATGTGATCTCCATCAGCAGATACATCCTCCTGATGGGCCCAAAGTCCAAAACAGTTGCACATTCTGTAGCTGTGGCTCCTATATGATGTCTGCCATCAGTGGTCAGTTTTGGAGAGCTGTACTGGGTTGACGTTGGCTTAACCATGATGTCAGGGTCCTAATAGAATTGTCATGAATGCTTCTTCACTTTCATTAACAGATATCTAGCACCTGTCAGTGTTCTGAGGACAGTTCTTACCCCTGAATTCATCATCTTGGATGTCTACCATAGCCTATGTGGCCCTTCTGGCTTGTTTTTGACCACTTAACTTGAAATGTCTGTTGTAATGCCCCAGCTAACATGCTAAATCAACCTATAAGTCAAGGGAGAGTGACAGTAGTCTTCAGTGATTCCTATTGCACGACTTTCCTTCTGAAGGTGCCTCTTTTCCTGTAACTACAGAAGGAAAGTACCATAGAATCAAAACATTTTCTTGGGTTGGAAGGGACCACATAGATCATCTAGTTCTAAGCCTGCTGCCATTGTCAGAGACACCTTCCACTAGACCAGGTTGCTCAGAGCCCCATCCAATCTGGCTTTGAAAACTTCCAGGAATGAGGTATCCACAACTACCCTGGGCAACTTGTTCCAGTGCCCCACCACTATAAGAGTGAAGGCATTTCTGCCTAATATCTAATCTAAACCTACTCTTTTCCAGTTTAAAGCTAGTCCCCCTTGTCCTGCCACTGTATGCCCTTATAAATAGTCCCTCTCTGTGTTTCTTGTAGGTACTGGAAGGCTGCAATTAGGTCACCCCAAAGCCTTCTCTTTTCCAGGCTGATACAAGCACTACAGTTACGTGCTAATGTTCATTACAGGAACTGCGGTATCCATGATAGATGGATAAGCATGGAAGTGGCTCTGGAAGGCTCTTGCTGTGTTACTATGTTGTGTAGTCTCTTTTATAATCTGCTGTGTCTGTGTGACATAAAGTTTCTACCCATGGTATTGATGGCCATTACCAAGCTTTCAAGATCTCACAAAGCTTGCCACATGTGTTTGAAGTTTATAATATGCTTTTTATGTTAAAATTGGTTTTCCCCAGAAAACAAATTTGCCCACATTCTTTCATTTCCTGCAAAGTTCATTAGGAACATGGATGGGGACTCTGCTCATTGGGTGGAATTAGACCCTTTCTGGGTCAGGCCAGAGTAACCAGTTGCTGGGTTTTAGTGCTGGTAGACAAATCAGGCCCACGCAGTTGCTTCACTCTTCCCTCAGTGGGTTGGGGGAGAGAATTGAAAGTGTAAAAGTGAGAAAATTCATGGATTGAGATAAAGAAATTTAATAAGCAAAGCAGAAGCTGTGCATACAAGTAAGCAATGCAAAGTAAAACACGGAATTCTTTCACCGCTTCCCACCAGCAGACAGATGTTTAGCCATTTCCAGGAAAGCAGGGCTTCATCATTGCAATGTTTACTTGAGAAGGCAAAGCACTTTTAAACATTGCCTTTCTGCTCCCTCTTCCCCCAGGTTTATATGCTGAGTATGGCACTGTGTGCTATGGAATGTCCTTTTGGTCAGTTGGGGTCAACTGTCCCAGCTGTGCCCCCTCCCAATTCCTTGTGCACCCTCAGCCTCATTGCTGTCAGGGCAGAGTGAGAAGCAGAAAAGGCCCTGGTGTTGTGTAAGCACTGCTCAGAAATAACAAAAACATCAGGGTGTCATCAACACCGTTTTCAGCACAAATCTGAAACACAGCACCGTATGAGCTACTATAAAGAAAATTAACTATTCCATCCTCTGCCAGTGCACCAGCGAAGGGAAGTGTGTTGCTTGGATGCCAAAGTTGGCTTGAGATGTGCTAGTAGTGCTGGAAAAGGTTGTGATGCTTTAGTGTGCCAGCATGGCACCTCAGCTAATCAGCCAATGATGTGTGGACATGGCTATAAGGGTAGTGCAGAGTTTCTCAGAGATCACCACTCTAAGCAGCACCAAAGGGGAAGCAGCAGATTGTCTTCTCTGTGCTATAAGCTGGTGTGCAGGGCAGGCAAGTTGTCAAGACTGGCATCCAAAGTTAGAGGTGACAGCAGTCCTTGGAGAGGATGCGTGTTTCTCTTGAGGGACCATCTGGGAGATGGTTTATATATACCCATGCCACCAAAGTTTGATGTAAAGCACCCCTTCAGACCACTTAGTCCATTGAGAAGAATTATTGTCTGCAGCACATTGGCAAATTTCTTGTCTAATCTGGTTCTTCATATTTAGGGAAATTATCCTCTGTGATCTGGGGAGGATATTTAACAGTCTGACACACAATTTTTTTTTTTGTGGTTTTTTTTGTTTGTTTGGTTGGTTTTTCTTTTTTAATTCAGTCTAAAATTTTGTCGACTTAGGTTTTACCCTGTTGCATCTTGCTGTATCAATGGAACAGCCTTAAGCAAAATTTTTTTCTTCCTTGAAGCTTCAGCCTTGGTAGTGTTTCACATCATTATTAGTAATAAAACCTATGCAGATGTAATTTATGGGGCACATACACAGCAGAGCTCACTACACAAAGGCGCACCAGTTCAGCGTGGAGCCACAGGCCTTTGTTTCCGGATGATGACTTCATTGGCTTTGGATCAGACCCATGGGGAGCCCCAGTTAAAATAATCATTAAATAGCAGAGTTAATGTATAATTCTTTCAAATCCCAACAGTTTTTAGAAGCTAGCTTACTACTGTCTTGGCTGTTTTATTCATTGCTGGTTGTTTTCTCTCCATTTGGAGATGATCTGATTTTCTGAAGATCTCATTTTAAAAAGGCTGAGCACAATTAATCAATGCTGTTGGGCTGGTTTTCTGGAGTGCTCATTACATTTCAGATGTGCTGAGTTCCTTTCTGTAATGCCTTCTAAATGCATTCCAGATTTAACTTTCTGTCTCCTTTGCAGGCTCTATTACACTTCACAGACTAGGCCAGTGAGGTAAATTCATGTAGCGCCATTGGGGTAAGTGTTGCCATGGAGGCCAACACCAGATGGGTATTGGGATTCTGTTTTTCTTTACAGACAAATCATCTGCATGATGTGGGTGGAGAGGAAATATCTCCTCTTGGTCCTCCACTGGTGTTGAAGAACAGCAATACTCTAATAATTTGAACCTAGGAGCATGTAGACACTCCCACCTCCCAGGTGCAAGGCACCGTACAGAAAGAGAAGAAAATGGATATTATATTAAATAACTTAAAATCTCTCTCAATGGTCAGTTTCAGACAAACAAAACCAGAATCAGACGGAAATTCAGAGGCCAGACCTGTCAGCCTGACTTGTGACAACCTTGCCCCATCACCTGACCTGGCTGCTGTCAAGATACTTTGTGGGCAGTCACCATTCTTTTAGTGTGGAAAACCCCAGATATTCTTCTCGACTTATATCTGTAGTCCTTCTGGATGAAGAGAAAATTCAAACTCCTGACCCAAGATGTGTAACATGGCTATGTATTGATCACTGTTTGAACGAGCAAGTCAAACAGTTTAATGACACAAAGTTTCCTCAAAGGGAAGGAAGCATGGCTAGTACAACATCTGGCAATGTTGATGTAATCTACTGCTTAATTCACATCATCTGTTGTCAGTCAGACACACTCAGAGATGCAGTGTTGTACAATGCAATTGTTCTAAACTCTGGGCACAAGATTTCACTCCAAAAGTTTGGGGAAAGTTCCTTTTTCTGCTGTGCACATGTGAGACATCATTCTTTTGGGGCTCCAACTGAATGTCAGTGTTATATGATTTGGCTGAGCATCGTATTATGTTCCCTGATAGACATCCATGACTTTTTCACCCGGAGAGATAAATGGAACAAGGTGAAGGTATCTTGACTGATTTTAGCTGGTCTGTGTGAAACACTCATGGGATGCAGATTCCTTTCTATGAGCTGTTTTCCTGCTTCCACTGGCCTGCTGATTTGCATGTATGTTGTGCCATGAATTTGTTCTTCCACCTTATTTAGGGAGTGGAAAAGAATCCCTGTCTTGGGGAGGAACTGACATAACATATTATGATGGATTTCTGAAGGATTTTATGTTCCCTTCATTAAAAAAAACAGAGTTTTAAGGTCATATGCACTTGAGAAAGATTTGAAAGCTGTGATCTCACAAGTGGTAGGATAGTACTGAGAGGAGACAAATGAGACAAACTATATGCAAGGAAACATGATGCTCCTGTGAAGGAATGGTCTGTGAGTAGAGGTAGTAGGGAGGTGCTGAATCCTAACCTTTCAATCAACCTCATGTGCACCATTGAACACTGCTTATTTTAATGAGAATTATTTAATCTTTAATGAAGGTTAGCTCACAAATACCAAATATTTTCGAGGACAGAGCATTACACGGTCTCTCTTTGAAATTGAAAGCCTTGAATCCCTGTCAGTGCTTCATTCTCCTCAGTTCTCTGTTTGAAGTCATGAATCTTGTTTTTCCAGGAAAGAGTAGTTAAAGTCTATCTAGACTGAGGGTGTCTAGCTTATTTTTTCTTGAAAATCTCCAGTGCTTAGGGTAATAAAAGGCAGTGAGGGTTGTGTAGTTTCAGCCTCAGAAAGAGCAGCTTTTGCATTGGAGTCTGCTTTTCAAATCCCGCCATGGCAGACCTTTTAAATAACTGATGGCCTTGCAATTGTCACTTCTAAAAGAACAGATAGAGTACATCTGAAGAGAAGAAGAGAAATATTACCTAGACTGGAGATCAAAGTACACTTCCACTGGGACCAAATCCAGTTAATGCTATATTTACTTTAATAACCTCCAAGGAAGGGTACCTATCCATTTCAGTCTCACTGTCATTAATGAAAGCTACCAAGGAGGAAATTGGAGATTCCAAAAGTCAGCTGCAGGAATTCATCTCGTGCCTATTCAAATAATGGCTTGCTGATTACTGAAGCTTTCATTTCTGAAGCAGAAAGGAAAACCTGCACTTTGAAAGCCACATGGAGGCATATGAAATACAGAAGAGCACTCATGGGTTCAGCACTGATTTATCAGGCTCTTTAAATGGGCAAGATCTATTTCCCTCTCCTTGTCAGCTTCTCAGGGACCTCTGACTGCAACATCCAAGTGTCCCAGCCGTGGCTGGTAGTGAGGCACTGTGAGCTGTACACGTGGTGGTGGCTACATGCATTGTGCTGGAGAGTGCACGGGCTCTCAAGGGCACAAACAATGCCAATGCAGCAACTGATTTAGACTGTCCTGTGCTTCTGTGAACAAGGTTTTAATCCCAAATACACTTCCAGAACAGATTTGCAGACAATTTATTTTAGTGTGTTTTAATGGTGTGCTCTGTGAAGAGCAAGAGATGCAATCATTCAGATCCATTTTAGATGCAGGCTCCAAGAAAAACGTAGATAGGGTTGTGGTATTCTCACTTTTTGCTATACCTATGCTACTAAAGACAATGAGTCAGGACTGTTCTCTGACCTGGGCACATCCTCACAGCATGACTCATGGGCTTATGGCTAAACTCTTCCCTTTGAATGAGGTTGTCAAAGATGCATTCTGAGATGAATCCTCCACTGTGGCCAGCACTGTTATTTGGATTTGATAGTAAGGGTGGCCATGAGATGGCATTCAAGCCTGTGCCGTGTATGGTTTAAGTTTACTAGTGCACATGTAGTAATAAGGCCAGGATAGGTTTCACCCACTAGTGTTGAAGGAATCTGGTGGTGCTGACTCCATCTTCCCCTCTCCTTGCTTATCTTTGGCTTTTTCTGTCTCTCTGCACTGTTGTTGCTGTTGACAATAAGGGCCATGACTTCTGTCCACCCCTGAGAGACCCCCCTGTACCACCCAACAAGGAGAGCGAGCTGTCAGCACAGTAACGTGGAGCAAACACTTTCCATTTGAACACACAGTGGAGAGGCTTCATGGGCCACAGGGGGCCAATGGGATGCAGTCAGAGGGTTGCACCACCTGTTGCCCAGGTGCTGTGGAGGGCTCTGGGCCTCGCAGAAACAGAGATTCTGTTTGGGGTACCAGCTTCTCTTCACTTCTGGTGATGGGAGTAGTAGCTGGGTGCTACATGTCTTTTGGACTTCTAGCATAAGTGACCATATATTTCACTGAAATTGTGTCTGTTTATCACAGATTCCTCCTTCCCTTGGAACTGTCAAGGCATAGAATAAGAGAGAATTCTGAAACAGGACAGATTTTAAAGATATTTCTCAGGAAGTGCACAAAGTCCATGCTGAGGGTTGAACTCAGGTCTTGAGCTGTCCATCAGAGCCAAAGGAACATTATTAAGGACTCAATGATGAGAACAATTGAAATTAAACCTTTGGTTAAAGGAGGATTTTTAATATTTTCTCTTTTCCTTTCCTAGTAATAAAAAAGCTAAGTATATAAAAATGCTTTTATCAGTTATCTTCTCCAGTTAGTGGTGTTAGTTAAAATCATACAGATGTGTGCAGAAGAGAAATAGGGTAAAATATATGATATATACATATAGAGAGACGAGTGAAATTACACACAAAGCATATGTGGAAATAGACAAAAAAGTGAGTTCTTACATGCTTTAACTTTATTGTGTGGTCACAGCTGGAACATGTGCACAAGAACTTTCACTCTTCTATCAACAGCTGGTGCTTGACTGCACTCTCACACACTAACAACGTTGTCATGCAGAAGATCTGGTGAGGAAGGCCTGCTGTTCTTACCACTGCTATTAATCATGCTAATTAGGGCTGGTGATTAGAGAGAATACAGTTACACTTTAGGATACATGGGTTATGGGAAGTGAAATATTTGCAATATTTACTTTTCCATGTCGGGAAGGAATTGCCAAGTATCCCTTTTAAAAACCTTTCAGTGGATTAATTTTCTTATGCCAAGCTGAGGGGTCTCAGGTCTCATTCTCAAGTCAGGAAGTGATAATAGGACATACTTCAAGTTGTGTTGCCTATTGCTTTGGGTGCTAGTAAACAAAAATCAGCCTTTTCTCAGAAATTCACACTAAGGCTGGAATTCAGAATTTAAAAAGCAGCAAACAGCAAGACCCTAGCGGAAAGTGAAAAGGCTTTGGGATGAAACTTGGAAGATCTGTGTTTTATTCTTAGCTCTTGGGAAAATTACTACAACTCCTGACTTCTTTTTTCCTTTTTCACTCCTTATTCTGCTTATCTTGTTTATGGGAGCATCTTTGCTGTGTGTTTACATGTCTGGAGGTTTGCTGAGGTTTGCTAGTATAATACTTGCAGCAGCTCTTTCCATAGCTGTAGCCACCTGTAGCCACCCATGTGACATGTCTGGGAATGAAGACTTTCCCAAGTGCTGCTGTCTGACAGTTTATTGTTCCTTTGTTTTTTATTCAGAGAGTCTGATAACTGTAAGTCTATTTGGAACAGCATTTTTTTTCTGTGGCACTGTCATCAAATTTTGGCACTTGGGGTATGTATCCAGTCATAAGTAAAAATTTACCCTGGTTATTACAGCTGGGGAAAGGTTTTTGCTTTCTTTCAGCATCTGGAACACAGAGTAACAGTGATCACGGTGGAACCAAGAGTATATGACCTAGGAAACAATGCTTTCACCTTTCTTCCAGGTGAATTCCATTTTTTTCAAACACGACTGAGTTTGTAGCCAGTTGTGTGGTGGGGGTGGGGGGGGCCAGGATCCAAGGCATGACATTGAAATCTGTCACTCAGATCAATGACAGAACTGAATATGAAACCTGTCCTATTCAGCACATGCTTTAGCTCTAGTCTGTGGGGAATGAGCATCTGTCTTTTGTCATTGCTGGCATCAGATAAAGAACAACCCAACCACACACAGCTTCCAGTCTCCCTTGATGACTGGACCACAAGAGCCAATGAACATGCTGAAGGTGAGAGGAATAGATTTTCCTAGGAATCAGCTAAGAGAATTAGGAATAAGTAAAAATGTTGCTTAGTCCATTGAAAAGGGATTAAGCCATTATTTTTGTAAAACTAAGTCCTAGATTACCATTTCATCTCTGTCTCTGCTTTCTGTGCTTCTGTTGATCCCCTTGACTGGTCAGCTCCCACCAGCTTCTGCATGAAGAACTGGAGGAGCTGTTTAGTTTGAGTGCTGTTTCCAGATTTTCTAATTTGCTCCTGGCCTGCTCACAGCATCACCTGCTCTCCCTTCACTGCTCCTTCTAGCCACTGGCTTCTAGTCTTACTTTTTTCTCATACTCCTTCCAACTCCCAGAGAATTTCTTACCTTTCCTCATCCTCCTCAGGCTCCTACTGCTCCATTACCATGGTCCCACACCCTTTTCTGGGTGCAGAAGTGTTATCCATGTCAGGAGGAAGTAGCAGAGTATGATGATGCCTAAAACAATGACTTGCTTTGGAAGGAAGAACCTTTTTCTAATTTTGCTGTTGCTTTGCTGCTATAACAGACAATTTGGACAAAAATGACAGAGTTAAACTGATGACACCGACGTACTGCTGCCTGCTCAGAATGTAGGGAAGGAAATTTGTAGGACAGAAAACCTCTGGTTGATAATGGTATGGATGTGCATGAACAGAAAAGTGGACAGCAGAGTTAGGATGCATTTAAACGCAATCCCAGGAATAAAGTGGATGTGTATAATATTTGAAGTATTTACCCTTATTCATACGACAAACCAGGAACTGTGGTTTGTTTATTTAAGTGATACTTAAGAAATCTACTTAGGAGAAAGTACAGACTAGGAGTTCATCTGTTGGCAGAGATTCTTCTGATACTACCACTAATCACAGTGCTGCTTGTGGTGAGCAGAAACTTCTCGTTTCCCATGGAATATTATCTGTCTCTGCTCAGCAGTGCTCTGTGGTGTGTGGCAGGAGGGTGTTGCCCTGAGTTTTGCAGTTCTTCGATGTTTTCATTAATACATTGGGACATGTTTATCCGTCTAACTTTGTATTTTGTTGTGCTTACTGATCTGTCACAATCACGATTTCAAGAAAAATTACTTGAATCTTACACTTGTAGAATGGTGTAGTTGAGTGACTTTCACGGGTGCTACACAACACTGCTGAAAAGCCACTTTCAAGCCTCTTACCTGCAGCCTAAACCTGGAATTAAGAAATTAGAAAAAGTTCAGAAAAAATTTCAGAAGCCTCTGAGACTGGGAAAAACTTACTAATGGTGCACTTTGAAGCAGTATTTCCTATTGTCACTGGGCTAAATGACCTCTTGGTCTGCCTTCACGGAAAATATCTTAAATTCTTAATTAAAAGAAGAAGATTGGGAAGGAAAGTTTGGAGAGATCACTAGAGAGGATGTCTGAGAGGGAGCTCACATGGCCCAGCCTTGCTGAATGTCCTGGATAACAGAGCTTGTTAAACCTGGGAGTGTACACAGTGTGTGAATTGATCAAGTACACAAATCTGGGAGGGAGTTGCCCAAATATGTTAACACTAAAAACCATGAAAGTCAGCTAGATTGAACAGTAGCTGGGTGATTACAAATACTTTTATTATTTTTTGAACAAAGGAAGAGTAAGCTTGAAAATAAATAAGGAAGATTTATTCACATTATATTACATTTTTGACGTGGGAAATGTGGCCAAAGAGGAAACTGCTGTAGCACCAGTCATACTCTGGTTTGACACCACTGTGGGTCACCCTGTTGGTGGTGACTTGCTGCCCCAGCCAGAACCAGCACCCTGCTTTGCTCTCTGTTTGGTAAGGAAGCAGAAGAAGGGCTCCCTAACATCTCCTTCAACAGCAGCAGCTGAATGTTTGGTCATTTAGGCGTCTAATTTACAACAAATCATTCTGTAGGCAAAAGCACCAAATGTTATTCCCTGGGGCTTTGGGGTGGGAAAGAACCCTTTTCGAGCAGTAAGTCTCACTTAGATCAGTTTTAGGGTGGGATAAACTGTCCTCTGAGAGTGACAAAAGCTCCCTGCTGGGATATATCACTCTATTTTAAACTACTGGCAATGCTGGTGCAAAGCCTGAGGTTCCCCTCTCACCTCTCTCCCCACTACAGTCTGCTTTCTCTCCATTTCAGGGTTTACCCAGTGTAGCCAGGTAGCTACAGACAGCCTGCCTTGGCTCTCTGAAAGGTTTCCATAAGCAGCCTCTCTCTGGGGGACTTTAAAAATACAAGCCTGTATTAAACAAAAAGGCATAATTGCAGATGGAAGCTCACAGACTAAAACTTTTTTCCTTTCTCTTCTCTATATGTACTATAGAATGTGAGACAGCTTATTTAGCTGAAAGTATAAGGAGGTTATGTATGCAGAGAAATTGTCACCTTTCTTATACTTTAAATGAACTGCAGGAAATAGTTGAGTATTTATATCTGATACTGAACATTTATCTATTTTTGATACTTATCCATGTTAGATATGATGGTACTTACTAGTAGAATGTAATCACACACACGATTTTAGGGGATAGAAAAAAGTGCATGTTACAGTATGTTTTTGTATGTATGTATGTAAAATGGAAGAGTAAACTCCAGAAACCTGAAATCATTGAGTATATGGAGATCATATGGAACTGATTGTTGCATATTACACAGTAAAACACACACACACACACACACACACAAAATCAACTCCACAAGTAATGTTTTTCAGACAAATTATTAGATATAAAATGATTGTTTCAAGAAAACTTGTTTGAGGCAAAACAGCGTATGCCAGGGATTTAGTTAAAATCTTGCTCCTAGCATAGATTTGTAGCTAGAGGATCTTGTTTAGAAATAATTTTTTTTTCCCCTTGAAGAACCATTTCTACTTTGGTGTAGTGGACTTCCCAGCAAAGTTAATCCACTTCCCAGCAAAGAAGTGGATTAAACTTTCACATTAATGCATCCATAACTCCTTTCCCAACTATACTGTAGCTGTTAAAGAGTGCTTTGATTTTTTGCTTTAATAGAAACCATCTTTAACCTCAGTATGTGTCCTAAACTTAGTTGCCCATGTGTATTGCTTCTTTATATTTGTTGTTTTAAAAAAATACTTGATATATTTAATTTAATTAAAAAACAAAACAAAACAAAACAACAAACTTCAGCCTATCTAGAATAATTCCACTGACAAAAATGCTGGATTGGGTCTATATGATTACCTCAGGGCTGGGTGTAACCTGGAGAAGGTGTAAGAAGCACTGACACACCTCCACTGCAGGGAAGGGAAAGATGAGGGCTTAGGCCATCAGGTCCCCTCATATCATTGCATCACAGTGACACGTTGGGACACCACTTAATGAAGCTCTTAGAGATAATTTCTATGATGAAGAGAATGAGATGTTCATCAGAAGCATTTTGAGAAGCAGCAGGAAGTGGGGGAAGGCAGGCAAGCATAGTTTAAATTCTCCTAATCTGGTTCATGTCCTTACTCTATACTTGGATATACGAAATATATCAGAATTATCATTGCCATAGAGCAATGCTGGCAGTGTTCACTAACTGAATTGATTTTGGTGACATGCAGGTAGTCTAAAAAGGAGCAGGTCCAGGTAAAGGGGAATAAGTCATCAGAAGGCAAAGAACTTCTGTTGGCTAAACTCCTGTGTGTGACAGATACATGCAGGAAGAAATACCAACCCAAGAGAGCCAGATCTTCCTTATATCTTCTCTGTGTTCTGACCTCAAGGGTGACAACAATGAATATCATCACCTGTAAGATCTGCTGTATACTGGGATAATACAGTTGTGATGGTAGAACATGGGCAATCCGTGAATTCCGAACAGTTTTGTGCTGAGCTGTGTCACAGGAGCTACATGTTGTGTCACTCAACCTCTGTTTCATGTTGGATAAAAGAGATTTAGGTACCTGTCCCAGTTTTAGCTTTAACCCTAATATTACTTTAATAACACTCATTATCAGGGGGGTTTATTTGATGTAGCTTATTATAATGCATTGTCCATATTATGGTTTTAGTAATAGCTCTGACATGCAGTATCTCTGTGGTAGTGGATGTTTGTTGTCTTGTTGAGCATAATCCTAATGGGTATAAATAACAAGCAGGATTTTATGGGCATGTGTTTTAATGTGATGATTAGAAAGAGAATTAGGTATTTTCACAAATCATGAAAGCATATTTCACTCAATGATAGATGTTACTTCAAGTATTCATATTAAAATACAGCCTTTATTTCAGTGCTAAGTCAAGAGATGTGGTTTTTTATGCAACTGAGATGGGCTTAAAATATTTGCTCTAAACAAGATTTCTCCTAAGGTTTTTGTATCTGGTACTCATTGACACTGCATCAAAGAGAAGCTAATAAATCTCAATTTTATTGTCAGAGCTTTCAAAAGATGATGGTGCTTTCACCAAAGATTTTGGAGTATACATACCTTCATAATTTTCTGAGTCTTAAAAGGAATAGGTGCTAAGATGCTGAAAATCTAAGTTGTTATTGAAACATATAGCTTCTCATGCATACCTTATTTTCTCTAAAGCCAGCTCACAAATGGTGCTCACACATGGCTGTAGATAAAAACTACAGGGAGAAATGAACTCTATTCTGTGAGACCTTGGCCATGTGACAACCATAATATACTCCCTGCCCTAGAGGTCCTTGTCTGACCGAGCCTTTGCCACCACAGTCTATAGACACTTTTCTCCACACATGTTATTTGATAGTAAAATCACTGCAGTACCTCTTGTAACATATACCAATCTTCTGTCAGAGGGAGCCCAAGACAGTGAACAAAAAGAGCTCCTACGAGGACTGGAGCTGACTGGCTAATGTTAGAACATATCAACCTTTACTTATATTTGGCTTGGAAATAATTTATTATAAGCCTGGTTATAGCTTCTTCAATGTCTGTATTGTATGAGTATTTTTTCTTGCAGATATTCACGCTGCAGTCTGGGTTGTCAGCTATTTTGACTGTTCTTCCTGATACTGTATATGATCTGGCAAAATGTTCTATTTTTGATTCACAGAGGGTTTGTAAAATAGTTATTTTTGTGCAGCTAAGAGGAACTGAGGGAACTTTCGGGATTCATTAAAAATATTGTTTGCTTCAATATCCGGACCTTGCAAATAATGGACAAGATTTGAATTAATAAATCAAAATGGTTATAGTCCCTCAGCTACGAAAAGGAGTGATAGGGAGGAGGGGTAGAAATGTCCAGTCATTTGAGACCCTGTATGTGGAGAGGCTATGTAACCTATATACAATTTCCTACTCTCTGTGGCCCATACATTGGATGAAAGCAGACGAGCCTTGCAGCTGAAAATGTATGAGTGGAAGGGAACAGCTAACATTCAGCCTTTACTAATAAACCCAGATCCCATTCAAGGGCAAGTTTGTGCTTCTTATAAGTACCACAGAGCTTTCAGCACTTTCTGGTTGTCAAGTCTTTAAAATAATGTTTAAATCACCTGAAAGAACAGCGACATCTCCACAGCATTCTCCTTCTGCTCCCAAGAGGCACCACTGACATGGCCTTTTTTATGCTCATACATAAGGGTCTCTCCTGAACTAGTCATGTTTTCTAGTGATGACTGGAAAATCTTTTCATTTTCTCTTTCAACAGAAGGGAATTTTAACTTTTTGCATACCCAAAGAAGAAGAACCCAAACCAGAATGTTTTAGGCTCAAAAAATGTTTATGGTTTTTTTATGGAAAAACTGAAATTATCTTCTATATTTTCAGAGAAAAATGTTCATATAACTCAGTTTTCTGTTAAAAATAAGAAGTGTTGACTTAGCTGAACACTATTGACCAGCTGTAACACTCAAATCTGTCTCTATCCTGACTTTGGACTAAAACAGTGTTTCTCAGGGTGCATTTACTACTTTGTGTACCCAAAGAGATTAGTATATTTACAAAGCCAGCAATAAGCATCTTAACAGGCTTACCATTAGACCTTTTGAAAGCTCAATCCACACTTTCACCTATCTGATGTACAATATGGCAGCAAAATAAAATGGCAACAAACTGCACCTTGGTTACAGCCCAAGGCAAATTTTAATGTAGCTGTTATTTCTGCAATGGAAATGTCTACCTAATAACATTTTAAACATGGCCCATCTTTCAGCCCTCTGAACTGCAAAGAACATCTTGAAAATTTGTGTCAAACCTCTATAAAATCAAAGTCCCTGTGTAGCAGATTGGACCCAGGAATCAGGTCATGTATTCAACATGGCACAGGACTTCTGGAAGGAGTTCATTGTGATATTTAGGGAGAAGTCAGTGTTACCAAGGGGTCTCTTTTACTGGAAAATAACAGCACCATGCTATAAGCCCTGGCTCAAAATTTCACTTTTCACTCTGCTCTGTGTTAATAAAGCAAACAAAAAAAAACCAAAACCAAAACCAAATCCTCTGAAATAAATCTGAAATAAAAGAACTCAGTGCAAGGGCAAGGGATACAGAGTAAGTAGCACATTATATAAAAATCTTCAAAACAAAGACTGAGACAACCTTGCAAGTAAGAAAGATCCCAGAGAGCCTTGTTTTTGGTCATCTCAGCTGAGAGTCCTTCCCAATTCTTTCTTGCCAGGATTCTGTTTGCTGGGTCAGCTCTGCTCTGTGTAGCGCTTCCAAAGACACCGCTCAAATTCGACACAGAACCAACACAGCTGTGGAGCTGCATGGGACCCTTCAGGGAGACCATGGCAATCTGGGTGGGAAAGCAGGGTTGCTTCTCTTCCACTGACTCACTGCCACAAGAAAGAGTCGATTCCACCTATTTTATTCCACATAGAGCTACTTAGCTGTGCCAGATCTTAGTACAGGTGTATGTATATATATGTATGTATATATTCAGCACAGCTGATATACTGTGTGTATACTGAAAACTACCCTTCTAATCACATTATATATTCTCATAATATGGTAAAAATGACTGCTTTATCTTCTTCTCCAAACTTAATTTTTGCCTTGAAGAAGCAAAATTTCATGGTAAAGCTGTGGTTGCCAAAATGCCAATGAAGCTATCTCTTTCTTTTTCCTGTGACACCACAGAGCTTTGTTC
This sequence comes from Climacteris rufus, assembly GCA_013398175.1. Classification (NCBI taxonomy): domain Eukaryota; kingdom Metazoa; phylum Chordata; class Aves; order Passeriformes; family Climacteridae; genus Climacteris; species Climacteris rufus. The sequence continues at coordinate 360,071 of VZRZ01007703.1, forward strand.
CTAAAAATGTCATTATGTCTTAAAACCTCTGCATTCTTTACATACTGCTAGTTACCAAATCTGTATATAGAACACAGTGAGGTCAAGAGTTTTTTCTTCAGCTGTGTAATTAATGTTAGGCTGTGCAATGTCAATGCATGCACCTGAAGAGAACAAGTCTTATGAGGAGTGGGTAAAGGCCCTGAGGTTGTTTAGCCTGGACAAAAGGAGACTTGGGGGAGACCTTGTTGCTTTCTACAGGTACCTGAAAGGAGGTTGTAGCCAGGTTTAGACTGAATAGTAAGAAAACTTCTTCATTGTAAGGGGTGTCAAGCATTGGAACAAACTGCCCAGAGAAATGATGTCATTCCCATCCCTGGAGACATTTAAAAGATAAGTGGATGTGGCACTTAGGGACAGGGTTTAGTGACGAACTGGGCAGTGTTGGGTTAATGGTGGGACTCAAAGATCTTAAGGATCTTTTCCAAACTAAACCCTTCTATGCTTCTAAACAAGAATGTCATCAAAGAAAGACACGGCAAGGTAAAGTCTGTTTTGTTGTAACTGAGATTTTTTCTGGTGCTGGAATCTGAATTTCAAAGCCTTATTTCACNTAGACTGAATAGTAAGAAAACTTCTTCATTGTAAGGGGTGTCAAGCATTGGAACAAACTGCCCAGAGAAATGATGTCATTCCCATCCCTGGAGACATTTAAAAGATAAGTGGATGTGGCACTTAGGGACATGGTTTAGTGATGAACTGGGCAGTGTTGGGTTAATGGTGGCACTCAAAGATCTTAAGGATCTTTTCCAAACTAAACCATTCTATGCTTCTAAACAATGTCATCAAAGAAAGGCATGGCAAGGTAAGGTCTGTTTCGTTGTAACTGAGATTTTTTCTGGTGCTGGAATCTGAATTTCAAAGCCTTATTTCACATGCCTGTTTTGAAAAGTTTGGCCTGTGCATTCCATAATGCCCTTTTACATACTGTATGTTTGCCTTCAGGTACCTGCCTCTTTCATTGTACATTGTTTTTATATCTGCAGCATTCAACTAAAAACACTACAGCATCTGATCAGTAACTCCTGAGTATTTCTAATGATGTGACCTACAGCATTAGGAATGAAGGAAAGTCTGAATCAGCAGGCCTTAAGTAGCCCCAGGAATTAATTTGTCCACTAATATTTATTCTGATATGGATGTAGGTATGTATGAAAGGGGGTAGGAGTGGCTGAAGTTCTTCCTGGTCTTTTGTTGCAGCCCAAGACTTTGTCAGGTATTTATTACTTCACAGATTGAAAGCCCAGTGAGAAACCTTTTTTGGTGGGGGGGAACTGCAAAGACTAGTTCTAGCTTCTTTTTCTCTTTCATCCAAATAGCAGTTTATTATTCCATGAAGATTAGAATGCTTTCAGGCATTGAGAACAAATGTAGCATGTGGGAGCCATCCAGGTAAGTGAGGATGGGATTCCCTTAGGCAGTGCAAGGAAGATGTTTCTCATTCTGTGTGGTGTTGTTGATCCATACAAGTACTGGTACACACAGGGTACTGAGGCTGGAGCCCATGCCTTCTTAGGCCTAGTCTTGAATGTTTGATGCCCTAAGGATACTGTGAGAAAACCTACTGCAATGAGTGCTGGATGCACAACTGGGAAGCGAATGTCTAGTCTGTAGATGTGGGAATAATTCAGGCTTAACAGACAAGCCAAGATGCTCAGTGCTGCCAAGACAGAGATGCTTTCATTGTTGGAAACCTCAGTGCCTAGAAAATGAAGATGTATCTATGAAGAGAGAGCTTCTGAATGAGGTTTTTGATGCTCTGACAGGACTAAATACCTAACCTCATGTCAGGGCCAGTGGAGAGAAACAGATGCTTGTACTCTAAACACGGGTGCTGCTTTTCAGAAGTGAAATTTCTTCCCATGGGCTACAGAGGGAATGCAAGTGATGAGTCAGGTGTGACGCCCACACTGTCAATAGTTACAGCTGATGATGGACCCTGTGCTTTCTTTCCTTTTTTCTACAAGACTGAAATCAAGATTCTGGACCTCACCTTAGGGATCCCACCTGATTTATCCTTTCTACATTGCTTGATTTATTTCTTGTCTCCTTCAGTTTCTCCTTTTTTTGGCCTTGGAATCTATTTCTTTTCTGGAAGGAAATCTCAGTGCTCATGCACTTATGGTAGCAGATTTTCTAGAAATACCCATAAAGGAACAGATCAAACATTTTTACCAACCTTTCAGAAAACCACCAACACGAAAGAGAGCCACAAGCCACTTTGGTATTAATTTTCATAGGTCAGTGCTGCTGTGAATTATTGAGGTTTTTAGGTTTTTTCACTCACATTTACAAAGAAGCATTAACTTGCAGTCTCAGAGGAACAGAGCCAGTTTCCTTAATGTCAAAAAGAAGAGTGCTAACTACAGTAATACATGGGAATTTCAGCAACAGGTCCTCTCGCTTGCTGAAAACTGACAGGCAGCAAAACATGTTCTATGGATCACATCCAGAAACTGCCAAAGTAAGGGGAGCAGGGCAAAAGCAGTGGCACAAAAGTCCTTCAGGATGAAGTTAAAAAAACCCCAAAGCTCATTTAACCACTTTTGCCCAGCTACTTCAGTTATAATACTGCTGCTACTGATTCAAACTATACAAATTTTTTTTTAAGCCAGTGTTGTTACTCCTGGCTACTTTAGTAGAAAACACTGAGCTTATGGAGTCAGGGAATTGAATGTGTAACCCAATCTTAAGTTCCTCAAAGCTCCAAGTCACCCATGAATCACATTGCTACTATTTCAGAAACCACACAGGACAAGCCATTTTCAGTTTTGTTTCAACTTCAATTCAATAATGAAAAATAATACTACAAGAGCTAGAAATCTGGCTATTTCACTTATCTGTGTGAACCTTACCTGTGGCAAACTATGGGGTCTCAGGGCAGGTTTCAGGGTTTATGCAATTGAAACAGGAGCCCACATCAGGAGCCCTCCTGAATATTTGAACGCAGGCAACATCTTTTTTTTTAACCTGCTTGCTGGCCCAGTCCTTGCTTAGCAAGGCTGAGTACAGCTCCCTAAAGTGGTGCTGATTTATGTCCAGAAGGAATCTGCTTCGACACATCTCACTTGTTCAATGGACTGGGCAGGTGGGTGAATGGCACTTTATAAGGCTGTTGAAAGCTCAGTGAAAAGCACATGGTGTGCGAAGGCATCAGATCTCAGCAGCTGAGCTGGCTTTGCCTGGGGCAGTAACTGGGAGGGAGACACACAGGAAACGTTCTGTGCTGCAAGACATGATATGGCTGTGAAACAATAATCGACCCAAGGTGTGTTTGGCACGCCGCTCGGGGGATGTGGAATTAAAAGGCATGATCAAAGTGGTTCACAGCTCAAATTAAATAAAAAGGAAATAACTGCTAAGAACCTTTCTGACAATGCAGCAGTTATGTGCTTGCACAGGAGTAGAATGGAGAAATAGCATGTAACAAAGAACTGTACTATAGTGATTGCATAATTTGCCACTTAATGACAATGTCTCAGCAAGAATGATATAATGCTAGCTTCATATTTTCAGTGGGAGTTCAGGTGCAACCTTGCTGAGTGTTTAATTTATTTTGATTTTGGCAAAATAAGTCGTAAAATTTTGCTCTGCTGCATAGGGCTGGACTGCAAAATTCAGGGAGCAATTTAGAAAACCTGCATTGGTTTCAGCAATATTTATGTAAAATAGAAGATTGCAAAAGAGGTTACAGGAGCTAAATTGCTGCCTTCTAAAGAACTTGAGTGATACATGGGGCCAGTGGTCCTTAGACTGTTTTCATAACCTCAGTGTCAGCATTTCAGAGAGGATGAAATCCAGGATTCTTTGCTTTGCTGCTTGGGCAGCACTGAAAAACCAGTGTAGGACTAGCTGTTCTTATAACAGAAACTGAAATAATGATATTACATGGGTAAGTATTGTACTATGGAAAGAATGACAAGAAAAGCATGGAATGTCATACCTTAATGTTGTGAAGCACTAGCCTAACATATTAAATGAAGAGGAAAAATTTTAAAAGCCAAGTTCTTAAAAAAAATAAGAAAGAAGACTTCCTTTACAAAGAAAAACTACCAAAGAAATGAGTCATCTAGGGACCAAGAAGGAGTTTGGGAAACAGATGTTCTTACATTTAGGACAGATGTTTTATGATAGCAGCGCTTTGATAGCAGTTGCAACAAGAACCTACTCTAATTGAAAAATGTTGTGGTATTTCACAAGAGGAAAGAAGAGGAAAGAAAAGCAGCAAGTTTCAAACAGACATAGGAAGACAGATTTTCACACTTATGTATTATAATGGTTATGTCTCCAAAAGGACAGAGAACAGTGAAAGTCCTGTTACAGTGCTGAACAGCGGAAAGATAAAGTAAGCCCTGGTAAATGAGGAGAATGAGTTAGGCTCCCAGAAAAGGCTTTCCAAGGGTTAGGTGAGAGGTGAAAAAGTAGACTGAGACTTAATAGGGTAGTAATAGTAATTATTGACCATGCTGTCAAAAGATTAAATGATAGGCACTTGTTACCTACAAAATGCTTTAATGGCTATGAGGATAAGGAGTGAGTGTTGCTCCAGGTGAGGCAGGCAACATCACTTCTGTCCGAAACATTTGAAGTCAGTGGAGAGACTGTAGGCTTTGAATCTGGCTCAGTTGCTTAAAAGTTTGGGTAGATGTTTGTGACTGTGATAGAATAGAGAGAAATGTCATTATCATAGATTAATCTTTATTTGTTCTTGCTACCTGTTTACAAGGCAGATTTAACATTCATTAAAATCTAATATGTGTATAGGGGGTGGTCTTTATCTCTCCTTTAGCTCCTTGAAAGCGAATGCAACAAAAAATGAGAGACCTTTGACTGGCCCCAGTTTAATCAGGAAAGCATATACAGCCCCTGGAGAAAATAGAAATTTTAACAAGTCGATCCCTAGCTCACCTACAAAGTCAAATAGGAGACTGGTTTCTTCTCAGACAATGTGTCTTGGAGAAGAGTTTTTATTATAGGAAAGAAGGACAAATAGGTTGCCAGATTCTGTTACTAGGTCAACATCTCTGCCCTCTTCACTCAGCAAGAGAGATTTCATAGTTTGGGTGCAACAGAAAATGAAGGCTCACAAGATTTTAAAGTAATTTTATACAAAATTTGGGTGTTTGTTTGCATATGATAGAATATATAATTCTTTTAGTTCCAGGCTGTTATATTAGAACAGCTTGATTGAAGACAGAGGTTGCTTTGTTTTTCTGGAAGCAAAAACAACAGCCATGAATACAGCAGAGCAGATGACTTTTAAAACTTCCTTTGCAGGTGCTTATTTTGTTAGTGTCCTTTCTTGTAACCAGAGACCCTGTAAATGCAATCTAGGGAGACTATAAACTTAAGTTGCAAGGCTCAGTTAGGGATTATTTTTTACCTTTTTTGAAGTCAGGAGAGAGATTTGTTTTGGACTTGTCTGTCAATTACCAGACAAAATGCTTGCAATGATCAATTCCAGGCAGTTCATTTTTCACTGAGGAAAACAGAATCTTTAGCAATAACTTCTGGTAATAGCCAACAGCATCCCTCCCTAAAATGGGAAATTCCCTGTTACTTTTCTCCCTCAAAGCCTAGTATGCCAAAATGAAAATTGACCTGGACTGAACCTCATTCATAGGGTGTAATCTATTCATTAGTTATTCTGCACGGTTGGTACAAAGGTCTGAAGAATCTCTTATTTCTCATCTGACATTTTTCCTACTGTATATTTTAGTTTTGTCCTCCATGGCATCCACTTTTTTTTTCCAACCTGCAGGCTAGTTCAGATTTGTCACTGAAAGTTTCCTTCATGTTTGGGCGTGAACACAGAGGGCAGAGATCAGTTTTGCTCCACACAGTGATCAATACCTACGGATTCAAACTGGCCAAAGGTTTTTAGGCAGGTATTGTAATTTACTGCTAGAATAGTCCAGCAGCAGATGACACCTACCATGAGGTTACCATGGCTTTCTAATGAGGTTTAAGAGACTGCAAGCATTTATCTGGCTTTGACAATTGGGTCTGTTTTAGAGGAAGCAGACCTCTAGATGTAAATCTCAAACAAGGCAGAATATGGCATCTTAATTTTACAATATACTTTTAGTTGGCTAAATCATAAAAATATTGAGAAAAAAGGAACGTATTATTCAACAAGATGTGAAGAAATTTCCTACTAAATGAAATACCCTTATTCATTGAAGCATTAGATTAAATGTACATATCAGATGAGCTTTATATCCCTTGGCTGTTACAATGTGATGGCTCATTAAACAGAGTAAAGGAACAGGAAGCTATTGTAGAGCAGAGAAATCAGAAGCATTAAAAAACCTGGAGTCTGAAGACATAATTTTTTTCCTAAAAAATCAGTGCCATCTGTAAACCTTCTAAAGACTTTTTTTTTTTTTTCATAATCATTTCCAGGACCTCTCTGGAAGTTTTTTAGAAGTGAGAGATGTTAGACAATTCTTGTTAATTACTAATGTTTGTATGCTCTTTGGACAAAATATAATGAGATTGGAGGAAGAAAGCTATACATTCAAACTTTTGACTCTAAATGGACTTTTCAACCTTTGACATTTTGACAAATTGACAATTCAACATTTGACTCTAAATGAATTACTTCTCCTCACCTACATTGATTTTCTGTAGGCAAAATAGAAGACTTCGGCAAGATGAAGGCTAATTCAGGGTTTGCTACCACAAACATACATCTCCTAATTGATTCACATTTGCTGTAAAATGTCCCCATTAGCAAACAGTAGCTGAAAGTAAAAGAAAGAATTGCAGTATTCTATGTTTTGTGACATGTTGAGGTATTCAGAACATGGCTTCCATTAGTCTAATAGTTGAGAACCTACTTTCTGATTCTAGAGAATGCTTTTGCATTTTACTTATTATTTAAAAAAAAAAAAAAAAAGGAAAAAATCCTGCCTAAGCTGAGAAAGTGTTTAATCCAAGGAAAAAGTCCCTTAAGCAAAGAGTATGTGAAGATGTATGCTAACCTTCAAAGTAAGGACTAGTCTTGTTTGCAGTGGTGAGAATCCACAGTTGTCTTTTGGGCCAAGTAGAAGCAAGAGAAAAAGCTTCACTGAAATAAGATAATAGTGTCATGACTCTGGGCTACTAACTCACATAGGTTCTGATCTGTGTCCATGTGAACAGGATGGGTGACATCCTGCACCACTGAAGTCAGTGGCAAAATTCCCACAAATTAACTGAGTCAGGATTTCTCCTCAAAAATCTGGAACAAAGTCCTTTAAGTAAGTGGAAACACTCCCCAAAAGAAAAATTCTACATTTCTATGTGTTTCTCTCTCAGATTCTTGTTTTTTGGCTTTCCCAGAAATAGTGTTATTCCTAGATTAATGAGAATTACTCTTGGACTTCTCTGAAGGACAGGGAGTGTGATAAGATTTCCAGCATGGGTTCCAGGTACTGCTGAAGTATTGGTGACTTGTGGGAAGGCACAGGCTTAGATACTGGAATACCTCAGTCCATTTGCAAACTACTATCGAGTTGTTTGGAAGCATTATTTTGCCTCTATTGTTCCACAGCTGGACTTGAAAATTAACTTGATTTAATATACTTTGTTTTATCGTGTTATTGCTAAACACCATTAATAACCCCATAATTTAAACAAAATATTTGTATTTTAAATTTGAAGAATTCTTTTGACTGTGGAAATGTTTACTTCAACAAAAGGCTGATGAAAAAGGAAGTCATTTCATGAATAAGAAACAAGCTGGGGGAGATTTATGTGTTTAATTGAGGAAGAAAAGTATTTATAAAAAAATAAGCTGAGTTTTCCTCTGCTGATCAGGAATAATGGGACAGAGTTTTAAGTAAAAAATCCAAGGTATGTATCCACCAGGGGACTGCATAACAAGGTGGTGTAATAAACAATTTCTGACAGAGGTCAAAAAGTTTACCAGCAGTTTGTGTGACTTGAGAATTTGGATAACAAGATTTAATTTTTACAGGATAAACTAGATAATGTCTGAGAAGAGGCAAGCATGTGCACAGGATTGGAAGATAATGAAAAATCAATGGAATCAGCAAAGGGATTACTTTGTAAAAGAAGTAGGGATCGTACGGTGTAGAAAGAAAATCTGTGGAGGTGTAACAGACCACGAAATAAAGACTGAGGGTATCCCAAACCAGTAGGTTGTAGAGGAAAGAAGTAAATCTGAGGTTACATCAATGACTGCATTACAGTAAATATTATATTAGTACTAATGGACAGTGACAGAAAGGTCATAACATATTATTCTGCTGAAAGACCTTTGGAGGTTAACAGGTATAACACATGTCCTTAATTCAGGATAAATGTAAGAAACAAGTACACTGTTTAGGGAATTATATAGCTGCAATGATGGGAAACATCATCCAAAACACAGGTATATGCAAGCCTAAGTAATCCAAGCTGGCTGGAGGGTTTTCACTCTGAATTGAATCCAAACGTAGGGGACAGGCTTTTGCTTTGATGAAGATGTCAGTAGACAAACCAAAAATACAGAGATGCTGACAAAAAACCATCTGAAAGCCAAGAACATAAAAAGGTGAGTACTGGAATTATAACCATGAGAAGAACCATAGTATTAAGTTTTCCTTGTAGTAGCTGAAAAATACTTGAATCCAGTAATAAAGCAACATAATATCTTCTTCATGGACAGGTGACCTACCAAAAGTGATGTTGGCCCCCATCACTAATCCTCTCTTACCTCAGAAATGCCCTGAAGAGTCCCACAAATTGCCTAATACTATGATCCCAAGTGGCAACAGCAACTGAATTGGAAAAACTGAAGGCAATGTGGCAAAAACAGCTCCATGGATTCATCAGAAATTTTCACTTTTCTCTGTTGCCTGAATGTATAGGAGCTACATACATGAGAAAGACACAGTGGTCCCTGACTCACAGACAGGTGTCAAGCAGCACTGGGTGTGGGTTGTGTGATTAGAAGGATATGCATGATTAGAAGGACAACAGTCACTTGCCTGGTCTCATGAAGATGGGGAATAATCTGGAGCAGGAAAGTCTTCTGTCAAGTCACATCTGGCCTCTGAATACTCCCTGTGCTGGAGAAGCTCAGAGCCAGAGGAACTATCTCTGCATCAGAGTCATCATGTTTAGGGAAACCCCTGCCAGCCTGAACTTTCTCTTTGTCAAAAACTGAGTTGTGTGAGGCTTAGGACAGGACCCAGACATTGATACCTCCTGATTTTGTTCTTCTTCTCTGTGATTTTTACATGTAAAAAGTAAATCAAAGTCAAACCCCCGAAATAGAAAGCTTTTGGCTGAAACCACAGGCCTTCCAACACAGCAGGATATTCACTAGTTCACCTTTATGTTTAAATGCTCAGCAAACAAGGCTAACTAGACATTTGAACAATGTATTAATCTGAAATAAAAGGACATGGCTGTTTTCTGCTAGGGGCTTTCTACTTTCAGGATGCCTACACTGTCAGATAGCTTAGATTCCCCAGTCTCTTCACACACATGCTAGCTCTTTTCCCTTTTGGAGTGAACTAACTGGTTTCTTCTGGGATAAAGCCCAAATTTATTTTTTTGGAGTAGCCCTTTTCAGAAATTCCTCCCCACAAGGTGTACAAAGATGGCTCAGGTTGGCTCCACTGCCCAAGGATGTTGTGTAGTCCCTTAGTGCTGTCCCAGCAGGTCCTGCATTCCATCTGCTCATGTCCTGTTCCAAACATGTTTCCTGGGCTTCATCTAAAATGTAGTTCCCAGGTGGGCTCTTATAATTTCAGGCACTTGTATCTGGCTCCCCACAGTGCTGGAGAATCATCTCAGGGCCCCAGGTGGAGACCTTGGCTGCTGGTGGACACAGCCCACTGTCCTGGAGGCACCAGTGTGGAGCAGAATGCACGACACCTGGCCTGGAGATCTTCTGTGAGCTGTGGGCCCTGCTGGGCTCCTTTGTTCTCCCTCTGGGCTCTGCTCTCCCTCTGTTGCCCTCTCAGCCCATTTTGAGCTCTCAGCTCCCACACAACTTTCCTTCTCTCTATTCTTTGTCACCTATCAGCGGTACTTTTTCTCTGTATTCTCTTTATTCTAGGTTCATCCCAGGCTGACAGTTTGGTTTGGACTCAGCCAGTGCCTGGTCCTTGAGGACGATTTCAGAATACATCACTTGGCTTGTAGGGGAGCACTGCTTGCTGGGACAGATATCTCATGCTTTATAGAAATAACCTTATTAAACTTATTGCCTTTGTTTCATTGTTTTGTAACTTGTAACATGTTATTTGTATTTTTTTCTGATACATTCAGGACAAATTTTGAGTAATTTTTGGTAAAAATTTCCTGGTGGAAGATTTCAATTCTTGACATTGACATTCCTCCTTTGGTAGGAGGAACTGACTGCTCTGGAATTGCACCAGGGTTGTGACAAGACCCAGCATCCTGCTGGTCTGTAAAATGAGCAGGGAAAGTGTCTTTCCCTAAATTAACAAAGAAATATGACCTAAAGAACACACTGTTTTTCTAGACCCTGAACAACCTTGGCCCTCTGGGTGATCAGGTCAGTGAACTTTTACAAACCAAGCTTGTAGAAAATCCTAGGCTAGTTTGTGAAACTGAAGCTTTGCAAGCGCTCCAGTGCACTCAGGGGTGTACTAGCCACACAGTTGTTTTTAGTTTTCCTGTTCAGAGGATTATGGTTCTATAATGAATAGTTGAACAGCCTGTGCAGCCTTTAGTTTAAGACTGGATGTAGGTTTATGTACTTCAAAACTCAGGAGCCACCAGTTATGGAGAATGGCCACAGAAAGCCACATTCAATTTCAGTATCTATTCTTTGTATGCCACTAAAACCCATGAAAAATTTCTGCTCGAAGTGTTCATACATGTCCATTAATTTGCTTGTTTTAATTCTACATACTCAAATGTCTATGATTTTAATTCAGCTCTCAGACATACATTCTTTCCCCAGGGCTGTGGGTGCAATGCCAGTTAACATACAGTGGTATTGCTTTCTTGATCATGTGAGGCTGTGATGACATAAATTAGTTAAGAATTTAACATATTAAACACTAGACTATGTGACTTCATTGTGCAACTTCAAAACTACCATAAGTAAACTAGGAACCAGTACCATTCAGTGAATGCTGAATGCTGCTGGCTTGAGATTTTGGTGACTATTTCTTGAAAAATATTGTTAGAGAAGGGACCTGAAAGCTTGCAATTAAAGATAGCATTACAGAAAATCCCACAAAGAAGTGAATACAGTGAAAGGGAAACCACAGTAAAAGTGGGAGTATATGGCTGCACTTCAATAAATAGGAAGAGATAATATTTAAAATGTTTTGTTTATAATCATGAAATCTTTGGGTAATTCCACCATGTCAAGAGCAGACACTCACTGTCTATCAAAAATGACAGCCCAAATTCAGTTTGTAGGATAAACACAAAACGGCAGTGTAAGTGAGCCAGCAAGACCTTTAATGTGTTGGAGAGAGGCAGTAGAAGACCACCCACAAAATCTGAAAGTCCAGTCCTTCCAGAAGATTCTCCAATCCTTCTTCTGTGTCTCTTGCTCCTGAAATGATTAAAATTTGAAAGAGATGCAGATGATCGGTGTCACTACATATGCTATTTCAGAGAGAAGCATCTTGTGTTGATTTAATTTCCTGGTCCCTTTCAGTGGTCCTCATTGTAGTCTTCTTCTTGCATAGATTTTTCTTTTTCCCTATCATCTTGCCTTCATGAATGTGGCCCTTCAAATATGGCAAAATCAAAGTTACAGCTCTACCACAGTTATTTTTTAAGCGGCAGCAACATTTTCCCAGATGGTAAAAATGTGTTGTATATTGCCTAAGGCTGAGAAAATAGCATCCTCTCACACTGTATCCTTTTTCTTTCATTCATGGTAAATCCATTTTTGCCTTCCCAAGAGGTTTTCTCCCTGACTCTCAGTGTAAGAGGATGTGGTGTTCCCTCTGCCTTCCTTCAATGTTTGTTATTGCTGGGACATGCCATTTTTATTTCTGTACAATATAATATTTAATACTGTTTAACAAAATCTGTTTAAAGAACCTAGTTATTTGTAGATTCTACACACAGAGTTCCTCCAAAACTTTCACCTGGAGTAAATTAACCACAGGAAGAAGATCGTTTGCAATGTAAAAGTAGCAACAGCCATTTTGTCATCATTGCTAACAAACAGAATTCTGTCTGGACAACCACTGGAATTTGAAATATGGGTCATCCCAGCTTCCTTTCCATACTAAATCCTATGAGAATTCTTGCATTTCAAATGTAATATCACCAGTAGAGTACGTCAGCAGTGCTGCTATAAAATATCTTCTTCACTCTTTCATTAGAACTAGATCTGGCAAAGAAAAAGTCTGTAGATTTTCATGAACTGGTAAACTATTAAAACTTCATCTAAATAGGGGATAATGAAATGCAAACAACTGTAAATAGAAGTGAACAGGAAATTCTTTTCCCAGATATTAAAAATGCATCTACCTCTTGCTAACATTAGGTTCTGCCAAAATAAAATTAATTAAAGTGTTTGAATTTGGGGCTGGGAATAAAATGCTGCTAATCGTGGGTCAGTGGCTCTAAATGACCCTGGCTGAAAGAGCCAGGAGCTGCTTAGGAAAGCACAAGGTACTTTGCTTCTTCCTTTGCCATCACTGATTTTTTTTGAGTGAAGTCATCACATTGCACAGAATTCCTGCATCTGTTCCTTCACCTAGAGTGTTTTCCCAGTGTGATCCTCAGGGAAAGTGCATTAACTGATATGGTTAGTGGCATCTATATGCACATTTTAGGAATAACAATTTGTACAAGATCAACATCTGTGTTGGCAACTAGAGATAAAGAAAAGGTATAATTGATGCTTAAGGTTCAAAAGGAAAATAATTTTCTTTTTTTTTAACAGAGCCAGGAATATTTTTCCTCTGTGCAGCATGAACTGTCCTTCTATTTAATTCAACTTCCTTTTACATATAAAAGGATACTGCTGAAAGCTAAGTTTGGAACCATTCTGTAGCAACATCCCAATTTCCAGACAATGATTACTCAACAGTAATAATTTCCCCCTGCTTCTAGAAGAATATTGTTAATGCTCAGGATCAAGAAATGCTTGACAGTATTCCACTAGAAACAGTGAGGGACATCAGTTTCATTTCACCTTATAGCAGTGCAAATCAACACATCTTTAAGGACATCACAGATATGGCTGTATAGCTTTTATGGATTTCATATGTTTCCAGTCCCAAGTATCTATCCATTTTTGAAACCTTAAGAACAAATATGTCTCCAGCAATGAAGGAACACACATTTGCATCCATGTACCAGCCAGACTTGCTCTCTGCACTTACAGTATTCAATATGTAAATAATCTCATACGTATGTGAGAGTTAAGACCAAGTTCCTCTGGGTATCTCTGCTTCTTGCTGCATGCTCTGCACCAAGGACACAGTACTATTTCCTCAGATTATTTTGTGATGTGAATACCTTTGGGTTATCTATTTATAAAAGCAGCTGGTTCTTTACTACTCCCCAGGTCTGAGGACACAGTAAAAGCTGACTCTTCACATTTGAAGGGCCTACTCAGCCTGGATCACCTAGTCATATAATTTGTGCAGCATTACATGTGGTTTGAAGTGAAAGCTGCAAACAAAGGCAAATCTCAAATCCTATGATAAATAGCGGGGTCTATTACTCTTAAAGGAGGAGATTTGTACTGACAACCCCAAGCAGTTATGAACACAGCAGAGAAGTTCATTGTCGCTTCCAGGGGAATGCCCAAGGGCTAACCGGGATTGCGACCTTCCTAGAGAAAGCATCCTGCAAGGGAAGAACCTTTCCAGGGCCCTTTGCAACTTCTCTGGAGCAACAGGTGGTCTCAAAGAGTGTAGCTGCTTTGGCTACAAGTGGTTTCAGCTCGTAGTGATTCAGCTCTTTGGGAGATCATCTCAAATGAGACCATCTGGGCAAGCCCAGGGATGGAGAGAGACGAGGGAGCCTTGCGTGGTGAATTCCACAGGTAAGCTTTATTCAGCCATCCCTGTGAAGGGAACCAGAGGCCAGGCTTTTCCCTGGCTCAGGGGTACTCACAGGGGGTTTATATAGGGAAGGCAGGGGTGGGGTGGACACCAGTTGGCCAACAGGATACGGACTATTACCATAAAAGAAGCAAATCATGTTTGGGGTAACTTGTTGGTCACCGTAAGTTTTAGGAGAGTTCTTATCTCTGGGGAGATTTGGCCCTCAGGCATCTCTCCTCCAAGGGAGTGCAGGGAGCTCCAGCGCCAGGGGCTGGCAGCTCTCCACAGTTCATGGCTTTGCTGGCTGAACCAGAGTAAGTAAAGTCCATTGTAGTTGTGAAAACCAGCAATGAATAAAAAGGCCACAAGGAGTAAAAGCCTTTTTTTTTGTCAACTGGACTGTTTTTATGACACTTCCTTTAAAAGTGACAAATGGTGAGCTGTGGCTCTGGGTAGCTTTGGGCTACTGGGAAGCAGAGCTGACAGTCAGCCAAGCTGGTTGACTGCACAGGTAGCAGGGCCAGCCATAGAAACACAGAATCATGAAATAGATGGGTTGGAAAGGACATTAAATATCACCTAGTTCCAATCCCCCAGCCATGCGCAGGGATGCCACCCACTGAATCTTGTTGCTCAGAGGCCCATCCAACTCGGCCTGGAACATTTCCAGGAATGGGATATCCACAACTTTTCTGGGCAACCTGTTCCAGTGTCTCATCACCCTCACGGTAAAGAATTACTTCCTAATATCTAATCTAAAACTGCCCTCTTTCAGTTTAAAGCCATTCCCCCTTGCCCTGTCACTACATGCCCTTGGCAAAAGTCCCTCTCAGCTCTCTTGTAGGTCCACTTCAGGTACTGAAAGGCTTCTATAAGGTCTGTCAGAGCCTTTTCTTCTCCAGGCTGAGTCACCCCAACATTCTCAGCTTGTCTTCATAGGAGAGATGCTCCTGCCATCCCCTCTCGCTCCCTGAGATGTTTGGCTTCAAGTCTGTCTTGCTTCAATGGAAGTTTTTGACAGTGGGACTGGGCTACCAGAACAGAAGCCCTTCCTGTTCCCAAGGGGAACCAGTTATGTATATATGACAAAGGGAAAACCCAGCTAATGTTTCATAGTGGTCTAGCTCCATATGAGTAGAAAACCCACTGGTAGTCCCTGCTAGTCAGCAAAATTATTGTGGATCAGCCTGCTACTTTATAACAAAGAAATGAAGAAAATTACTGCAAATAACTCCAGACTTGCATGTGGCCTGAGATCTGAAATTATATTCCCCAACTCAGGCCTTACAATAAATAATCCTACTGTTTAATTTCTTTTTTACTGAATGAGTTTTTCCCACTACACTAACATGATTTAATTTTATTTTACTTGGCAGGAAGTAGATGGTTCTTAATATGTTAATGTTGTTAATAATATTTGGCATGCAGCTAATTCCTTCCATGGGACTCTTATGGCCCTTGGTGAACGAAAGCCTAAAATATTTCCCTGTAATGGCAGGCTTTAGTTCAGTGCTACACAGAGATATTCTGTGGGATCTGGGAACATAACTCTTATCACTGATTCCCATAACTTACAGCTGGACTGCAAATTGGATTAAATGCTCATGCAAAAGAAAAGAAGTAGGAATGCCCTTTGTGTTCCTGTCTGCACAGTGGTCACTGTGTGGTGGGTAATAATTTACTGCTTATTTGGTACTTTAATAAATTAATATCCTTCATCTGGCATGAGAAGGGAGAAGGAGAAAAGAGGTGAGAATCTTATAAACCAGCATACAACACTACTTTCTGGCCAGAAGATCAGGCTGTGACCTCGAAACTAGTGGCCCAATTCATAACTCCGCCATGCACTTAATAATGTGTATGATATTATACATAGTATATAAATAAAGTATCAAATATATATAATGATATCTAATAATAAAAACTGATTACTGCTTAAATTCTTCTAACTAGGCCAGGAGGACACATGCACATGGATAAGTTACCGCAGGCCACCTGATCCACAACAACTCTGCACATGTCTCTTGGCCACAGTGACTGAGAATTGGCAGCTCAGTTCTGGAAGTGAGCAGACCTGGGTCAAATTGTATCTTTGGGGTTTCAAAAGCTGCACACAGGTCAGTTAGGCAAATGGCTTCATGAACTGAACTGGGAACATAAAACTAATGTTGCTTCTGGTAGACGGAGATAAATGTAATGTGATTTTTTATTATAAGACTACTTTTTAATTAAACCTGTAATTGTATCTGGACATTTTCATCAAATAAATTTATTCCAAAGAAGGGTTAGAATGATCCATTTATCTGTGTGGCAATTGTCCTTTCAGTGCATTAAAGCCTTCCTTTGTTTGATACTGTCAAAAACTGGGACAAAGCTATAAGTACATCTATGTCCATACTTTGTGCAGCCTTATGGCTATAACCACATCTCTTTCATGACTTGTTTAAAATCAGACAGTTGTCTCAATCTCTTTCTAAAGGTACAAGTGTCTACCCTGAGTAAATAAATAGCAGTGTAATTACAACTGACACATGCATTTTGCATTGCTGTCGTCACAGCCTTTCCCCTCTAGGGCTTTGATACAGGGGCTATTGAGCCAGACAAACTCTTGATCACACCCTTTGCAAATAGGTCAACACATGCACAGAACTGCTGTGTGTGGATGTGGTTCAGGAATTAAATTTAGCCTCTAGATTTACCCAGTGATTTGACAATAGCTTAATTCTTCTAGGAATCAAATCTGGTTAATTAATGTATAATTTAGAAAGACTAGAGAGATTCATACCACAAGGTGGCTTCAAGATAGACATTGTATATACCTAGAGTCTAAATAAAATCATATGTTTTTTAATGAAAACATAAAAAGACACAACTATTTTAAACACCTGTTCTAGGAACTGGGGAATGTCTCAGTCCTTTTCATATAAGCACCTTTATGTTGCATCTTCAAAACAGCATCTTTAACCAGAATATCGTCTGTGTGAGGTCCTCAGATTCCCTGTAAACCTGACAAATGACTGCAGTGAAGTGGCATTTTAGCATATATATGACAGGTCATCTTGCTTATATCTTGTCAGTTGAGATGGAAAAAGAGTATAAAAAACCTCCAGAGTTCATCACAAGTCACGGAAAAGGTAGAGATATCTTTAGGTGTTTTTAATAAGGGTATTACAGGCCTGTATGTCAGGTCTGCAGCGAGTGCAGATTCAGCAAGCTGAGCTGAGAGAGTTCAGACTGTGATTCATGTCCATCAAATATTGAAAACTAATTTAGGATAAGATTAATTGCTCCAAAAGCATAATTAGCTGCACTGGCTGGCTCTGCACTAACAGCAGAGGGAGGGTAGAGTAATTTGTACATACACAGGTGTCTAGATATAGTCAGAAGGATCCCACCACTGCAGACTTAGTTTTGAGGTCATTCTATCTCGAATTATTGTTAGACACAAGTATTAGTGCTCTAAATTATTCATTGTGAAAATACAGAAATCAGGCCTTTAAGGTTTCTAAAGTTTCTATGCATGTACATACTTAAGTCTCTTTAGACTCATTGAAGTAAAGGCTTTTCAGTCTTAAGGTTTACTGGAATGTGAAACTATTTGTTGTTACAAATATTACCCTACCAAAAAAAAAACAAACCAAAAAAAACCCCATAAAAAAACAACCCAAAAATCCCCAGCAAAACCCCACTAAAGCAAAAACCACCTCCCCCCTCACTCTCAATCTAACAAACCCAAACAAAATTCCCCAAACCAGCAAAAAAAACACTGGTAGTTTTTCTGTAGTTCTGTCCTGTCCTTTTAGGGTTTGGTCCATGACATTCAAAGTCACAGAGGCTGCATTACACTAATCACCAATGAAACATGATGGACTGAGGATTACAGTTTCTTATTTTCAAAGCTTGTGTTTGTGATTTCATCCAAGGTTTTTCTGTGTGGTATATATATTCATAAAACATAAGGAGAGTTTGTGGGAAAATATCTCAAAGTGGAAAAAGGATATTTAAAAAGTATGAGTGCACGATGATGTCTGAAAATATCTCTTCTCCCTTATGGTCAGTATTTTTTTGTTCATGTCAGAGACCAATCTCTCAAAGAATCCTCTGTGGCAGTGTTGGCGGACTATGTGGGGATCAGGGCAGTCATCTGGCTTTGTTCCAGCAAGACCCTACCTTGATGGAAACCACAAAAACCAGTTCTGACCTTGGTTTTTCTATGTAATTATTATTTCAGAGACAGGGGATTATTTTCATTGCTCACAGAAATGCAAAGTGATGTACCTGAAGAGATTTAAAGACAATGAAGGACAAGCAAAGTTAAACAAAAAGGCTATATCATTCATTTGCTTAGAGAAGAGACAGTTATGGACTCATATTTGTTTCTGTGAGATGGTTATAAAATGCAGTTGATGCCTCGGTATTTTATAAATCTCCTTATTTTCCATTGATGCCTGTTAAAAAGTCAGTTTTCATACAGTTTTGATAGCCATTTGACACAAATGCTTGCTATTACCATGTAATTTTTATGTGAACACTTTTCTTTTTATTTGAAATTAAAAGTTCAGTGTTTTGGCATAGATAATAATTCTTACCACTTCATTAAAATGCCACTAAAATTTCTCTGATGGGGTATATTACTGTTCAAAGGACTTTATGGGCCATATTGATATCACAGTTAGGAGAATCACAGATATATATGGGATTCTCTTCATCTTGTTGAATACATATCTTCAGCAATCAAATACCTATAAGACAACACTGCCAAGTGCACAGTGGTCTTTATTAATATTGCCCATACTTTATGAATAATGCCCATTACCCCATACACATGGGTAATGAGATATTGCAGCATTTCCCCATTATTAAAGAAGAGAATAATACCATAATTCAGTAGAAACAATGCAAAAATAATGGCTTTGATTTGTAATTCTTGTCTGTAGAATTGCTGTGATGAGTATAACAAGGTAACCAGCTGTTGCTAATAAGGCTGCAAAGTTTAATGCAAAGCTAGAGGTGATATGTTAATGTGTGTTGTCATTCTGGCTCACCTTATCTGGTGATTTTGACATTGTCTGGAAAAAGAAGCAGAGGTGATTTACTTTCCAGTCCTGCTAAAAATTATGTCTATGCAGTACAGAGGCTGAATGTCACCACCATTTCTCCATGGGCTCTTCTTGGGTCTGATCCAATGTGTATTGAAATTTGAAAATTTAAAAAAAAATGTTTTAGTGGGATCTGAATAAGGCTTCTTGTTTTGGGAAAAACCAGGCAACCTATTTAAATCTTATAGAACTACTTTTGTAACTCGGTACTAAAAATCGAGAAATTGGTTTCTGATGTCTGTATTGGTGCCTACACAGAAGAAGCCAGAAAATTCTTTCATATATTTGGATAAGGCAATGGTTAGGCAAGGATTAGGAAAATTCTCAATGCCTATCATTTCCTCACAACAAAGTTTATATGGAATTGGAGGTGAATGGCTTGCTCGACCAAAGCCTTTTAAATATACGCCTGAATTTTAAGTTTATAATTGGTTTTACTGACATCAGTGAAGCATGCCTTCAATTTTGGTAGAAACAGAGCAAGAGAAATATACCATCTTTGGGCTAAACATAGCAACTATTTAATTGCTTTTGCCTGATGACCACTGATTGTCTTAATACCATCACTTCATGATTGTATTGTGTGCTCATGTGTAACCTGTCCGTGATGGAGGAAAGACTTTACTGGTCCTTTTCAGAGAGAGAGTCTCCCCAGCTGATGTGTCAGGTGAGTTTCTTTGAGGACACATATGGCAACTAAATTTCTGCACTAGGGATGTTCTTTCTCCATTGCAAGACTGACCTAGTCATTACAGGATGAGAAGCTAAAAGCAATTTTGAAAATGGTGATACATAAAAGGACAAAACACAAGGTCTGTGGCATGTCCCCCATTCAAATCACACAAAGTGTTCTGGAACAGCCAGGAAAACATAGGCTGATAGCTGTATATTATTGCCTGAGTGTGACTGAATAAAATAAATGACATGGTTAGAAGGTCTATAAACCTGCTTAACTGCATTTTTTGTCACTAGATGGCAGAAAAAGATGAGTTATCTTGTATGATTAAACTAGTAGTTTAACATATGAACAGGATGAACTGAATTTGTATATTGTAGCAGACCAGAAGCAATGTAAAATTTGCTCAATAAACTCTGCTTTCCTATTGCCATATTTAAAAAACACATTCTAACATCATATTGGTAACATGGGATTGTGGTGCCCTCTCCTAAACCTGCTTCCCAGATATGATCATTAATGCTACACCAAGAAAATGTAGATCCTTTAACGTAAAAAGTGGCAGAGAATAGAGGAAGCATATTTAATCACTATGTGTGGGAAAGCCCATTGCTTGTATTTACTTTGTTGGTTAATATTGACATTGGGTAACTGAAGGACCAGCAGATCCTTCCTCGCACATCCAGACACCCTGCTGAGTTCAATGGGAACTTGAAGTGTGGAAGATCATGTCTCTATCCGAAGCATCCTCAAGTCAAGGGGTAGATTCTCATCGACTTCTTCAGGGCTGGGATTAGTCCTAGCAAGGAGCCATCCTCTCAACAATAAGCATTCAGCACAGAGTAGCCAGCACAGGGTGCTGGGGGTCTGCAAAGAACTAAACAAACAAATGACACACATTCCATTTCTTATTTGCCCCAGAGTTACACACACGTGCTGTACTTGGAAAAGATCAGAGCTTTTCCCTGGGAGGCCAGCCACACAGATTGAGAGAGCCACATTAGATAATCTCTGCTTATCCTTTCCATCCAAAGAGCGCAGCTGTAAAAGCTTCTTCACATGTGCAATAGACGAAACAACACTTTGGGGACGGGCTTTATTTTGTGCCCATCACTGGACTTCTCCTGTGTGTTTGATCCTGCATATCACCCTGCCAAGGTCAGTTCCCCTTAGGCTGCCCAGTACAATAAAGTTTGTCCTGACTGGCACACACACAAAACAGCAAGGGGCATCATGGTGTTTAGTGCCTGCTTCAGTAGTTCAAAGGGATATATTTTCCACCTATCCCTAGCAGACATTTGTAGGACCAAGTGTTCATGGGTGCACTCTGACTCCATGGAGTGGTCTGTCCCGTCTGGCTTCAGTTGCAAGTGTCATTCAGATTATTTTGTTAGTTTAGCTCCCAACAGGCTTTCACTCATGTTCAAAGTTCCTGGCAGGATAGCCACATTTGGTGGATGGCCAGTTGTATGGGTCAGGGAGCTGTAGAGAAAAAGGAAAGAAACATCCCATGAACCTTGAGGTACAACCAAAGTATAGAAAGTTTTCGCTGTACTGGCTGATAAAAGGCTTGTGCTAGTTAGATTCACAAACAGGCCAAGAATATAATAAATATCATAATATTTTTTTCATTTTGTATTGGAAGAAATGAACTCCTAATAAATTAGGAAGACCACAATGTCAGTCAGCATATGCTATGAGTATTTTTATCTTTTGCTATGGTGCTTGTGACATTTGTGTTCAGGTTAGTAAAAAAAACCAAAAAGTTTGTTTATAATCTTTGACTAAGATAAGAGTGAAACTCTTATCACAGGAAATGTGATGAGTCTCCAGCTGTGGAGTCCCGTAGAAAGTGTCTGTAATGTCAAACAATCTCATCTCAAAAATACATGTCCCATTTTTTTTAGTATGGTATTTTTGAAAGGACTTAAAAAATATTGACTACAATTCTCTGAAAGAAAGCACCAGAAAGAGGTCATGAAGAGAAGACAAATCAGCTTTTTAACTAGAATTTAACATCTTTGGTCCACAGGGTAAATAAAGTTTTCTGGTTTCATACTAAAACTTCATTGCTTACTACATTTTTGCCATCTGGTTCAGCAGTTGCAATAATCAAGCAAATGAAACATAAAAGCAGACGGTTGCCAGGGCTTAGATGTGGAAGGGCACAAGGGAAGCTCATGGCTGATAGTGAAGTTGTGGTTGCTGTTGGGAATTAGTTTCTGGAAACGTGCACTATGATTAGGCAGGGGTGTTGTAGGTGTCTTAGAATTGGTATCACAGCATCTCACTGGAAAGAGACAACTATATCATTGGTTATAATTCCTGTGATGCTTAAACCAAGCAAATACTAGTACAGAGAAAAATCAAAGTCTTATTACTGTTTGCACCCATTGCATCCTAAAACACCCAAACGGTTCAAAAATGGCTCCGTTCATCCCATACATGTCTCCTAGGTGTTTTATAAATGTGATTAGAAATAATAAGCTGGTGTAAACAACTTGTTATGTTGCCCAGAAATTAATGCTATGTAGTTCTACAAACATGAAGAGAGATTTGGTGGAGATGCTTTTGTGTGCTGTGGTAAAGGAAGAAAAAATAGTCAATTTAACATGTTGGATACACTGTTCTTTAGAAACTGAGAAGGATTGAGCTGGAAGTGCTGGATGCTGCCTTGGTTCTGTGAAGCAAGCACAAGCTGAAACATCTGTAGTGCATTTGCAGTGCACCACTGCCTGTTGTCTCCTTTCACAAGTTTCTTTGCTCTCTCCCAGTGTGGATTCATTTTGAAAATCAAAGCGACAATCCTCTTAAGTACCTTCTCCTAATTGCAAGGATACCTTCTGGAGCTTTTCCAAGAAGAATGGGACATACTTTACAAAGCATAGATTTGAGGAAAACCCCTAGCTCTCCTCCAAACCAGAGCCTTTTTTTCTTGTACTATTCTGCCATCGTCCTAAGCAGAGAGTGGTCACAGTGTGTGGCAAGCTGGCAGTTTTGACCTGTTTGAAGTATTCCTAGAGCAAAACACAGATTGGAGAGGTGACATTGCTCATTGATTACATCAATGAACATCATGCTTACGAAACTTGCCATTGTGGAAAATGAGAAATGGATCACTGCCACACAGTTTAGTGAGTCTTTGTAACTGTTTGGTCTTCTAGGCAGTGATCAGAAATCACTAATCCCTAAGTCACTGGTAAAGAACCTCTCCTAATTTTTTTGCCTCATCTATCATTTCAATGAGGGCAGAGATATATAACTGAGATGAAGATATAAAGCCTTTTTCAATACTTGCTGTAGGTCTGTTAAGATGGAGTAGTAATAAAAAACAGTAGTGAAACGTCTTGTTTTGTTTCTGGATTCATGTGTTGTTCTGGTCTGCTCTTTCAGGGTATTTGAAGCTGAAGTACAGCTTTATCCTCAAACTGCAGGAGAGCAAACACAGCTTTACTGCTCTCACTTAACACAGATGTTAACAATTAGTTTATACTTATTGGCATTAATTGCTATAGTAGAGGCAAGGAGAGGGTACATTATATGCTTCATGGGACTGTTTAAAGATTTTGCAACCCTTTTAGTCATACTCAGGCTACTCTGTCCAAAGGCCTGAAATCCCTGGTGGGAAGTTCGTTCTCCTCTGCCAATTCTCAAAAGCATGTTACAGGGCAATGCATACTTTGCCTCTTCAACTAGTTAAAGAAAAGATTACTTTTACTCAGATGAATACATTTGACAGAAATTATGTGATTTTACTCTTGCTTGTTAGAAAGGCAGGCAGGTAAAGGAGCATTCTGCTTTCTTGTGGGCTGTCTATCATGCTTCTGGTTGTCAGATGCTGGCAGTTCAAAGTGATATCTTGTCTAAATAATATATTGATTTATAAAGCAGGAGGAAATTTCACCACTAATTGCTCTAGAGGGTGTAGAAATAATGGGAAGGTCAGACTATATTTACAACAGTAATTTAGATAAATAGCTTTTGTTTTAAAACAAACACCAATTACTGTGAGACAAATAAACGTAAAGCCAGACAAAAGAAATAATAAGTTTTGCAGACATTTCGTGAAAGGACTGGCTTGTGTCAGACTTCATAATCAGAGTAGGGTTGACCCTTGACTGTGTTTGTAGTGAGACTTCCCAAGAAACATATATGTGACCAAAAGCATTGCTATTGATTTAGCAAATTATGTTTTTCTCACTGAATCTTAGTGGATCCTCAGCTCAAGCCTGGTAAGCTGTGAGGAGGGCATCTGCTTGGCAATGAAACCACAGAGTGCTTCTGGATGTATGAAGTTCTGCAGTCCCTTTGTCACGTTCCCATCTTCTTTGGCCACATATTACTGTAGGGAGTTGTCTACTGACTCTTCTTTCCTCCAGATTTTTACTTTCAAGCTCCAATGCCATCTCTCATTGTGTACAATCCTTTTCCTGAGAAGTCATCTTTTGTGTCTGGCAAAGCCAGGGTATACAGTCAGCCAGTAGATCCAGATAATTTTGTTTTTCAAAAACAGATGTTCTCTGCTTTTTTTGTGTTTGGCTTTGTTTTGTTTTGTTTTGTTTTGTTTCCAAATAATGACATAGCTGATTCTTTTCCCTGTTTCCAGTTCTTGTTCAGATCTGGTCATTACAAAAAAGCAGCTATGAGTCAACTGTTGGTGGCTCTCACACTGCCTGATGCTGCCTCTGGTTTCTTCACCTCTCCAAACTATCCGTGTCCATCATCTGACTTTAGGATAAACCTGTTAACACTTTAAAGTAGGCTCTAATTGTTAGTTCTTTTCTGTGTTTGCAATAGGGCAGGAAGATACCCCATCCTTGAACTAGGTATTGGCAGAAATTCACAAATCGAATTAACTGAAACCAAACCCACAAGAATGAAAATGTTCTGTGAAAGCAGTAGGATATAGCCCATGAATCTATCTAAATTGGGAATAGAGTTCTTACAGTTTGCATGGATGTACTCTGAAAGTAGTTTCAGCCCAGGAAATGAGGAAAAAAGAGGAAGATATCCATTTTTACAAAGGTGATTCTGATGCTTGCAATGACAGTGTCTGACCTCAACAGTCTCTACCAGATATATGTTCCTACTCCTTGACTTGTACATCTTATAGACTGATCTATCTGTCTGTCTGTCTGTCTATCTATCTATCTATCTATCACTCCTATTTGTTTTCCTTCTCTTACTTGCAGACAGTGGATGTGTCTAAAGGCCAACCTGAAATCCCGCACTCGTGAGAGCTGTGTGGCTGGAGCTGCATGTGAGGTAGCAAGCCTTGTTGAGAGGCAGGATATACTATCTGGAGAACAGACTCCATATGAAGTTTGCTATACAGCTTCTAGGCTGTGTGTGGTTTCCATCTGACCAACTTCCATTATGTCTGTCTGTCTTCACCCATTCCCATACTTACATTGGAAATACACACACAGCATCCTTCTCCCCTGTGTTGCCAGCAGGGCATTTGCTTTTATGAATAATGGTCCAATTATCCAATCTCTCTTTTCCATCCATTCATGTGACAATACTTGGCCACCAACCAGATCTTGCTCTATTGTCTGACTGAGACCCTGTGTATAAACAAACTGCATCAGGAAAGGGACTTGCTGCAGGATTGTGCTTTCTGTCTATTGGAATCTATCAAAACAAAAATGCTCATAGGCTTATTTCTGTTGAAAAGAACAAATTGCGCTAAATGTTTTAATATTTTGATCAATTTATGAGGCATTTTTCAAATTAACCCGCTATGGTAAGGATTCAGTGAGCAGATCTCTTTCTCTCTGGTGTGTTTTTTGAGTACAGTTGGCATGGGACAGTCAGGATTCACAAGTGGACAGCACTGAGACTTTCCAGATATTTTTGAATAACTTCCCTCCTGAGAAATGAAGAAGCAACATAAGTTCACAGCTTGGCAGAGGAGCATTATAATGAGAGCTAGATGTATTGGATACTTTATGAACTCTTCACATGGCAAAGCAGAAGAAGGTAATATAGCACAGAATTATTTCCAGTTCTTCAATGGTTCTGTAAAAGACCATTAAGCCTTCTCAATAACTTAGTTTAATTAAGACAGATTTCTTTTGCCTGGCAGGTAAATAACTTCAAATAGAAAGTCATCTTAGGACAAACTGTAATGATAATTGTCTTCTTTCTGTAGAAGAAAAAGTTTACTAAACCAATTAAGTAGACAAAGTCTACACCACAGAGGCATTATAATGTGAAATACTTATCACAGTCAAAAGCATTTGCTCCCAATCTATTTTGGCCAGTAAGGAAAAGCTTATTTTTCATAAGTCTTGTGAAAGATCAATGCAGTATATCTGAAATAAAAGAAAAAAGTATGAACTTGGAATGAATGCAGCACAAGGAAACCACTCACTCCCTCAATTAATAATCTCACCAGGGTCTGTCTTTGGTCTACAGCATCTGTTGCTGCTACATGTGTTGTTCGGGAGACACTGATTTTCCTACAAAATGCCTGCCAAACAATGCACAGCATTTCTTCCATGGGGTCACCTGTTTGCCAACTTGCTGGCAGTCAGCTGGAGATGACTTGGGTTGCACATGAATGTCATGAACCTTGGATGAAATGGAAATCACACACGTGCAAGGAACAAGTCAGAAAGAAGTGCTCTATACTCGCATTCAGGAATGGATCCATGCCTGTTGATGCCCCCCACTCAAAGTCCTGGGGGTATGTCCTAACTTCCTTTGCAGGAATGGTTGCACTGCAAACAGGAGACAAAATTGTGTCATATTTATAATAGCTTATATATGCTGGACTCCTTCACACATACAGAGCCTTTTTTTTGATCCTTGTGTAGGGAAATGTGAGATGCCGAGAGCTGACAAAAGCGCCAGATCTACGAGACATGACTAGGTGCATTTGTACTTCCTCTGAAATTGTGTCTTAATTCATTGAAATAAGGCTTCAGGGGGATCTCACTGGACTATGCATGATTAGCTTAGTTTATTTTCAATTCTATTTTTAACACTATATCAACATCTAATTATAGTTTTACCTAGGTGTGTAATTTTTTTTCAGAAATATCTAGAATACCGGCCTCATATATTGCTATATTCTTTGAACTACTTTGTATTAACTACTAATTTATAAAGGTCTCATTCTCTCTGTGCATATATCTAGAAAAGAGGATTACTCTGCATTATTACATACACAACCCACGACAAAATAGCCACAAGCATTTTAAGGAGTATCAGAGCATTTAATACAAGCAATTATGTTGCACAATTTAAGGGAGAGGTTATAAAGGACTCAGATGGCCTCTATGGAATTGCAAAGATTCAAACCAGTCAATGAAGAGGAAAATTAATTCCTCCTTACTAAGTAGAGTCATATGAACATCACAATTTCCAAGAAACAGGACTTGTAACTGAGGAAGCTAAAATGCTCATATTGTATTGGACAGAATAGGAATATATTCCATGTTATTCCAGGAAATTAAGAGTGATCTTTTTTTTATTTTTGCGAGGGGAAAACAAAGTTTTAGTCATCACAATTCAAAGAAGAACATGGCAACCTGGTAGTTATTAACATCAGTGTTTATGGGTTAAACTTAATCATCCAGTTATGGATCATTATTTTTTTTTCCATATGGTGTCCAAACTAATATAACACTGGAGTGTCAACGATGACATGATAGAAAAAGATTTTGATTAGAAAAATAATTGGATATTATCCTGCTCTGAAGGTATATGATCAGTGAGCTAAATGATGAATTAAGCTTATGAACTCTACAAATGGTAATGAATACTTATATTTAGTGCTGGATAAATGCCATAAGTCACAACCAGCTCTACTACAGAGTTGGTCTTATTTATTTTGTAGTGCCAGTGCATTGAAGATTTCTTACAGGTCACATTTACCTGTTAGCATGCATTGGTCGTTGTTGAAGTGGTGGCAGAGCACAGGAAGCTCCAGAATACTCACTGTGAAGAACAGTTTGTGGAAGAGAAAATGCGAACTGTGGTACTCCCACCAAAACCACATAATGAAGTGAATTGTGTGCTCATGCTAAGCCTTCAAGTAAAACAAACAATGCAAGAAAAGAAAGAAAACGAGAGGTTGTCTCTCTCAGAATAAGAGAGAGAATGGTGCAATTCTCCAGAAAAAATTATGTCTTTGTTTTTCTTAACCACTCTGTGTTTCTAGTGGAGTCAGAACCTCAGCCCTCTGAGCAAACAGTACCATTTGTCTGTTGATTATCAGTCATCAGTGTTTGCAGGTTCTGCAGATCTCAGGTTGCAACATTTACCCTTTGTGACTCAATGCAGCACTTGAGATGTCCTAAAAGGAAAGAGAAGGTGTGCGCTTGTCCAGAATTATAACACATCTAAGTCAGAGGTACCATACCTTACACTGCAGTGCCGTACCTTACACTGCACAGGAGCAAGGTGAAGATTAGTGCATGGTGGCATTTACAGGCATTGAATGTGTTGCATGTAAAGAGTGAAGGGGATGTTAAATTTATAGTGGCCCTCCTGTAAAGGCCTTTGACTCTCTGCTCCTTACAACAGGAATAGCTCCTCCATAGGTGGTGTACAATTTTCTATTCCAGGAAATAGTAGAAATTAATTTTCCCTCAGCAAACGTGAAGTCTGAGAAGCTTTGGAGATGCAACTGGACAAGAGCTAAGGAAGACTCCAAAGTCAGTACTGTAATTCTCCTGATTTCTGCCTGATTAAATCACCCACCCTTCATCTTATCTTACTAACCCTGGAGTGCCATGAAAGCAAAAGGTTCATTTCCAAACTTACTGTGGATCTGTGTGACTTTCTTGTTACTGAATGAGAAACTGACTTAAAGTTCAATCTGGTCATTATCCTAGGGTAGGATGCTGTACAGTCTTTATACCAGGCTGCAGCCACTCAAAGACCAGATTTCTTTCCATCTGAAGTTGTTAGTTGCTGCTGAAGCCTGTTTAGATCAAGTTAAAACTGACACGGCACATGACTTTAGAGTTTTCTTTGAAGTCAACACACGTCCTGTTATTCTTACCCTTAAGATTTCATTGTTTTATTTTTTAATCAAGACAGAGCACATAGTATATTACAATTAGGTAAAATCTTCCAGAGGAAAGTTAGATACATGTTGGCAGATGTGATTAAAGCCTAGGTCAGCCCCAGGGTTTATTTTGACCCATGAACCTCTATGAAAGCTTTCAACTACTTTGTCTTCATTAGGGCTAAACACTGTGGTAGCTAATTCGAGTAAAAAATATATCTTTTTTTCCTAGGGAAGATACGACTTTACCATCTCTGATTTGCTGTTGATTTATAACTGCTTTGCCATCAAAGACTCTGCTGCCTGCCTTAATATTGTGCTCAGTGAAGATTAGGAAAAAAAGGTTTAAATATAAACTGTGCACAATTCAAGTACATGTTTTTTTCTGTGTTATTAATGATTTGAAGCAACAGTTTGGATGTGAGCATAGCTGAGGTCTTGGATTTTGTTTTAGTCACTTTGTATCTGCAGTTTTCCTGTTTGCATCTCAGTGGTAGATGTACAGAACACATAGAGAAAAATTCTTATTAAATTGAGAAATTGGCAAGAGTGAAGTAATCATGAACAATGCAGTACTGAATTTATGTTTTTAATCACTGGACCATAGACAATCCAAACCCTTTAGCAATCTTTTGTCCTTATCATGTTTTCAGGTTTTATAATGTTTAATGTCCTGCAAAGCCAACATTTGCTACACTGAAAGACAAGAGATGCGTAACACAGCTAAAAAGAGCAATGGATTTTTTAACATAAGTTTTAAATTCAAGTAGTTACAATGAACTGTAGTGAGGAAGACTTTGACCAGTTCCCAGCACAGAGAGGGTAGGACTTGATACCCAGCCTTCCTCAAAATACAGTAGCAAAAGATGCCTTCAGGGAAGAACATGAGCATAAGTCTTTGATATAATTTAAAACTCAGTTTAGCCCAAATTCAACAGTTTAAGAGGAATTAAGGAAGTCACTGGAAGTTGGCTGTTCATTTGCCAGGAATGAGCACCATGTCCTGCCAGGAGCAGGGTGAACATGTAACATTTCTTTTTCATGATTTATCAAATCCTACTTTTCACCTGTGATTTTGTGTGGGAAATATCCAGCAACCTGGCCCAGCAATTCCAATAAAAGGTGAAATTGATATCAATCAGAGCTTCATAGGGTCCATAAGAGATGGTCCTGTTGGACCATTTAGGAAACAGTCCATTCAGTATTATGCATTATAATCTATCTGATTTTCTAATTTCTCTTTTTCTCCACAGTGGCATTTTACAGCTCAGTTACAGGTCAGTGCTTAGATTCACCAATAGAATATTGCCTTGTGTTTATACACCCAGGGAAAAAATGTGTTCTCCAGGATTGGAAGGAAGCAGAGCTGGTTTGTGACCTTTCAGCTTCTTCATTCTTTTTAAGTACAGAGGTTGAATAAGTGGAGTTATTAAAAGAATTCCTCACCCCTAAAAGAAGTGTGAGGCTGGGAACATGAATCAACAGTGTTTGGCTGTTTATTTGTCAGAGACCTGCCTGTTCATAAATCCAGTGACCACCCGGGACTTCTCACACCATGTGTGCAGCTTTCCCATAGGACACAGAACGTTTTCCCTTTGGTTATGAGCAGTGAGATGAACACTGAAGTGGCAGTAGGCAGAATGCTGGCTACAAACTTGCTTCTCTTCTAGTGGGACATATGTAGTTTTCTTTATGGTAAACCTCTGGATCATCTACATACACATGTTTATTTGAAATGCCTATGATAAAGTGGGAAGGAGCTTTGACAGGCTCTCTTGTACCTGACGATGATTTAGGGTCGTGGTCCATGACAACTTGGCAAATGGGAGCATAAATGACTTTTATGTGGCCTGTGCAAAGTCAGACAACATCATTGCCATTGGGCTTAATTTAGCTCTATATAAGGTACACTTCCATGGCTGTTTGTTCACAAATCTGTTGACACAGAAAAGTGTAAACCAGGTTGTTTAGCCCATTCCCCTGCTCTGAGGTAGGATGGACTGTATGAGGATAGTTCCTGACAGATTTTCCAAATTCAGAGCCAGTCTGCTGTGCACAGAACAGTTGCACTAACTGTTTAGGGATGTACTCTGTCTTTTTGTTTCTTAGTGAGTCATGAAATAGACAAGAACACTTTTCAAAATGTTAATTTCATGTAGCAAGGAATTCTGGCATTGACAAATATAAGAAAAATGAGTGTAAACTGTAACAACAGAAAACTTGCTATGCCTGTGCTAGTATTTGCATGAGAAGAGCACTGTAACTGCGCTGAAGGAAGCTGGAGTATATGCTTGTCCCATAGACCAGTAACTCAGAGTAGTGACTGACCTGCTGAGTTGTGCACGTGGGGGCTTGGAGCAAACCCCAGCCTTGTGACAGCTTTTATTCAGTCAACCATCAGAGTCATTAATTAACGTGACAAGGCACAGCAGAAAGGCAAAACACATCTCCTTATCTCAGGGGCTCCTGTCTTTGCTGTGATTTCTTTGAACAAATATATTCCTTCTTTCCAGTGTGTCAGCCAAGCCTGGATACTCCTGCCTGCAATCAGGTGCATGGTTCTTGTCTGATGTTGGAGCTTGTATGGTCTAATAATAGAGAGCCATGCACAAGAGACCCGACAATTATTTCCAGCTTGTGGAGTGACTTTGTAGCACCTATTTTACCTGTCTAAGTATCAACTAAAGGGGAACTCACTCCTGTTATGAAGTGAGGTTTTTTTTGTCTACTCTGAAGTGCAGCTAGAACTCAGTGTCATCACACACAGACTCTCACTTAAAGTAAATAGGATTTTTACTAATTTAACCCTTCTTCAATAATAATTTTTAACTTGTGTCTGAAAAATATGCTTCATTTCTTTCTCACTGTTTAGAGAAGGGTAAAACTTTCCTGTTCCCTAGCACAGGAAAACAAACAAAACTTCCAGTGTGATTGATTAGAGAAACTCAATTAGCTGTCATGGCTATAATTACTACATAAACACAGTCCTGGGGTAGAGACCAAGTGTGCTGGAGATCCCTTCATGAGATCCCAGTAAACTGAGGTAACCTTTATAGCCTACTCACTGAGTGATAAATGGTGAAGTGCTAATGTATGGGTGTCCCTTTCTGTGAGGTCTCCAGACCCTGTTACACGGCACGAGTTCCTTAAGAGAGGCTTTAATTCACTGCTCACAAAACCCCAAAGGGTAAAAATGCAAAAATGGTTGGAGTAATTTCTGCAATTAATTCTTATCTTTTTCCCTGAGAAAATCCTTTTTTACCCTTTGGATCTCAGATCTCTTCTTGAAGCAGACTTTGTTTCCTCAGCATATTAGAACGCACAATTGAAGTGGTTGCTTTTATAGTATTAAAATATATTGAGTAAAAAAACAGCTGGGGAAGCCTTCCTTCCTTCCTTCCTTCTTTCCTTCCTTCCTTCCTTCTTTCCTTCCTTCCTTCCTTCTTTCCTTCCTTCCTTCCTTCTTTCCTTCCTTCCTTCCTTCTTTCCTTCCTTCCTTCCTTCTTTCCTTCCTTCCTTCCTTCTTTCCTTCCTTCCTTCCTTCTTTCCTTCCTTCCTTCCTTCTTTCCTTCCTTCCTTCCTTCTTTCCTTCCTTCCTTCCTTCTTTCCTTCCTTCCTTCCTTCCATCCATCCATCCATCCATGCAATAATGTGACCAGCAGTAAAGCAGCCACACTTGTCAGATTGGAAGCCTCTTTCTTAAAAGTGCTACCTCTTCACTGACTCTTCAGGCCCTAAATAGCACAAGGCGCTTAAACCCAATTGTAAGATGCATGACAGAGAGTTTCAATACCACTCCAGGACAATATTTTCCAATGAGGTACAATTAGCACAGCACTGGCACATGATAAGGGGTGGTGGGATATACCAGGACATGCCTGTAGCAGAGGGGCTGCAACACAGATTTGCAGGTAACACCCAGTGAAGACTTCTGTGCCTGCTGAGGTCAGAGTGGTGAATGACCCACCGATCGCCTTGCAAGTATTTGCAGGACACAGCCATCACTTGCATTTCATGCTGAGGTTGTGGGATTTCTCAGGTCAGCAGTTCTGTGATGCACCACAAATAACAAACACTCAGTGTAGAAGATTACCCTGACTGACGTAACAGAGGAGTAACTTCCAAGGAACTGAGATGTAACTTCTTGTAGCATATCAGAAAACATTCAAAGTAAAGCACAGCTGCTCTCAAGACATAACTCCTTCCAAGGCTACACGAAGCCACAGTTGATTTTGTTTATTTTTCAGTTCAGACTTTCCAAATGCAGGTTAGCTTTGAATTTCCAGATGTGTAATGTGGTAAAAAAATGCCACGTGTTTTCATCTAGCATGCAGATATGCAGTGAGCACTGACAAGATGTTAGAAGTCTTGTCACTGATGCGATTGTTCCCTGGTGACAAATGACAACATTTAACTACTTAACAATCAACTGGTCCATTCTCTGGTGAGTTCACCAGCTAAACGGTCATCATCCTTTGTGATTCAGAAAGATAGAAAGTGTCACAACATATCCAAATTGAACTCTGGAGTCCAAGTCTCACTCACCCTGAAAAAGCCCTGCTTTAGCTCCATGCCTGGACAATATGGGTTTTAATGTCAATATCCTTGAAGGACCCTGGGAAGATCAGTAAAGCATAACAGTCATGTGTGATCTGTTCATCATGTCTACTTTGTGGGTTGTTTTAGGATGCTGGTGTCTGGCTCTGTGCTGATGTGTTCTACAGCCAGGCATGGGTGCTGGAGAGGGAATGGTGCCTGAATCCCTTGGCTTCCCAGGGAGTTAGGGTGCAACTGGGGCCACAGGAACTGGGAGGCTCATCCAGGAGACACAGTTAAAGCAAGTCAGGTTAGATGACGACAGACTGCAGGATTTTTTGTGGCTGGTGCCTTGCCCCTCCCAGTGAGTACTTTGTAACTTGAATTTTAAGATGTTACAGATATATTAAACAGTAGGCTGACTGTCATGGTACCAGTCCTTTCTCAGGGTGGTCACTGCATTCCTTTTGTGGCTCAAATAAAATCATCCACTTTTTTTGATAATGTACTGACTTATAATCAGGCATTTTGTCCAAAAGTACAGACTCCCATCTCCCCCTCCTGAAGATACTCTGTACTCCAGAATCCCCCCTAAATTTCCAGTTCAGATGACACATTTGGCAGCTGTGCAGTCACTCTACTTTTAAGCAGAGAAATGATCACAACAGTTGAGAGTTATTAACACAGGGAATTCACAACCTCTTGCAAATGCTGAGGGCTGGAGGGAATTAACACAGCCTTTCCAGCTTTCATAAAGAACAGCTCACATGTGCAAAAAACTGTGTGTCTACAGCTGTGTTAGCTGAGCTAATCACATATTCTTTTTTCTTGTAAACCCTGAGAACACAACAGTTGTTTAGGTGATGGGGGAAAGACTATTTGTTTTTCCTGCTTATTTAGTTTATTTGCACTATGGTCACTAGTTAAAGTAGATGGAAACAGGAAGGGTAGGGGAATTTCTCTTTCTTATTCCTTTTTCTAAAACTCCAAAGTGTGTCAACATTTTTAGCTTGTTACGATTCCTTGGTGTGAAGAGTTTAAGGCAGAATATGAAGATTTGATTCTTC
The DNA here is from genome assembly GCA_013398175.1 of Climacteris rufus. Lineage (NCBI taxonomy): Eukaryota > Metazoa > Chordata > Aves > Passeriformes > Climacteridae > Climacteris > Climacteris rufus. The sequence continues at coordinate 394,507 of VZRZ01007703.1, forward strand.
CTCCACTGAAACTGATATGACTAATGACTTTAAATGAGACATTAGTAGTGCAAACTGGAGTATGCTGTAAAAGAATTAGTCACTAGGGCCAATGTTTTCAAAAGAGTCTGGTAATTTTAGGTGGTGTAATTTTTCATACTTAACTCATAACTCTTGAAAGTGTCCAGACTTTAGGTGGGCAGCAGTGTATATGCTGTAGTCTCCATTTCTGACATCTGTATTTGAGGATTGATGCAGCAAAATTGGAGAAAGTTCCTGTGAAGAATTTAATAGGGAAAGCAAAATTCACACACACAAGCAAAGCAAAACAAGAAATTCATTAATTACTTCCCACAGGCATGCAGGTTTTCATCCATCTCCAGTAAAGCAGGGCTCTATAATTTTAAGAGTGACTTGGGAAGACAAACACCATCACTCCAAATGTCCTCTGGTTCCAGCCTCTTTCCCCAGCTTTATATGCTAAGCATGACAACATAAGGTGTGGGATATCCCTTGGGTCAGTTAAGGTCAGCTGTCTTGGTTGTGTCCCTTCCCAAGTCCTTGTGCATCCCCAGCCTCCTCCTTGGTGGGGTGGTGTGAGGAAAGGCCTTGACTCTGTGTCAACACTGCTCAGCAATGACCAAGACATCCTTGTATTATCAACACGGTTTCCAGTACAGATCAAAACCAGAGCTCCATACCAGCTACTACGAAAAAACTGAGCTCTATCCCAGTGCAAAGCAGGACAGTTCAAGAGGAGTTTGCTTTTGGGAGTCAAGTCAAAACCGCTGGAAAAATGTAGCAGGGTTGTCCTGGTTTAAAAGGACAGGTGTCTGCCAAGGAAGGCAGGAACCTCTCGGGGGTGGAGAAATATGACCCTTTCCCTCCAAACTGTTATAACCTTGAAATTACAGGATATTCAGGCAAAGATATGGGTAAAAGAATAACAGTTCTTTACTAGGATATAAATGTATAATGAAATAAAACAAACATCAACAACAAACAAACCACAAAATCCAATAACAGCTCTCTGTTATTAAGCAGTGTCCCCTTTGGTGTAATTATGGGCACACCTGGCAGGAGGTGGTGTTGGCTCGTGTTGAGGTAGAGCGGCTGCAGTGGCTCCCTGTGGCTGCACGGGCAGAGCGGCTGCAGTGGCTCCCTGTGGCTGCAGTGGCTCCCTGTGGCTGCAGGGGCAGAGCGGCTGCAGTGACTCCCCCTGGCTGCAGGGGCAGAGTGGCTGCAGTGACTCATCCGCGGCTGCAG
>VZRZ01007703.1:395810-462698 GCA_013398175.1 Climacteris rufus
TGACTCCTTGTGGCCCAGGGGACAGAGCATGTGCAGTGACTCATCCGCGGCTGCAGGGGCGCTGTGGGCTCGGGCAGCTGCAGAGAGCGCCAGCGCTGAGCCCTGGGCACACCCGGGGAGTGATGGCAGCTTCAGTGAGAAAGAGAAGATGGAGTGGGCCGGTGTTGAGTTACCCCTGGCTCTCACGTGTCCCATGAGCTATCCTGGATGTGGCAGGAGCAACCAAGGTTCCAGTCAGCAGCCAGGAGGTGCTCTCCCTGGGGAGATGGAGGAGGTGGGGGACCCGGTTTCCATGAGACACCCATGCAGATGGTGAGGATCTCTCCCCTGATGAGGGCAGGTGTTGCAAAGTTACAGTCCATGGGTCACTCTTGGACCCATGATAAGCCTTATCATGGCTTACCCATGATAAGGGGAAGCAGCAAGGAGATGTTCAGCAGTAGCAGCGAGTCCTCCAGGCAGAAAGCAGTTCAGCTCCAAACCCCCACACTGTCTCCCCTCCAAAGCTGGGTGAAGACTGCCCACACCCAGCTAAGAAGCTGCTAAAAACCACACTACTTCCCCCTCCCCAACGCAGAGCAGTTCCACAACTACGCTGAGGCTCTGGCTACATCCTTTGTCTTCTTACGTACCAGCCATTTATCTCCTGGGCAACACCCTCTCCTTACAGGTTCCCGACAGATAACAGATGGGAGAAAATTTTTTTAGAAAGAAAAAAAGAGAAAATAACACAAACCCACAACAAGGGTGAAGTGTCTCCGAGGTTTTAAAGAACCAGAACTGGTATTTCTCTACGGGATATGCGTCTGTACATTCATACATATAAGATCTGAAGGAAATAAATTGGGAAAGTTACTCAAGAGGTGAGACTAAGCACATAGCACTACAAGTTCATATCCTTCTTATCCCATTATAACTGGTTCATTAGTTTTTATCTTTTTAAGATTAGAAACTGAAGAATCACATCCTATTGAATTAGAGTTTTAATTACATCAGTGCAAACCTAACTATTTGGCTATGGTTTATTATTTACATAGGTAAAAGTCTTTGAGTGCTGCATTTCTGAAGTCAGAATTCTGAATGGAAAAACCACATAAAAGTACTAGGAGTGGTTTGTGACTTGAAGGGAAAAATGTAATTAGCAATTTTCCAGGCTGGATTCCCCCAGTGGAATCACTAACGTTGCAAACAAGCATTTATCCAAATCCAACTAAAACACCTTGGCAATTGCAGAGGGTAAACAAAATTTTTATCACCTTTATAAGAATGGATATTATTTAAGTAACTATTAGCAAATATTTTATGATCTGTCATGGGACAGCAGGAAATAGAACAGAACTAAGTTAATTTTGCATGAATGATCAGAATGAAGAGCGTTGTATGACATTATAAGCACAGCAGGGAGGCTTCACTAGATTCTTCATCTTTGGCTAATAACAAACATCATGCATTTTTTTACTAGCAGGTGTCCTTGATCTTAGTCAGCCTTCATTTGTAAACCTCCTTTCTACAGCTGTGTGTGCTTTGAAGTGTCCAACTTCTCATCACTATCCAAGAGCAGACTTCAGAGCTTTCTCCTGTTCATCTTAGGACTCATCCAGAAGTCCTGAAGTGCCTGTCAGATTCTGTTTTCTTGACTTGACATCCTCATCATTGGAGTTGTGATGCAAAAAGGAGGGATTTTTCTGGGATTTCAGATTGCTAGAAGGCAGAGATGATAGGAGATACTTTGATTTGCTGCAGCATGTAATGTGAAAGTGGTTTCCAAATTGGAAATGCTTGCTGTATTTAAAAATGTCTGTGCCATTCTGACCAATGATGTCCTTCACTTCTATGATCTGATTAATATCTATCTCTTTTTTCATGGCTTTTATACCACAGAGAGCAGCATCTAGGTATTGCAAATTCTTCTGCTTACTCTGAAACATTTTTGTTCTCACATTCCATTGTGAATTAAGAGGTATTACAGGAATTAGGAGGTATTACAGCTGTGCCTGATGAGGAAGGTATATTCCATGCCATAAACTAGATAACTGAGAGTACTACATTAATATCTGCCTGATACATGTACTTCCTTGAGTTTGGGAGCAAAGAAAATATAGTTTTTCTTCTGTAATGCAGGTATTGTGTTGAAAGTGATACATATCCAGGTCAGAAAGATGATTAATCCATTTTTCCTGCATCAGTCTTTTCTCTTTTACACTTTCTTTAGAATTATGAATATAGAGAAAACAATGGGAGCCTCATCCCTGTAATTTGTGTCACCAGTGTATTCTCCCATAAGGTGGAATCTATTTGGAGGCACATATTTTTCTATACAATGTTGTGTGGGCTGTTCAAGACTGGATCATCACAAATGCAATCAAGGACAAAGATGTAAAAATGGATCTGCCAAGACAACAAACTTCTACAAGTATAGATTAATTTGTTGCTAAGTACATATTGTAACAGGTCACAAAGTGGTTACTGAATCAAAAACTTCTAATTTATACAGTTGTGTTTTGGTGTAGCTTTGTGAACAGTAAAACTGAATCTGTCTCCAGAAGCCTGCTGCTGTAGATCTGGGAGTTCCCCTCCTTTCACTAGGATACAAACTATTTTTTGGAGCCACTTTGGGGTTTTGAATAGTTGTTGATTTTGAAACGTGATGGCCCTCTAATCTCGCTTCTATTTGCCAATCTAAAGTGAGGGCCACAAAAGCTGAAACATGGAGTCATTAGGATTGCTTTTATCACCTGTCAAGGATTCTGTTGTCTCACCATTCTGAAGGTGCTTGAACTCCAGATTGTCTTCAAGAAGCATAGTCTCCGTGGATCATATAGATGAGAAGAGACATTCAAGATCATCCAGTCCAACTGTCAACCCAACACAACCATAATCACCCCAAACCATGTCCCCAGGTGCCACATCCGGATGCTTTTTGAACACTTTGAGAGACAGTGACTCCACCACTTCTCTGGGCTACTCATTCCAATGCCTAACCCGTCCTGTAGTGAAAAAAGGTTTTTCCTAATATCTAATCTGAACCTTACTAGTTGGACTATTTAGCTTGGTCTAGACAGTTTGGTTTGTGTGTGGCAGATTAGACAGTATCTCTAGTGTATCAATTTATGTCAGACCACAACTGGAAGAGCTTTGGGCTGGATCAGCAGAATTCACTGATAAAATCATGAGCATTTATGAAATCACTTGGTGGAAACTGCCACCAGAAAATTCATCAGTCCTGTACCACAACCATATTTAACCTGACAGAGGTTTCCTCTTACTCTCTCCCAACCTGCCCAATCACAGATCTAGAGGTCTTGGCTGTGATCAGGAAATCCCTGTATGTGCTGATCCTGTTCCCAGATCACGTTTTCTGGCCTGTGATCCCAGACCTGTTTGACATCTGTTGGGCTGCACAGTTTTGACTTGAACTGGGATTGTTCTGATGGAAAACAAAGAATTCTGTTAAGGGTTTTTATACTGGAGCTCTTGGGAAGAAAATTTTAGAATTGGAATTTGTGGGATGAGTTTTTGGAAAAGACAAATTAGTCTTGTTTTTGTCGCCAGTTATGTTATTTCAGATTCTTGCTAAGTCAACATTGAATAAATCAAATCAGTTATCTCAAATCACTTCTATCTCAAATCAGTTAAATTTGTAAAATGGCTATAAACACATAATTCTGTGCAGCAAGTCAAGTGCAAATCTAAATGATATAATGTATTTTTCATTATGAAGTTCATAAACAGATCTAAGAGAAACACTCCTGTGGGACTGTCTGGTACTATAGCAGGGTGCCCTACCTGGAATGTGGTCAGGCAACTTGGATAATGCCCTACTTGCAAGGCTGTAAATGGTGGACTGAGAAAAGGTGTCTCATGCTGTTTTGGTGTTGAATTATGCTGAAACCAGTCTGATTCCTTAACTGTGGTAGGCAGATTGGTAAGGTTTCTTTATGTAAAAATGCTGAGCTACCTGGAGGCATATGACTGACAGTCAACCACTTTATACTGTAGAAGTCCAGTTCCACATTCAAATGAGCAGGTTCTTCTGACATATCCCTTCTTGGAGTGTGTGTGGAGATTCTCCTTTGAGTGGGGACACCCCTCAAAGTTACTCCTTGAGGTTGAGTGAAAGAGGTTTTCCCTATGGTCATTGGCATTGGTGACTTACATCAGTCTCTACTTTAATGTTTGCTTCTTTTTGCCAGTTTTAATACAATTTCTGTAATATAATTTCTTTGATATAGCGCACTATCCTGCCTTGTACTATATTATAGTAGTAGTTTTAGCTTCTGTACTGTGTAGCAAACAATTCTAATTAAGATCTTTTGTCTAATCATTTATCATAATAAATCATTCATTTTGATATAATTATACCTGTTTTGCCATCCTTAAACATGCAGGACAAAGTTGTACCAAGCCTCAATCACACCTCTATAATTACTTAGACTTAAACCACTAACATTCTGGAGCTAAGATTGGATCCAGCCATCCCCAGGCTCCTCTCTGAGTAGGAGTTTAGAAAGCAAGGGAGTCCTTTCTGCACCTTGTGACTCAACAGGAGGCCTTCTCTAATAAATTTTGTCTGAAGCTCCCACTTCACCCATGACGGGTATGTAGATGTGAGGCTGTAGTAGTCTGTCAAAAATTTGAGATAAAAAAAGTTTAAATGTAATTGTTCTGTTGATTTGTCTATCCAAATTTTGAGTAATTCTTTAATGCATATCAGATGTAATATCAGAAAAAATAGAGAAGGATATTAACATGAAGAACTGAGAGGTTTTTTACAAAATACTGTAAAAAAAGAAAAAAGCTGTAGGTGTCTTTGCTAGTGTCATGAAAGTCCATCCTTCAATTCATGAAGTTCTGTGGGAAAAAGAGTCTATAAGTAGAAAGACCATATATCTCTAAGCCCATGTTCCAGAAAACACATCTTGGTATTTTAATAATTCTGACAGAAACCATGATCTCATTCGTGCGGGGCAAAGCAATATTTGTAACCTCTTCACACTGACTGTCCCCAGAGGTTCAATTTTCTTCATTGTTTAATTTGCAAAAAATAGATTATATCAAGATAGTATTTTCTTTTTTGTTTTTTGTTTATTTTTCTTCTGTGATCAGATGGTGCTTCCGCTTGTGAGATACCCAGTGAACATCATTTAGCAAATAAGACACGGAAACTTTTTCAAGAATTTCCATGAACTTTCTATATAGTCACTAGTAATTAACATGATTTTCCACTATAATATCTTTGATGGAATTGAATAGTTTCATGATCTTCATTTTTCAGCTGGGCTGAATTTGGCTCTCCCTTTCCACTGAACAAGCATCATTGAATTTTGTCTGTACAGCAGCCCCATCTGCCTCTGGTTCTGCATGACTGGAAATTTGTACTCGGGTGAAGTTATGCTGGTAACAAGTTTTCACAGTGGATACAACTCATTGCGTATTTCATCCTGACTTATTTCATTCATATAAAACTTTGTTGTCTAACCAAATTTCTGCTACAATCAGTGAAGACTGAAGTTTCTTTAGAGAATAATTTATCCTATCATAAGTTGGAAGTGTCTGAAATAAGCTGAGTGCTGACTGTGTTTCTCTACATTCACTCAGTGTGAACGAGGTCCAGAGGGTTGGTTTTATATGGGCATCCACATTTAAATGACTGAAGTCAGGAATTCTGAGGGTTTGAAGGCCAGACTACCTGACTCGCTCAGTCCACGACTAAATACAAACATTAGATGTTTGTTAAGACACATTGATTACTTCTACCTATTTAAGTCACCTTCCATTCTGTGGGTCCTGTTGCTGACTGATTGCCCCCAAGTTAGTTGAATACAAGCTGCTCTGTCTGTCCCACAGGATCCCTGTTCTGTCCTGGACCTTCCTCATGCTTTCTCCTCTGTACCTCAGTCCAGATGTGGCCAGGCAGTGGAAGCACAGTATGGACTCTCCTTTGATGGTGGTACGTGAAACCTGCATGTGCAGTCCAGCTTGCACCATGTCTGATCAAGCTCATCATGTTGCTTTATTACGTGGGCTCTAACGTGCAGAAATGCAGCACATAAATATAAAAAGTGTACTCCACTTCTGGTCAAATCCTTAGATGGTGCATCATTGTTGATTAGTGTAAGCCTTGCGTTTACATCTTCTTGACAATATGTTCTTATTTACTATTCTGGAATGAAAGGATTGATCCAGCCTTCACATATGGGGTACATATGCTGTAAAAAGGGCAATTTTGCTGAATCGGCTTAGTTGAGTAAATTGCAAAGGCATGACGTTGATTATCTAAATGGGAACACTAGCCTGAAAATTAATAATGTAACTTTACAGGCTCATTTGCTGCCCAGGTGAATTTCACTAGAGGGGCTTCAAGCAGTGAAAGTGCACGTGCATGTGATATATAAAATGCACCTGTTCAAATAATGTTTCTTTTCCTAGATGTTATATTACTGGGGCATGGAATAATTTCACTTTTAAAAATCCTACCTCAATTTAAGTGCCTCCCCCCTGCACCCTGCTCTCCTGTTGATCTTAATAAAAATCTTTTCATTGAGAGAACTGGTTATTAGAGGAACAAATAAACTGCCCATAGTCAGGAGTACATATAAAGCACTTTTCATCCAAACATCTCAAAGCAATTTGCAGTAAGAGGGCATGTATCATATTTTGCACATGGTGAAACCAGAAATTCAGAGACTCAAGAAGAAAGTTATGACAGAAGACTTAAAATAAAGTGCTGTGTCTTTTTCCTAGCATTTGTTTTATGTAGTAGGCGTAATGTCTGTGAACAAATGCAATTGTGTAAACAGAGTCCCTTTAATGTGTGATATGTACAGCCAGTACTGGGAGGGGTAAGTGACACAGGAAAGAGGGAATGGTTTTTTGTATAAGTTTTGATTACTGTGAGTTCAGTAATACAATCTGTTTCTTCCTTCTTCAATTCCTCTTTATGATTCTCACACAAGACCAGTAAGAACAAAAGGATTGCTGTAAGCAGCCCATAGAAGTGAAAGGGTAGTAGAATAAATTATTGTTCCTCTTGATCTTCAAAAATAACTAATGCTAAAATTTTATTGCTATATGTTCTTGTATCAGTCTTTATTGGAAACTGGAATGCATCACATACAGTTTGAATGACAGATGTTGGTCCACTGCATTAACATTTTCATTGTTTTTCTCCTTCGGGCTGATACATGACATTTCTGAAAGTTGAAGGGTCATCTCTGCATGCTGAAAAGCCCCCATCTTATTGCCTATCCCTGTCTGGTAAAACAGCAGGCACATGTTAGTGGATCCATCTGTAGGATGGCAGGTGGAGAGAAATGGGAAGTCCCTGCTTGTTCTTGCACAATGATTTGTTTCACTTGCCAAGCTCTGTTAAATAAACTGCCTATGCACCAACCAGGAATTTCACTTGTACAAGGAGGCTTTTCTTTGAACCTTTCCAGGTGGGAATGTTTTCTAGTACAAGGCTCTTATTTAATGTTCACACTGCCCTAAAGCACCTCTGTGCAAACTTCATAAGACATAATATCCCTGACTCAAACACCTCATGTCTGAGCATACAGCAGTGCCGGACATGGAGCGAGCCAATGGATATCACCAAGGCGATGTCTGCCTGTCTTACAAGGTCCAGTCACTTCTTTCATTAATTCAGTGAACTTATGTACTTACTTTGGGTCTCTGGTATCTGGCAGGGAAAGGGCAGGAGACTGGAAACATCCAGAAAGAGGACATGAAGCAGGAGAGCACTGCCAGTGGGAGGCAGAAAATGAGGAACAACATGGGAGAGTTAGAACAGAAACCATTCTGCCAGGAAAATAAAATTCCTGTTCATTTTCAGGTTTTTACCACTTTTTTGAGAGGCAATGACATCCACTGGAGTAGAGAACAACGGAGGCAGATACCTCCAATCTTGTCTTGAGTTCTTACAGGTTATAACATTTCTGCTTCCTCTTTCTTGATGGTCTGAGGTCTAAGGTTTTTAGGAAGGTTGTGAAGAGCTAAGAGGAAGTCCAGAAGGGCAAAATGGTTATAGTCCTCTAATACTACAGGAACCAAAATATCTGCAGAGACTTTATGACCTTGAGCTACTGAAGTTAATTGTTAAGTTTACAATTTCTGGGAGATGCAAACAACTTTATGTATACCCATTAAAGCATGTTATGACCCATTGTTTTATTAACTCATCAGATATTTTTTCTTCTGCCTGTAATATGGCATCTCTTGCACATTTTCCGTGAGGAATGTCACTGAGAGGTTTGGGCACATGACAGAAGAAAGAGAAAGGGAGCTGAGATGGTGACATGACTCACAGCAATCTGAAGCTGGAGACCACTGCCCAGCCCTGACTTCTCTGCTGAAGAGATGACACACTTGTAGATATGGTCTCTAGAGCTGTCTGGAGCATGCACATGCAGCTAGTTAGGGAACAGGCAAAGGCATCTGGGTGGAGGGGAGACTGCCAGCCCAGCCCAGCCCAGCCCAGCCCAGCTCAGCTCAGCTCAGCTCAGCTCAGCTCAGCTCAGCTCAGCTCAGCTCAGCTCAGCTCAGCTCAGCATTAGCTCATCAGCCTTACACTGAGATCTGAGAGACCTGGTTAAGGTGGCTCACACCAGTGTTCCCAGATGACATTCGTGCTTTGAGGGTGGACTTTGCCTGCCTTTGCACCTCCACTGCACATCAGAGCACAGCTTTGGATCATCTGCTCCAGTCCCTAAGAGGCAGCCAGAGTAAGTGGGATTCAGCCTGGGAAAGCAGTTCACCTCTTAACTTTCTCCTTTTTTCCTTTTTCTCTCTCCCCATACAGGGATTTTATTGGAAGCAACTAAGTGGTGAGGGAAAATAGTGAGGGCAGTGCAGTGGCTCATATAAGGAGCTCCTTCATTATGATATTGCTGAGAAATGTTACTGAAGTGGTGAGCTCCAGGGGGTATACAAGGATAAGGATCTTAGCTGGAAGTCTGCTTCCCTACTGATTCCCAGAAATTAACAGAATTTATGAAATATTCAAGTACATTCAGTACCATGTGTCAGAGCCTATCGTAACACACAGAAAAAGAGGCCTTGTTATGCTTCATGCTGCAGTGTCTGAGGCATTTCAGTTCAACACCTTTCTTTGCTTATTCACATCACATCAGAGAAAGAGCAAAACTTGTCAGCCTGAGGCCAAAAGTTACTGGCTTTGGTTTCTGTACAGTTCTTTCATGTGGGGAGGGTGTGGAGACCTATTGGTGGAAACACCCTGACAAACCTTGAAGAAATGTGTTCAGCCTTGGACATAGATTCCATTTTCTCCCTCCCCTTTTCCCTGTGTATGACTCAAGTGTAACAGAATACCTGGGTACTGAGGGGTAAGGTGGTGGTTGCCTGGGAATTTTCCCTGTACAGCGTTGGCTTCTGAAACTGCCTTGGGTTTCCTGACGGGCTGTCTGGGCCCTGTTAAACCTTTGACTCTCATGGTGTGCAGCACATTTTCTAGAAAGTGCTGTGCAGTCTCCAATAGTCAAGAGTGCCTTTAGCTTCCCTAATATTTTCAAAGCTGTTAGAGGAGCTGTTTTGTCAGGAAACTCCAAACACCCAATGCTAAAGGAGTTATAATTAGGCTCTTCTTTGCTGGTAGCAGTTCTGGATATTAGGATCACATCTGGGTTATTCCATAGTGGGACAGTGTTAGCTGGTTTTATGGTGTAATTTGTAAAAGCATATCTCTGTGTTACACAACTGGCAAAGCCTCCATAGAATCCGTGTAGAACTGGTTTGTGTTACATCATAGAGACTGAGTTCATTGTGGCCAGGAAGAAGAGGCTGAAGGTAGTGATGGTCAAAAGACAACATCTGGATGATCCTTATACTTCATTTGGCATATAAAATTTCTAATGTGGAAACAGAGTTTAATTTAAAAATTATTTGTGTCCTCATTGGAAATATCACCTACTTAAATTCTGCTAAGTAATTTCCCTCCATGATGTGATCCCTGATCCTCAGGCCAAGCTGTTTGTGCTCAGACTGCTGTGGGCATCTGATTCTTCCAGCGCACCATCCTCTCTGCTTTGCATTTGACTCTGCATCTCCTGTGGGCTCCATGTGGTATTCTCTCAGACAAAATTAAGATTTTGCTTTTTCCTTTTTTAATTTTCCTGCTCTCAGTGTGAAGTTTCCATGACAGTGAGACATGTGCTGCAGCTTACCACAAATATATTATGGGCCGTAAATGAGTGCACTACATGCCCCAAAATGTGACATGAAGGTGCACAGCCAGCTGGAGAGAAGTGCAGGACTTTGTAAGGCACAGGGAAACAAACTTGCTGCAGCCTCATCCACTATAGGACCCTGATTTGGAGGGATCCTTAGTTTCAGCTATCTCCATATCTACAAGTTTCATGATTTTTTTCCCTGACTGGTTCCTGTAAAAAAGAATCAGGAAGCAAACCAGCATTCAGGCATTTTTTATAATCGGTAGTTTGGGATTCAAAAAGGAAATGGGGAGCTCTCAGTTACTTGAAGAGAGCAATGTAAGGTGATTTGGGTACCTCTATCCTGTGCACCAGTCAAAGTCTCAGACATCCTGCAGGCTTGAACTGCCACATTCCCTGTGCAGCTGTGCCTGGGAATCCTCTTGAAAGTCAAATGTGAGTGGCACGATCCCTTAACTCAACCTCACTGCTCTGGCTGCCTGCTTTCTGCACTCAGTGGGAAAAAAGGCTATATATTGTCACAGGTGTTCCCTGTGGTTGGTACCCAGCATAACTAGGTGTTCAGGCTCAACATAGAGATCTAAACTCAGATATATTGGGCCAAAGCACATAGCGTTCTAGCCTGGTATTTTGTCTTGGATGGTGCCACATGGATGCACCTAGGAAACCACAAAATATGACAAAAATTGGGAGATAATTTCTCAAATATCCTTCCAGTCTTCTACAATTTGCTCATCATCCTGCCAAGCCAGAGACACCATCTATGTATTTAATTGCCCATATAGGTTTCTTTTCTATGAATCTCTCCAGCCTCCTTTAAAAAAGTTGCGGTCTTCTGGCACCTGTGAGGAGGATGGTGAGGAGCTCCACAGATTAAACAGGTTTTGGTATGAGTAAAAATGTTGTTTGTTTGGTCTGAACCCACTTCCAGCTAATTGCATTTTAGATCCTCTATATCTTGTTTGTGTTCAACAGTGGGTGTATATTCAACCTGCCTTCATTCTCTCCCTGATTTTGTAGAGACCAATCAGATCCCCTTCTGATTGTCTTTTTCTAGAGTTAAGACTATCACCTCTTAAGCATTGCTTGTACAGAAGCTGGCCTGTGCAGCTTGAATGCCTTTTATTACCTTTTTTTATTCTTTTCTGAACTTTCCCCAATCTATTATATCTTTCTGTGGCTGGAGACCACATGACACAACTTCCAGGACACTGATGCATAGACACACAGTGGCAGATTGATGAATTCTGCTTTCTTTTTTTATAATAATTTTAAAGACTTGGTTTTCTTTACAACAGACCATGGCACTGAAATAATACTTCCATGGAACTATGCAGTTATAAAGAAAGTTGCTGTTTGCTCTTAAGAATTGTGACATTTCTGCCATCAGTTCTAATTATTTTAAACTGTTAATTACAAAAAATTATCTTGACACAGGAAAGGTGAGTTAATGCTCTAGGAAATTCACATTTCTTTTACAGTAGAACAAGGTAACTCAGGTAGAAAAGAAAATTACCAACTCTCATCAGCCATCAGTGAAAAACTACAAATTGCTGGAGTGCAGATACCTCAACTGAGGTTAATCAAGCAGCAATTAATCAAAATGTATTTCCCTAATCATATTTCTGTCTTCTTTTTCTAGGAGTATAAACTTTTGAAATGATTTGACTTGAAAAGGGGGGGTCTCTGTGGTGTTAATCTGTCACATGGTTTTCCAACAAAGGCTCTTTATCTTAAACAGATGTACAGAAAGTAGAGAAAAATAAACTCACAGACACGGGTCTTAGAAGTGGGCAAAATATCATATAAGAACTACTTGTCAGAAATCCTAAAATCAGAAGTCATTTTTTCTGCTATTCCTGCCTTTCACACTCTTACCATGGCAGGCCAGATGAGGATACTTGAAGGTGGGCCATATTACCCTGTATTTTAAAGAAACTTTAATTTCTCGGCGATGGGAATACCTGCCCTGCACATTTTATGACAAGAAACTTGTCTTCAGAGGTGCTGGGCTGCTCTATTTGTGTCACAGATAAAGACAGAAATTGTCTTGGAGGGTACCCATGATCCAGTGGTATTTATTTGTGCTCAGAGGGACAGAAGTATCAAGAGCTGAACTGAAGTCCACTTAAAGGCCTGTGGTGGTTCAAGCTTCTCTGAGAGATGCACAAGATAAATCAGGGTGTTTCTCAGGAGGAAATTTGCCGGAGTTCCTTGTTTAATGCTAGTGCATGGGGCTCTGTGCTGCCCTCAGTCCTCAGGTCTGCTGACGGGACACCCTCGCATCCGGGGCCCTCCGGGGTACATCCATCCACTCCTGCAGGCTCAGCCTGCTCTGCCTGTGCTCTCTGCCAGTGGGGGACAGAGCAGAAAGCTGAGCAGCTGCATTATCAGGATGCTCAACCTGAAGCAATAAAGCCCTGCTGAGAAATAAGGTATAATAACTGCAAGCCAGCATTAAAACAATGCAGCCATGGGGCTTCTGGGTGCAGCTGGCTCACAGCACGCACGGGGTGGACACAGCTGCTGCCATTCTTTGCACATTGCTGGTATGAAAAGATCTCCAGAGAGCTCAAAATTAGCTAAAACTCATTGTAAGAGCTCTAATCACAGCTAGTTATGGTCTGGCTTTGAAAGAGCTCTGCTAGTTTTAGCTCAGAATCCTGGGCACTAAAGACTCCATCTGTTCAGACAATTTCAACCTTTCCTAGGGATCCCATTATCTTTTACCCAAAGTTCTGCTGAGGAGTTATGAGTCATGTCTGTATGTGGGTTAAGACCATGGGTATCTGCTTCACAGCATCAGTTTGTGGCATAAGAGCTTTGCTCTCTTGCCTGTGAGATACTATCTCCACTGCAAGAACAGGTAAACTGAGGCAGGAGGGAGTAGTTGGAATGGGGAATCAGTCTGATAAAAGGTGAATATATCTTGGATGACCCTGATTCTGTTCTTATCTTTCAGGTTCTTTACTGATTGTAAAAAAGAAGAAGGCTGTTAAATGGACCATTTGAACTCACTTGAAAAGTCTACTTTGGTCAGATAGAGTATCATTAATGTTGCTGTTATTGTACATTAGTACCTCAGGGGTCCTCTCAGGATGTGTTTACCTATGAAAAGAGAAGTCTCTGTTGAAAGAGACCCTACAGCCTTAGCCCCAGTTGTGCCTGAGAACCTGCAGGGAGGGAGGCACTGCCTGCCTGGGGAGCTGCATTTACCTGGGAACTGGGCACACATGGACTCAGAGAGGAACTGGTTTGTCATTACAGACCCATCAGGAAGATCTTGAAAGACAGGTGCTGATAAGAGGCAAACACTGTAAAGAGAAATAGGTAGGAAATATGTGGGTAAGTGAGGAGCATCTGCATGTCTGACACACCTACAGTAACTTGCTCTGTGACTTCTCAGTGCTCTTTGTGTGGGGTTTTCGGAGAAGTTTGGAAGCTTTCTAGGTGCTAAATTTATCAGTTGGTGTTCTACAGATAAGTTAATGCAATCTATAAAGTACAGTATGGTTTCCTGTGTGTTTTGCAAAAGGAATTGGTAGGTTTAAGCACTTATAAAATGTTCTTTAGTTCAAGATATCTCCGGTTCTGGTGGATTTCTACAGAAAACTTGTGTTGAGAGCTCAGAAAGCTCAGAAAGCGTGGTAGTATCCAAAATTATAACCTGTATTTGAAATACCGGCTTAGGAAGTTCTGACTATGGTTACATGGCAAGTCGGTGGCCAAGGCAGGAACCTGCCTTTGGTGTAAGCAGCAAATTGACTTTATATGTTCTGCAAAGAGCAATTGCCATTTTTCTTCCATACTTGGAAGCTGGTTTCTTAGGTGAAAAGGGACTCGGGGGGTTGTAGTCGCTGTTTCTTCTGTCCTTCTCTTCCCCAAGTATCACCCAGCCCCAAGTGCCTTTTCCTTCTTTTCATGATGTGATTACACTGGACTTCTCCCCACTGTGAGGGTAGGGTCATGTCACACTGCAGTTCCTTTACACACCCAAGAGACTTTTATCCCCAGGCAGCTGCTGAGACCCAAGCCCAGGCTTTTGTGCATGTGGGTCCAGCCTCGTTTCTCTCACCCATGCCAACCTTTAATGAGGCAGAGCTGACAAATGTGGCACACAGGGCACAGTGAGGGTGACAGGCCCAGGACATGACCCTCCTGCTAGCAAGTGCCAGCCAGGTGTGTCACACCTTCCTGGAGATAAGCAAAAGCCCAGCTGGAGTCTAGGTCGGTCAGCTTCTCCCCAATCAAATGTGTATGACTGAGCGGGATCATGTAGAGCACGTTTGTAATTGATTCAGTACTGTTGTGTGACAAAACACAATAGCTTTGTATGAGGCTTTAATATAAATCTCTTGCACTAGCAGAGCCTAGTAATTGAATCAATATACAAGCAAGGCTGGAGAAGCATGATGAAAAAGCTTGGTTCCAGGTTAAATGTGAAACAGATGTTCCTCAGTCCTCTCCCCTTCCTGTCCTGCTGCCTCCCCCATTGTCCCTGCCAACTGCAGGCATGAAGTGCTCCTAGTTTAATATGAGAAAGAAGTGAAAAAAAAAAAAAAACCAGAAAGTGATTGCATGATTCTTTGGCAGTGTTAGCAATGAGTTGTTGGTATTTGAGAGCAAGGCAGGGGAAATGGCAATGACTCTAAAGATATTGGGAGGGGGTGGGTATCCCTGGATGTGAGGTGATGAAGAAGGCAGGCACAGCCCCCCAGGAGCTGTTCCTCTCACCCCGAGTTTGCAGAAGGGGCTTGAGGAACCAGTGGTGGCTGTGTCCTGCATTATTGCAACAATATGCAGACACCAGGCTCTGCAGGTCCTGCAGACCTTCCCAAGGATCCAGGATAGCACCGGGTCATGGAAGAGGAGCACAAGTGGAGTTGTCTGGCATGAAGATCTCCTGCTATGGATCTACCAGGAAGTGCCAAGGGGCTGAGCTCACCCCACAGAAGATGGATTCTGGCACAAGTCTGTCCGAATTAGGGGAAGAAGCATAGAAGAAGGTGGTAAACATAAGTGATCTTTGGGATTTCTGAGCACCTTTTTGGGAGGGTGTAAGCAGATGAAACTGACCTCTCTGCCTGCATTCAGAGATGTGAGTAGGAAACCTGAGAGTCATGCTTTGAACACCCATCCCTTTCCAGAACCCATGTTTTGTCAGTCATCTCCATCTTGAAAATGTTTAATTAATCTTCTTATTTGGATTAAAAGACCCTACATGGCAATGTGTACATTGATCTTCTGGAATTAATGATATCTGTATTTTCTTCAGCTAGACAATCAGACATTTTACAGAATAGAAATATCATATCTGTTTTTTATATTCAACCTATCATAGAAACATTGTTTCATCTTTCAGTCTTTTAGATAACTTTTCTTTATGTTTTTCCTCCTATAAGCATAACATACCATTGAAGTCAGAGTAACAAATCTATAGTTTTTTAGATCATATGTCTTCTATTTTTGAGCACTTGCAGGAGATTTCCTTCACTCTATTTCAGTGTCCTTAATCTGTTCACTCTCCTTGATGTTGAATCAGTACTTTGTTTGATAGTTTTCCTGTGTTTCTCTGTGGAGACTATTTGCCCTCTCCACACCGAGTTGGAGTTTATCAAGATGTTTGAAGTGTCTCTCCGTGATATAGGTCTCTCTTTTTCCATCCAAGTGCTTGATCAATTATTCTGACTTTGTCATCATGGTTTGAATCAACAATGATATTGAAAATTGAGGCAAAGTTTCATATAATTTCCCAGGGTTGCTAAAATTATCTTTCATCTCAATCTCTAGCCATACTACTGCCCTGTTTCTTGTTTTTCTTGTCTTATTTTTATTTTTTTTATTTATATGGATAATAAAGCCTTTATTATTTATTTTAGCATCTCTGCAAGACCTGGTTGACCTTGTGTTTTAGCAAAAGTTGCTGTGCTTGTGGAGCTCTGATTCTGTCATTCTGCACACATACACAAAAAGTGTGAACCAGTTAAGAAGAGATTTGAAGTCATGAACCACAGTTTTTCATGACCAAGGACACGGAAATATCCAACTTGAAGTATTTCAGCTTCAAACTTGAAAACCAAAGCACATCCCAAATCGAAGTTTATCATAATCCCATGAAAATCACACATGTACTACAAGTACATACTGCAATAGCTTCACAGTATCTCTAAACAGAATGCTTCCTCTTATGATCAGTCAAGGTTGATTTTATATCCCCAAATAAATCTGTAAATAATCTTTTTATCCATGGGGAGTATTTAGGTAGATGTCAAGTGTCTCATTCAAAATACCCATTTCCCTTTTCTGCCTTGTTTTCTAGCAGAGAGTGGAATTTGCCTGCCAATTTTTCTGCACAGAGGTGGTCTTGAGTTAGAGAAATCTTTAATTTGAAGTGATATATATTGAATTATTTCTAATTTTCTTCTCTATATCATAACACACTTACAGATGGGCCATGTACTCTGTGAGAATCAGTGATTTCATAAGGTTTAGTGCATGCTTTTCTAACAAACACTCTTCAGGAAGCATCATTAATGTAAAGTTAGGACACTCTACTCTTTGGAAAGCCATGGAAATTAGAAGGCTGTCATGACAGGATGAGCAGCACCAGACCTTCAGTATGTAGAGTCTGATAACAAGCTCCAGTTCTGCCTGAATAGGTGCAGGGAGAGCTGTCTGAGTAACTTTCCAAGTGCCTTCCCTTTGCTTATGCTGAGAGAAAGAGCACACTGGTTGTAAGATGGTCATGTAATCAAAAAGCTGTCATTTTTCTGTCTTCTGGAGAAAACTTCAGTATTGGCTTTTCACCAATCAAATGGACAATACTAAACCCAATTAACTATCAAAATGCATCCTGCAACAGTCTTAGTTGCCATCATAGAGAAGGTTTCAGCAGAAGTGTCATTCTAGAAAGAGCTGGAAATAAGGAACTAGAATACCATATTCCCTCTGAACCTCCATTAAGTTCAGCATGTTGCAATGTAATGAAAGTAGAAGTTGTTTTACTTTCCATTATTTACTTCCCAGCTGGCTTTAAAACATCTGCATAGTCTATCCAGGGCTTGCTCATCTATAAACATGAAAGGACTGTCTCTTTATCTTATAAGTTTTGTTGATATATACATGTACTCATACATACATATAGAATCATTGAATCATTAGGTTGGAAAAGACCCTTGAGATCATCAAGTCCAACCATTAACCCAGCATGGCCAAGTCCACCACTAAACCATGTCCCCAAGTGCCACACCTACATCTACACCTCCAGGGATGGTGACCCAACCACTTCCCTGGACAGCCTGTTCCAGTGCTTGACAACCTTTTTCATGAAGATTTTTTTTTCCCAATGTCCAATCTAAACCTCTCTTGGCACAATTTGAAGCCATTTTTGCATGTTCTGTCACTTGCTGCTTGGAAGAAGAGGCCAACCCCACCTGGTTACAGCCTCCTCTCAGGGAGTTGTAGAGAGTGACAAGGTCTTCCCTGAGCCTCCTTTTCCCCAGGCTAAACACTCCCAGCTCCCTCAGCTGCTCCTCATCAGACTCATTCTCCAGACCCTTCCTCATCTCCATTGCCCTTCTCTGGCCATGCTCCAGCACCTCAATGTCCTTGTAGTGAGGGGGCAAATCTCAACACAGTGATTGGGGTGCAGCCACACCTGTGTTGAGTACAGGGGACAATCACTGCCTGGTCCTGCTGTTCACACTGTTTCTGATACAAGCCAGGATGCCTCTTTGACCACCAAGTTGCTCCCCTTGTTTGTAGTATCAAAAAAAGCCTCTTTCGTTCAGATTCCTAAAATCCTTATCAGTACCTGCTACAATTTTTCAGACATCCTCAGAGAATGTAACATAATTTCTTAGTAAACAGATATTCAATGCATACAAAATCTGCTGCAAACACTATTGATGTGTGTGACATTTGGAATACTCTGAGTAACTCTCAGGTAAAAGCTGTTAATTAGAAACCCAGCTGCTGTTCCTAAGAAGGATGTCTCATGAGGTTCCATATAACAGCTACATGGCTGTGCTTTACCACAGAGTACCATACAGTTTTTTCTCAGGGATGATTTTTTAGACTGAGTCATGCTGCCCTAATACATTCTGGGAGCCTGGGCTATCCAGAGCTAAGGAAAATGACATCCCTCCAAAACACATTCCCATCAGAGACCAAGGGTTGTGGAGGAACCTGTGTCCAGTCACCTTCCAGCCCTTGTCTGGCATCAGGCAGGTTGTCAGCAGTTGTGGAAGCAGAAATCTCTACCCCACACCAAGACTAACACATTCTTCCCAACAAGCACGTGTCTTACTCTTGTGTGTGGTATGTTTAGCTTCCACATTCTTTTAACATCCTCTGTCCCATCCTCTGACCCTTCCTCTAGTTTGTGTGCTTTTGGGAGGGCACTAAACACTTCAGTATCAACAGTGTGTGTTGCAAGCATTACTCAGAGGTTTCATATTTCCAGGTTGATATGGGAAAACACCCTAAGAATCGACCCAGACTGCAAATTAAATGGAAGAAATTTCCTGTGGTGTCATTTCTGGAGGACACTTATTTCTCACTTACCTCCTGAGAAAAGCAAACTACTGGGTTTCTCCTCCATCTCAACACAGCCTGTTTGCTTGCCTTAACTTTCAACCTGGCTAACAAAGCACAGCAAATGAGCCTTATATGATTCGCACGGTGCTTTTCTAAGCATCTGTTTTAAATCACTAATCTGAGAATCTGAGACATGGTCCAAAGTGGCAAGGTGGCAGCCAGAATTGCATCTCACTAATTAATTGGCTCAGAGCTCAGGGGCGGAAGTGAAATCATTCACATACAGCACTTTTCAGAGCTCTTATGTCTGTGTGTTTTCCAGACTTGCCCTAAATGGATTTACAGGAAAAGAAAATGCAGCAAATACCACTCACTCAGCACAACCCCACACAGCACTCCATGGCGGTATTGACCCAGAATCTTGGCTGTGACACTGAGTTGTCAGTTCCACTGACACTAGTTCAGTTCCACTGAGCTAGTGGAAAAGCAGATCATTGCCAAGAGATGGGGAAAACAGCATTTTTGTCAACTCCAAGCAGGCATGGAGTGGGAACAACTGAGACATCTTTGTATCTGACACTTCTCACGGAAAACTGGTGTTCCTGCTTCAGACTGTAAACATTGCCACCAAACTGGGACAAGCTAAACCCCTTGGTATCAGCCTCAGAAGTGACCTATGAACCACAGAAATCTCAGTCCCAGGACCTCTGGTCTTCTTTTACTTGATCTGCAGCCACTGCAGCACTAGGATTCTTCATAACTATTAGGGAAAATTTCAGAACTTTTTCCTGTGAAATTTCTCATTGTTGTAATCTCTAGAAATCAAGCTAGATAGCAACTAAAGTGCCTTCCTATGCATGTAGTCTGAAATTTCCACCAGATGACCATAAATATTTTCAAAATCCTATGCTACATGTGTGGATCCAAGCAAAAATGATAAATATATTTATTTTCAATGGCATGATACAGCAACTGGGAAAAATATTTAAATTAGTAGTGTTTGTATAATATTAAAACCTCTGCTCCTCTTTCAGGAAATGAGAGCACCTGTATAAACATTTGATCTAGAAAAGTTAAAGGTCACATTACCACTACGTAGTCTCTGGCCTCTGAAGGTTAAAATATCCTTTTACAAAAAAAATATCCTTGCCTTGAAGAGGTTGGGCAGGTATTCCCTTGGCTGCTGTTGCAACCTTTGGCCTCAGTCCAACAAGCACTTACACACATGCTCAATTTTAAGCATGCAAGTGTCTCTGCTGTACAGCTCAGAGGGGTGTGATGAGGTTCCACTTATTAGTGTTGAGGGTGGTCTGAGGTTATGATGTTGGACACTTGATGCTTCCCTGTTTTATTGGAATAACCACTTATTGGGATTGCTGTAGACCCAAAACAAGAAAACACAATCCACAGACTGTAAGTCAAAGAACACCCAATTAGTTCTGAGGTGGTGCTTCAATGCAATTGACTCTTTCAGAAACTAGTTCTCATATGAGATTTTTTCTTAATGTGCCTTATCAAGGGTGTCAGCTCTTTAAATGAAACATAAAGTCCTGTACTTGTGAAGTCACCATTTTGTGATTAGGTAATGAATACTCTGTTTTCTCATTTTTATTTGATATTTTTATGTTCTTGCTTGCTATGTTACACTTGAGGTGTTGGTTTTAGCTTCTTGTTGCATAGAAGAACCTTTTCAACAGTTCCTCCTCCTTCTTAGAGTGATACGTTTCAAGTGCCAGAATGATTTTAGGAGTCCAGTTTCCAAGTGGCTTGGGTGCTAATGCATCTAATTTGAACTTTGAAACCTTATAGGAAGTCAGATGCTTTGAGAATATCTGAAGATCTGATCTACAGTTTATTGGATAGTGTTTTCCTCTCAAATCATGTTTTTAAGACTTCTGGATACATTTCAGACACCTTATACCATCTTGTCCCTTCTCTTATAAATTTTATTTCCTCTTACACATAGCAATAATAGAACTGTAATGTCTTACCACATTTCTGAGTTTCTAGAATCGAAGTGTTTGTGAGATCTACACTGAAGTTCACATCGTGGCATGAGTTGAGTTGAGCTCATTGTTAGTGTTTTATCTGTCTCTCCCAAAAGCAAGGGACCTTAGCAATCAAGTTTGTCTCCTGGCACAGAGTGGCTCTGTGGCTCTAACCAAGCTGTGTGATTGAATATAGGCCAGAAAAAATGTGCTTCATCTGAGTGGAGAGAAAAAACTCACAGATGATATCATTCCTCCAATATTTGGAAGACCTCACTCTGATGCCTGAGAACTCATCACCCTCCTATCACCTGTCTTTCAAAAGGGGATATCAGTCACCTGCAATGGGTTGCAGGTGGGTGCCAATACCAGTGCTGTCTCAGTAGAGTCATATGTCATCAAAAGATTTATGCTTTGACAAACAATAATGTAACTAGATACACTTTTCTGGTAAAATTTCTGAGTATGGTCTCTCACATTTTTTCACACAGGTGAAGTGAACTTTTTCAGATTGTAATGTTGTTGCTGGTTGGCTCAAGTGTCTCCATAGAGCAGTTGCAGAAGCAGCAGGGCTATCAAGTGTTGGATGCTGCAGTTTGTGGGCTATCAGTGCTGAGTGCTGCAGTTGCACTGTTGGAGTGTGGAAGTGAGATGACAGTTTTAAATGTGTAATGAAATGCTTCTGGGTGGGAAGGAGAGGAAGGGCAGCTGCTCCTAGTTCTTCTGGTAAGCTGCCTCTGGCTATTGCTCTCCCTGCTACTTCTGCCATTAACATCTGCATAATTTCTGAAGAACTGATATTTCTGCAGTATAAAATGTACTGGTGGTGTGAACTCAGCTTGTGCTGGGGTTCTTTGCATCTGTTACTCACTTCCAGGAATCATCTTTCTAGCTCTTTTGTGGTGTCTCTGCCACCTCACATTCATTGCCAAAAAAAGGAGTTGCTGACTGGAAACATCTGCCTATTCAGTGTCTCACTGAGGCAATTGACCTTTACCGCTTCACATTCAGTGTATTGCTGCAGTGAGGGTCATGCTGGTTTCTTCTTTGATATCTGGAAGGGGTAAAATCAATTTATTTGCCCTTTAGTCATAGTTACATTATTTGCACGGTGATTCCCTTCAGCAAGTGGAACAATATGTCCCCAAAGAAGTCATCAGTTACAGTATTAGCTGAATTTTCTAGTAAGAATCTTACAATGACGATTTCCTGTAATGCTATGATTTGCATCTCAAATGTTGCCAGATTTAACTGCCACATGCATATCTCAGTTTGGAAGGCACAGGCTTTCCTGATCACAATGTGTGTGATAGGTCACTATGATTTCTAGTCATCTCTATACATATTGCTTGCATTTTTCTGAGTTTCAGACATTAGCTAATAAGATACACATTCTTAGAAGGCAACTGTCCTCTCCTCAATGTGATGGCTTAGAAAAGATACTCAAATATCTAGTTCAGCTCTCTAAAACCCTAAGTTGTTTGTTAGTGTTTTATCTGTCTTACAGGACTTTTTACTTTCTTTTAGCTAGGCAGAATTAAATAATGGAATTAAGTATGAGTCATTTAAAAAATACATATATAAGAAAACACTAAGGGGAAGAAAGGCACATTTTTAACCTTGTGGTTTAGTACAACTGACAAAAAATACATGAACTGCTGAATGTTGAAAACCTTGGTCAGACTTCAAAAGTTCAGTATTAGTAGGTCTGCTGGTGTTCTTCTGCAGAATTTAACTAGTGTATCTAACATTGTGGAACCACTGAACGACTGAACATCAGTTTTCAACAATAATGAGATAAAAGAGGAGAAAAATAAGTACAAGATTTTGCTTGCAACTTTCTGTCTGTTAACATTTACCCCAGTGGCGACAGATCTTCCCTTCCTTTTGTGAGGGATTGATAACAATCAGACAGATCAGGCTGTTAAGCATTATGGAAACCTGCTGAGTTTTTTATTCATAGTGCTCTCTCCGTGTCATTTGGTGGACAGGACCACAGGGAGTAATTTCTGTCATATAGTAATTGAGAGGGAAAACCTGCTCTTCATTAAAGTGATGTGGAATGAATTTTTTGGGCAATAATATATTTTTGTGGGTAGCTTTGGCAGCTTTTCTACCATGTAATAACAGTGGTGCCTTAAACACTTCTCTGAGCCCCAAAGCCCTGCAGCACAGGGCCACAGCAGCACCTGCTGCTCCAGAATGTATTTCCAGATACGCTGAGTCCCTCTCATGTACAGCTGGGCACTGCTGCACTTTGTTTCCTGATTGTGTTTTTTGTGTGCTATTTTCTCACACAGGTCAGGCTAAAATTTATTGCATGTTGTGGAAGGAGAGTCATTGAGCTAGAAATGCTGGTTAAGAAGGGACAGTGCACTTCATTTTCATAGGCTTTCTGCTTTTGCCAAAGGGGGCAAGTTTTTAGAAATACTAAGCACAACTTACCTTGTTAATTCAGCTTTTCAGAAGGTCCTTGCTCTAGAAACTCCAAACTCACTACTGTTTTTGAAAATAAAAACCAGCCTTTATCTCTGTGCTTCTGAATCTTGCACATCTGATATCAAAAATTAGGCACCTGATGTTAACTACCATATAAACTCACCATGATGTGGAAACCCAAGTAACTTCAGACACACCAGGACCTCCAGTGGACCAAATGTCACATTTGTGCAGGGGCCAAGCTCCTACACATTCATGGCTGTCTCAGAAAACCAGGCACATGTTTTCATGGCTCATAAAGCTTCACTTTGAGACTTTGTGTGAAAGCAGATCTGGGCTTGCACATGAGTCAGTACCAAAGGGTACAAATAAAATGGAAACTGGATTTACAAGAAACATTTCCAGATTATCCCATAAAGCATTTGTCACATCCCAGATGGCTGGAGTGTCTCAGTAGCATATTGGAACCTATCTAGCAAAGGACAATGACAAAGTAACAATAATAATAAAACTAACGAAAAGCACGTGTCCTAAGATGATTTAAGCAAATAATTTTTCAGAAGTCTGAGAAAGTTAAAATTTTAACAGTGTTTTATTGTAAGAAAGGAGTAATACTTGCAGTTAGGGGATTCCACGTGGATGCATCTGGAGAAATATTTCTTGATGCCCAGAAGAAGAGATTCTTCTCTGGTGCATCTCCAGCCTGACTCCATTCAAGGGAGATAAGCCAATTCGCAGCACACTTGCAGTGCTGAACAGGCAGTCAGAAGTTAACAGCAGATAAATCACTGTTGGTAATTATCAGTTTGTACTCTCAATTGCCAGCTGCAGGTGGTTTGCCTAACCCCCCTCCCATTCACATCAGGGGGATCAGATTTGATCCTTTTACTTCCAGTGGAACTGCAATTTATTGGGACTGGAGGGCACTCAGCACTTCTCAGCAGGGCCTCCCTTCTTCATCACAGCAGTACCTTTGTCTCTTCCAGGAAGCATAAAAGGCTCAGCTAACCTTGCTGGCAGCACTCACGGGATGAACTGTGGCTCTAGGGTTTGTCAGACATGTACTGAAACGTTACAAAATGTGGTGCTTTGAAAAATGTTTTCCTAAGTATGCAATTGTAGTGATGACAGCTTCCTAGAGACATATTTTACAACATTACAATGTCTTTGTGCTTTGTACCAATCTTTTATGTGCAGCTAAGCAAATTGTGATGGAAGAGGTTTAAGTATTCATTGGAGAATAAGTCATTATAAGTACATCCATATTTATGATCAAGATGTATAGGACTGCATTGTTTCTGGCTGCACAGCTATTATTCATCTATAATTGCCAAAATACAGCCTGACAGTTTTTCATTTCGGTTACAAACTTAAATGGAGCAACTAATCTGATTTACCTTTTAACAGCTGAGAACTCTGGATTTGCATTAAATGCTTTCTGTTAAATGCTTTTCTGTTGGAAATGTTTTTTTCAAGACAGTGACTTTTTCTGTAGATTGCTGACAGAATATGAATTTTGAATAGTTTTTTAAAATACCAAATTATGCTCAGTTCAGGAGTCCTTTAAAATCTTCTGACTGAATGCATAAATAAGTGTTCAATATGAATAGAAAACATCTCATTATCTGTAACCCGGAAACTCTTATATTATTCAAAATGCTTCAGTAAATATGCTCAAAATACAAATACAAATATTACTTTCATTCCTAAATTCATAAACTGTTTCTACTGCCAAGCATATAGTACTTGTAGCCATAGACTATGTTGTTTCTGAGTCCTGGAGACATCTAACAAGCCAAGTGTGGAGATGTATATCAGCTAATTTTGGCATTAGTGGTATGTACTTTCACATAGCTGGGAACAGACAGGCTTGTGTTTTATGAGAATTCAAATCAATTGAACTTTCTATTTTAAATGTCAGAAATAAATCTGGAGGTAACTGATAAATATAATATAAAAGCCTTATCTTTATTCTCAACCCTTCTCTTCACATTAAATTATTAAAAATAATGAAGCTATTTGCCTCTTAGGGCCACCCACTGCCATTCATACAAAGCGCTACAGGACTTGGGTCATGTATGACATATCTGCTGCTTATTTCATGTGCCGTGTACTAAAGGAGTGGTGAAATAAGTGATATGCATCCATATATATGTGCATATAAAGACTATTAATATATATATATGAGTATTGATATTAGTAGTCATTACACTTCAATAGTATTTCAAATAATATATATGTAATATAACTGGTAGTAATTGTTTATGTTAACTACAGGCCAGCTTTATGACACTGAGATGTAGATCATGTTGAAAACTTCCACATTTAATTGGTGGAATAATCAGCATCTAGATGGAAATTGTAACACTTCCTGACAGATTAGAAATATCCAAAAGTTTCATTTGTAAGTAGTGAAAAACACAGTGGAGAGTTCTTCTATGTTGGCTGCTTTGTGGCTGCCAATCTTTTAGAGGAGACATTGAACCTTTGAAATCATCTCATGCAGACAGTGGCATTGAGAAGAAATGGCAAGCAGCTCCCCAAAGCCTGTGATCTTAGGCTGTTTTGTCTGCCATGCACTTGAAGAAGAATTTATTTGGGCCACTGAGCTTGTGAAATAAGCACTGATGCTTGGAATCAGTCAGAAAATGTCAGCAGCATCCTAGAAGATATGGGACCTAACTGGTTTCAAGTGGTATCAAAGAAATGGTCACTTTCTGAACCCCTTTTGAAATCTTTCAAGATACCCTTGCAAGCCTGTTCTGTTTAGGAGTAGCTGTGCTGTACCACGAATAAAATCCAGAAAAAAAAGGAAATCACATGCCAGGTCACAACTGTCTCATATTTCCTCTGAGAGAGAGATTCCCAGGAGAGGGACTACTGTAACAGTGTATGCTCATACAAAAGAAATTTCCATAGAGAGGGAAAATCTACCAATTCTCTTTTGCCAAGTTTGAGCAATTACTGTTAGGAAGCTCCCACAGGGTGTGCAATAAAGAACCCTGAGAAACAGACCCTTAAGTCTGGAGCCAGAGGAATTCCTCATATTGGAAAAAAATCGGATGGAAAGTCCCTTCAATGATGGGACTGGAAATACTAACCTTTAGTGAAGAACTGTGACTGAATTGCATAGAGATGGTAAAATCCTTCCCGTTTATTCAAGTTCAAACAAGTTCCCAGCTGGAGTCCATCAGATTGGAAAATGGATACAGTTCAGAAGAAGGTGAGGAGTTATGGGACTTACAATTTTCTTTCCTGAAACTTCTAAAGCCTTTTTTTTTTTCCCAAGAAGTCATTGCTGCCTTTTGTGAGATGATAAAGTTTGAAACAAAAATGCATAGGAGAAAAATAATGGGAGAAGGGTAAATTGGAAAAAAGTAATCTCAATGTAAACTACATCTGTTGTTTTCCTTTTTTTTTCAGGTTTCCAGACTGGTGTTGGGAAGTTTAGAATTTTCTCATTCTGCCAATATGATCCTTTACATATCTTTAGAAAGAGATTTGTGCATGTACTTAGAAGAGACACTTCTCCAAACAGTAATGAACAACTCTTTCCTCCATGGAATTGTTATTGCACACAGCACACAGTTCCCAAGTAATTTGTAGTGTCCATCTGTTTGGAAGATGATTATCTGCCACTTTGGTGTCATCTACTTGTGTCCTTTGCACCATGTTTGTGCTTATGGAAAATGCACAGTACTGACAAACACACTGTTCTGTTGACCTGCACAACAAAACACAGGATAAGCAAGAGGATGGGATTTCTCATTGTGTCCTGGTAATACCAAGGAAAAATTATGAAAAACTGACCTAATGTAGAGATTAACCCTCAAGTGGATGAGCAGTCTGGAAGCTCCTGTAATGGCTCAGGGCAGTGACAGCTGCAGTGGAGTGCATATATTGTTATAAAGGAGGTGTTTGTCTGTGTGTGCAAACAGTTAAGGGTGTGCATAGCCATCTATCTGCAACTAAGGATTATCTATTGGACACCAGGATTGAGATTTGGTTGCCTTAGCATTGGCATTTAGTCTAATCTGAAATACTCTGCAATATTCTGACACCTGGATGTGATTGGCAGAAGGGCAAGTGTCCTCTGGACTCAGCACCCTTCTAAGCCAGCAGCTAGAGCTCAGATAGGAAAACTGTGCCCATATAAACCACCATGTTTGGTTGACTGAACTCTTCAGAAAGTGATTGTAAAAAAGACACAGATTTAATTTTGACATGACTGAGGTAAATCTGCTAAAATCAGTGATGCTTCTCTAATAAGTAGAGATTTTTGTCTTCCACCTTCCATTTCATGGTATTGCATTCTCTGTCACTGCACTTTATGTTCGATAGAACAAATACATCAACTTGCATTTAAATACTATTTCTGCCAAAACCCTAGAGAGGACTGAGTGGAAAAATGAAGGCTTGTCCCAGTTCCAAACAAGAAAAAAGGAAAGCAAATAATACTAGGACAAATTCTTTGGGACAAAACCAATCTTTGGGACAAAATATTTTAACTGTTTGCCAGCAAGTAAAGAAAAGCAAGAATTTAGATCGGAATGTTTACAAATATATATTCAATGCCAGACCCACACATTACTGGTAAATTACCATATCCATTAACATTGGCATGGCTTGGAGACACTTTAATTTCAAAACGATTGTGCCTTGGAAATCTATCAGACTGAGGGAAGTGTACTTGTTGCTACTGAGTATGAAGAGCCAATGTGTCATTTCAGCCCTAGTAGCTGCCAGTTTTGCTCCAGCAAAGGCAACTATTGAGAATTCCTTCTACCTTAGTTTTGTGAAGGTGAGGAACTCTCTGTCTTACTTATCTACTTACCAACTATTACTTTACAAAGTCTGATTAAGGCTTTGGGACCTGAGATTTACTCAGCAGTGCTTAGCTAAGGAAACAAGAACCTCAGTGAGAGTGAGAGTTGAGCTGTGGCTGTGGTTACAGCTGTGTAACTCATGATGTTCTTTATTCTGTCAGTGAGGTGCAGACACTTCTACTCACATAGCTACTGCCATTGTAAAGCAATACAAGTTTCAAAAGCAAATAAAACTTTAAAGGTGGTTCAAAGTCTGAAGAATTGGCCAGGAGAACTGAATTGTAATTCTGTATTTCTGAGAAGAGTTTGCCACTCCCTATTTTTTCAGAGGAGTTTCAGGAGCCACAATGTCTGTCATTGCCAAATTTGAAGTGTTCATGGAGTCCAAATGTCTGCTAACAACTGTCATGGGCTTGTGTTGGTGATGCCAATGAAGTGGGCAGCACTGATCATTCACCCCAGAGGAACTGCCATTGGTTTTGTTATCACTGTTGCAAATGGTGACACTGGGGAATAAGGAAGGAATACCAAGTGTAGTCTTATGGTACTGTTCATACCTTTAAAAGTCCTTGCAACTGAGATGGGAAACCCTACAAGCCTGTCATCATAGAGGAGGAGTCACTGTGAGTGCTGCATGCCAGATAATTCGACATTTCCTCCCCAGCTGTTCAAGCCACCTGGGTGTTTCCGTGCAGAATACCAAAATTTACTGGCAGTCTGTGGTCACATCACCCAAGAATTTAATATTTGAAAAAATCCCCCATGTAAGTTCTAGGGAATCTTAATTCTCATATCTTCTTTTCCTGGAGTGTTATCAGAGTATAGCCAAAGATTTGTCACTTTGCAGACAGAAAATAAAAGGGGATTCCACTACTTTAACATCATCTGTTTAAGTCCAGGAGTAGTGGAGTCAATGAGATTAGCCATGATTGTTAACTCCAGAGCATCCCAAGAGGGCGACTTATTTTCAGAATTCCCAAACATTAGCTCTGATGGACTTCTAAGAAAAATTTGGTTTTTTCTTTATTGAGATATCATTAAATTTGACCTTCTTTAAAAGTCAGCTGTAACAGGACCTGGTACTGAGTGATGCCAGGAACTGACCACCTGCTCCCCAGATTTCTGTGTGGGAACTGGAAAACAAATGATTCTGTCTATCAAACATGTAGAGTTTAGTATGTGGTAAACTGGATACATCAAAGAATAGTGCTTCTGCTTTCATTTCTGAATAAAAAAAAGATTCTTAAAATTAAGATTCAAAGCCTGTACTTAAGGCCTACAGAGATTATGAGATTGCAGAACTAGGTGCTACTGCATCTTGACAGTGTGTGAAGATCAAAGGCAATTACTTCAGGAATCAAATAGGGATTTAAAAGTCCAGCTTTTGGCATGTACTTCTGAAAAATATTGGCTTGTGTTAAGTATAACTGAAAGGAATGCAGCTTTAATACAGAAGTCATTGCACATGGGAATATTGTTTTCCACATGCAAACAATGTGTGTACACAGACTGGTGCTTACAAGTATAGTTGATCAATGCGGGAGGTTTTGGTTGGTTGCTTGGGTTTTTTTGGTCAGAGCATCAGTAAATTTCATCCCAGCATGGATTAACCTAAGTATTGTGTATTAGACACCAGAGGTAATTTTTTTTTCACTCTTTTTGGCTCTAGTCATCTCTCAGTTGAAGTTCTGTATCTCGTTTCCAAGTCCACATTTCTATGAAGTGGACAAATTGTAGATAATCCAGAGAAGAGGAGCAAGAATGACAACAGTCTTGAAAAACACGACCTTTGAAGGAAGGTTTAAGGGACAGAGTTAGTTTAGTCTAGAGGAGCAGAGCCTACAGGTGACATGATAACAGCTCTCTGATCTGTGTATAAAGCTATTATGAAGAGGCCAGTGATGCATTTTTCTGTGAACATTTGGAAGCTGGACAAGAAACAACTGATCCTTCAACAAAGAAGATTCAGGTGATATTTTTGGAAAATATTTTTTATAAGCACAATTAAGCATTGCAACATGCTACTGAAAGAGAGAGTGAAATCTCCTCATGCAGATTTCATGACAAACATCTGTCAGGAATGGTCTTGGCAAGCAGGAGATTTGGCATCTGAGTGAGGGGATTGTCTAAACAGCTTTTGAAGTCCTATTCCAGTTTACTTTCCTGTGCCTATAAATTTTCTTTGTGCGTGTCTTTTTCTTGCACACTGTAAGAAATATGATGGTTTAAAAGTTGCTGATTTGAAGGTGTGCCTTTGAATATTTTCAATATTGGTGTGTTTAACCCCTGAGGTGTTTCCTCAGCTGCTATTGAAGTCATCAGTGGACAAGATGACCTGGCAGGAGCCTCCTAGTATCTTAACAAGCCCTGGAGCATTTCCTGAAGGCCCCTGAGCCACCAAAGCCCTGAGGACTGGGTGCCAATGGGTCCCTTAAGGCAGTTTAAAACAGTTTTTTAAAGCCATCCTCTGCTTTCTTGTGTGCTCCCTGTAGCCTGGTGTAACAGAATGAGTCTCTGGAGCACCAGAAACAGAGCTACTGCAGGTTTCACTGTACTGTAAGAAAGCCAAAAGGTTTAATTTCTTCTTGTAGGCGAGTGTGATTTGAGAAAGATGGGGATGGAGTGGACTCAAGTACAATAACGCTGAAGATGTGTGGGGTTTTTTTACCTCCATTAGGTTACAATGGCTCTGTGACTTGCTAACAGCAAAATGCTAATGCAAACTGCGTTTTAGCTTGCTGTGGGATGGGAACAATAGGGGAAGATCGGTACTTATGTTGCTTTGACAATCTAAATGATTCTCTGAGGCTCTGAAAAGGTCATTGAGAAACAAATGCTGCTGGTTTGGTTTCATTTGAAGCTTCTGCAGAATTGAACAGCATAAGTCAGCAAAACAACATATGTTTTACATGAAAAATATGTTGCTTATAATACTTTATTTTTAAGAAGAAAAATAATTCAGGAAAATTTTCTGACTTTTCTATGCCTTTTAAAATTTTACTGAAAAAAAATTTTGATTTTCTCAATTTATTGTTTTGTGAATATTACTTTTATCATTCCCTCTTCTAGTTTCCCTTTTCCCTCAGATTGTGATAGGCTTTTCAGACCTTGCAGTGCCCTGCGAATGGCTGGTGTGAAAGCATATGTGCACATAGGTGGTGCTTATAAAAATGCCACTTAATCCACTTGGTCCTTTAATTGGTAGGTTGTAGGCATTTTTAAACCTTTCAAATCCTCTCCTAAATCTTGTTTCTGTCATTACTCCTGGTGTAGAGCTGGATCACATGCTTTTTTCCCCTGTTTTTGTTCTGTTGGAGGGTGACTAGCAAAGAAAATGTATCTTTTGCTCCAGTGGATTTTATTTGCTTTGGTGACAGCACCTGTGTGTCACTTGGTCTGTTCAGCCTGGAGAAGAGAAGACTGAGGGAAGACCTCATTGAAGTCTACAGCTTCCTCATGAGGAGAAGAGGAGGGAGAGGCACTGATCTCTTCTCCGTGGTCAGCAGTGACACGACCCGAGGGAACAGCCTGAAGTTGTGTCAGGGGAGGGTTAGGTTGGATATCAGGAAAAGGTTCTTCACCCAGAGGATGGGTGGGCACTGGAACAGGCTACCCAGGAAAGTGGTCACAGCACCAAGCCTGACAGAGTTCAAGAAGAGTTTGGACAATGCTCTCAGGCTCATGGTGTGACTTGGGGATGGTCCTGTGCAGGGCCAGGAGTTGGACTCAATGATCCCACGTGAGTCCCTTCCATCTCAGCTTATTCTGTGAATCTGTGATTCTATGATTCTGTCTCAGTCCTCCTGGGTCTGATCCTGGCTTTGTCTTTCTCTGATTCTTCAAGAGCTGTGTTTAGATTTACCTCCATTAACTGTGCAGTTACCCTGAATGACACATGACAGTGACACCTTACCCTTTCTCTGTAGCTGTATGAGATAGGATTCAGAAACACAGGCTGTGTGTTGGCCTCAGACCGGAGTCACCTACATCATCTTAATTTTTGATATATACTGTTCGTTGTGGCTCTCTAAAACCTCAGTGTCAGCTACTTGCGAAGTACATAGCCATACAAAGCAACATTCTTTTTTCTTCTTTTCTTTTTTTGTTCTGTGTTTTGTCTTTGCAGTCAGATTTTTTACTATGGCTGCTTCTTTCCAATAGCTTTGTTAGCTTTGTTTTGTGCTGAAATTCCCACTTGGCACTAGCGGGTTTAGTTTTTCTGTGTTCTGTGGCCTCTTGCAGCTAGAAAATAAGGTTACAAAACTTGCTTTCAGTTTCCTGGCCACAGCTGATTCCTACAGGCTGCCAGCAGACCACTTTTCCCAACCAGAGCTGTAAACCGCTGTAGCAATATCACTTCCTGACACACAGAGAGGGTATTCCAGTTCTGATGTTTTCTCACAGTATCTGAGATTTCAGAAATCTGTCAAATCTTTGCTTTTACTGCAAAGCTTCTTTGTTAGTGCACGACGTGTATGTGGTTTGCTTTAAGCTGAGTGTTCAGGACTACCGAGCATACACATTCCTCTGTTTCATGATGTCAAATCTTCACTTCAGAGAGATTACTGCTAAACCACCATGAAATGAAATCCTGTCTTGCACATACATCCTGGCACCATCTACATGGGGTAAAATATAATGTCTCAGGGTAGGATTTCTTGTAAAATGGCCAGGCTTAGTCTTTGAATTGTTGCATTTCTGCAAAGAGCCTTACTGGTTGCTCTAAAGCATTCAGCAGCAGCAGCTCTCAAAGACCCAAATCTCAATTTCTCTCCTGGATGGACAGTCTGGATAAAACGTGTTTGCCTGAAGATGCTTGTGGTTGATTTTTATACAGTACTTTATAAAATCTATGCCATCCACCCAAAGGTTAGTAGAGGCAATCCCTCCATTCTAAATATCCTCATGGATATCCTTATCCCAGTATCTGTCTGAGTGTACCTCCTTTCTCTGTTGGTGGACGCCATAAGCTGGCTTTGTATAGTCCCTGATCCTACAGTCTTGACACATCACATGTTCATTCAAGCTGTTCTGTAAGGCTGTGGTGTTTTCTGACAAATGCTTTCCTTTTGATCAATTTTACTCTTCCAAATGTCTGTTCTGTGGTCTATTACTTTTACCATATTTTTCCACTTTGCTTTAACTGTCTGAAGGCACCTGCACTTTTGAGAAATGTGCACAAAGTCCATGTAGTTGGCTGCACCGCTGGTTGCTGGATTTGTTCCACACTTTCTCATCCAGGCACTTCCCAATTGCTTGTACCTTTCAGAATTTCCTCAAGCTTGAGTCTTCATGACCTTAGTCCTGGTGGACTCTAACTCATGGGTCTTTATCCTGCCATTCACTTGCTGGCAGCTGGTGTGGGTTTGTCATTGCTGGATACCTGATCTCCCCTTGCCACATCACTACTTGATACATAATAGGCCAATTGTGAAGTCTAGCTGATCCCCACAGTCTGTGCAATGTTTTCTCATTCTTTCACTCTGCTTCTGGAAGAGCCCTGGATGGAATCTGGATTTTCAGTAGGTATCACTCTCTTTCAAGGGGGATTGCTCACCTGGAGTCTGTGCATGACTGTTTACTGTCAACGTTATGACCCTTGGCTTATTTTGATTTACAAGACCTTGCAGGCTAGACCTGCTTGATCCCCCAGTCTCTCCAGTAAAACAGATTGTGTTCTGTCTATTAAAAGTTAGAGATTTATAACTAATTGTTACAACATTTTACTAGGTATGACCATAGCAAACATTTCTTTCCCCTTTTAAGCACAAATAAGTCTCTAATTTTGTTCTGCTCTGTCTCAGGACTAAAGTTTAATAATCAGCTTTACTGACTGCGATGCTGCAACCTTGATGGGTTTTGTTCCCCTATGCACACAGAATCCTTGTATTTCTCCAGACTCCTTCTTTCTCCAACACCTACCCCTTTCCCCAGTTTCCATGCAGGGGACAAATCTGTCCTGTTTACTTTCTGCCAATGACTCCTCTAGTGGATGTAAATGAACCATTTTCTAAAGAAGGCTCTGTGTTTATTTTGTGGAAAATAAAATCTGTAATAACCTATTGCATCATGAATACAGGAGTCTCCTGTGGGAAGTGAAAAGTCAAAGTTGCACTGAGCTCTGAATTGTCACTTCATTTGAACGTGATAATGCCCAGCTTCTCTCTGGCAAATCAATCTTTCCTTCTGAATTCAGTGTATTCTCCTCCCCACTGTCTTGTCCCTCAAAAGATCTCCCTGTGTCATTTATTTCCTCTTTCTTTTTATTTCCCTTTCAAATCTCAGTGGTGAGAATGAGAACAAAGACTTTTTAAAAAAAGGAATGTTTTCCAGCTATTGCTCAAGGGAACCACTTGGGCTTCAGTTTATCTCATTTAATCTGCAACTCAAACCTAGAAAACTCTTGTGT
This sequence comes from Climacteris rufus, assembly GCA_013398175.1. Classification (NCBI taxonomy): domain Eukaryota; kingdom Metazoa; phylum Chordata; class Aves; order Passeriformes; family Climacteridae; genus Climacteris; species Climacteris rufus. The sequence goes on from VZRZ01007703.1 coordinate 430,198, forward strand.
CTTCAGATGTCTCTTGAGATTTTGCTTAAATCCGAGCACAGATTTGAGTGCCTCTGCAGAAATTCCAGTTTTAAATAAGGCAGGTGTGTACTGACTGCACAGAAGAGACACAGGTTTAAGAAAAATATTCAGGGATGCCAATGTGCCTCTGAAGGAACTTCTTGCAGCAGGTCCCAGAGCCCAGGTGAGGAAACCTTGTAGTCAGAAGGACACTGGGTAAGTGGGCAGATTTCCCACAAAACATGTTATGCAGGATTAGGACATATATAAACAGTGGGATATTCTTTTCTGCATTTATGTCTCATGACAGTGTGTTACCAGGAATGGTTTCAGAGAATGGACAGAGCCAAAGAATGAGTCAAAGTGTGCACGTGATGTTTCTTTGCTGATTGGAGGCATGGGAATGGATGTTGATATTTTGGAAACTGTCAAACACGCTTCCTAACCTGAATTGCTCCCTGATTCTTGTGTGATCAGAAACAAGTAAGCAGATCATCTCTGCTGGTACTCCAGTGGTATTTAAATTACTGAAACTGCACAGGATGGTTTAAATTATCTCTGAACAATAGAGCCTATTCAGGCTTTTGGTGAACACACTAAATCCTTTTAGTCTGGTTATATTTGTAAATGATTTGATTTTCCTCCTATTTTTGAAATGTTAATAACTCAAAGTACTTTATAAGAGTGTATTTTACTACAGGATTGTGCGGGTTTTGTTCCAATTACCAACTCTCCCTTAAATATTTCGACTAAAATTATTTGCCTTATTTTACATTAATGCTAATTAAATAAAATCTTGGGATCACTATCTGCTGAAGTGGAGGCTATGCTTTGGTGGATCAAAGTCTGATATTATGCTGGATAGAATATGAATTCCTGACTGGACTTGGTGTACTTCCACTGCTCTGCAGGCTGCAGTGTGAGTGACTGCCTGTTCTGACTTAGTGGTATGAATGCTTAGAAATGGGAAGAGTTCCTTGAACTGTGGATTCATTTCCTTAGGCCCTCTCCTAGCTGAAGTGTAAGAAATGTGTACCATGTAGGATCCTGTTGTTGTGTGAGTATTGTCACACTGATAGTGCCAACAGCTTATTGAGGAAAACTGACCCATGTGAAAGGCAGTAGCTATGTGACCATTTAATACAGGAAATCTTAGAAGTCAAGAGTACACAGAGAAGTAAAGGATACTTACACACAGTGGATAATTCCTCATGCAAATTGCCAGATTGTCACTCGAGTGACTGCTTTTATGTGCAATTATTTGAGTAATTTTAACTGAATTGAAAAATAAATGTTTTTTAAAACATTTTTTCCTGATCTTTTTGTTCTGTTCCCAAAAACATGGATAGCTGTGCAGTTACTATCCTTTGCCCCAAAGCTGACTCTTTTTCTGCTATTGTTGTTTATATTTGGACAGTGCAGAGCCTGCAGGATTTCAGATTTGTCCTTGGGACAGCTAGTTAATATAGCAGTGAAAAAAACTAACAACAATTGTCCTCTTAAGTCTTTTGTTACAGAAGCCTATTGTGTCTGGTGTGAGTGCAGAACCATGAAGTGAGAGCCCACATGGAGGTTGCAGTGGATGTAAAATAGAGCCTCAGAAGATCTGGGAGAACCAACCAAATGTCAAAAGTTCTTTATATCACTTGTAATTTCACTGACTTAGAAACATATTTTAGACCACAAGAACACCCACTGCTTTCTGCCATGCTTTGAGTGTGGCCTGAGAATCATTACCTATACAGTGGGGGACTCCCAGAAGCTCCTGAGGAGGTTCCAGTTTCTCTTTTGCTATTCCTTCATTTGCTGCTGCTGCTCTGAGGATACAATCTTTCAAACTTCAGGTGTCATCACTTCTGTTGTAACCACAGTGGGAGGTTTTTAGCGGTCAGCACTGCTGAAATCATCCATCTGTTTGAGAAGACCTTGGAGCTCTTTGCAGCTGTGGGCAGAAAGCAGCTGGTGCTGCTGCAGAGGGTAGGGATGAGATGCTCCTGCCCAGCAGCTGGCTGCAGAATTTACTGCTGTAAATTCTTGCTCTTCCAGAAAAGCCTCCTGCTGGAGACATGGCTCATCTTAGCAAAACTTGTTCTGAGATGTACTTTGTCACCTCCATAAATATATTTGCTATGCTGCTATAATGGCACAGATTTGGGAAGAGGGAGAGACTTTATTTACAGGTGAGTGTTTATTGGTATAAATGTATTGGGTTGAAATGGTGAATGTCTTTGCACTTCTAAATGAGGGAATTAAGCTGGCAGAAGCACAATGTCACTGCCAGAGCAGAAGACATTGGTAGTGCAGGAACTTTGATTTCAGGACTGGAAAGAAATATACATACATATGTACACACACATCTATACATACATATGTACATAGATGTAGATATGTTTTATAATACTGATACCTGTATAAACACTTCATATAATATATATGTGTATGTGTGTTCTAAACAATATCTATACCAAAGTCCACCTTTTGCCATGACTTCCTTGAAACCACCCAGAAATACCAACCTGTCATGAAAGCAGAGAAATAACATATAACAATATAAGTTATACCTGCATGTACAGCTTCATACCATCTAAATCCTTAAGCACTGTGGTCATGCTCTGCAGGTCAGGCAGAAACACAAGACTGTTTGCAAGAGTAAATGCTGAGCCTAGACCCATTATTGCTAGAAAGGATATGTAGTAAGGACAGTTAATTCTTTTCTTACTTGGGTCAATTCATATTCAGACACCAAAGAAAGGGAAAACAAATCAGAAATATTTTTGGAAATCTATTTATGTGTTCTACAGTTGGAGTCTGGCTTAGAGCTTTTGGGACTCTATCCTTTATTTAGGTTGACTTTTTATGTAGTGTGATCTTCTGGGATTCTGAATGACTATGAGAAATATGTTTTCTGATGACCCCCTTATGATCTAAAAGAACATGTAATGTCACATTTTGACATGAATGCCTTTTTACACAGCCCAGGAATGAAGGGGATTTTTGCCTTAGAGAGAACAGGGTGAGATTTTAAATACCTCTGCAATTAGTTTCTGTTTGTTGTGTGATCTGGCTGGGAACATTAATAATTGTGCTGAGCTGCAGTGTAACTCAGTGAGACTATAAGATGTTTTATCTTCCCACCATCACCAATTCTTTGACACTGACTGACATCCTGAAACAAGGAGCAGAATGGCCAGACAAGAAAGTTGCTTATTGAAACAATGAGTTTCCTGAAATAAACAGAGCAGTTTTGCATCAGCAGGCCTGTTCCCTCCCTGGAACAATGCTGTGCATTTGCATCGGCTAAATGAGGTTAGTGTTTTGCAAAGTCTTCCGGAAGTCTGTGTGTCACTATGGGCACTGGCAGATAAAGCCAACATGATAATGACTGAGGTCATGGAGAAGAAAAGGGAAGGAAAGCAAGATCTGCACCAGATATTTAAACTGCTGTGATAGTTAATTAAAATGATGTAATTGCTCCAATATTAATTTCCCTTTCCTTTGCCCTGACATTTACCTCAAAACAACTTTTTATTATCTAGTGGTTTTACTCATTTTCTCTTACCAACTGAGTAGCTGCACCAACACCCTGAAGCTACTCCAACTGTCCTCAGAGTGGAGACAAACATCTTCAGTGTTTAAAATGAAAGCCAAAGGCATGGAAGAAAAAAAAGAACAAATTTAGAGAAACTTGTTGGTTTCTTCCCAAGACAGTCCCCAAATTGAAACTGTTTTATGAAACACAGTGTGGCAGAGAACAGATAGAGCTTTTGAGTTTTGTTTCATGGTTGAGTTGTTCTTTGATGACTTCCAGGAGACAACCTTGAATTATTTTCAAGAAATAATAAATTCAATTTAGTTATCTTCATTTATCAAATAATAATGAAAATTCATCTCCTTTTTCTTTGATTGTCTTTATTGTTGATGGCTGCTGAATATTGGTATCTTTGCATGTGAAAAAAGTATATATGTATTCTTTACAGATTAGTCATAAATATGCCAGACTAAGGGTGCTTGAGCAGAGTCCTTTGGTGGCACAAGTTCCTCATTCATCCCATGCTCCTCCTGGCCTGTACACACAAGCACAGACATGCACATCCTGATGTACAGTGTTGCTCTTCTGAACAGTCACATGTGCCAAGGCATTCTCCCTTCATGAGAAGGAAGGGAGAAGGATGAAAACGTTCTATGAGATATCTCCCCAAAGCTGAGAAGGGATTGTTTGCAGGTTTGTTTTCTAAACACTTCTATTCTTTTCATTTCCATGACATGAGCAAAGCCATCACCTGAGGGATTTGGTATTTAGGCTTTGGGTTGTCTTTTCCAAAGGCCAAGCACATTTGACACTGCATTCACTGCTGCAGTGTCCCTCCACTGTGCTAAAGCTGGGAAGTTGGTGGAATCAGGGAATGTATAAACTACATTACCGTAAAGAAGTCAGCACATATAGTGTATGAACACAGTTTAAATACTTCGGTGAATCTCTTGGGATTTTTTTTTTTGGTTATTTTTTTGTTTGTTCTTTTTTAATGTAAATGCTGGATGTGATAGTCGAGAAAGTGTAACAGTGTCAGGAATTAATTTTCTGTCTTCAAGAGACAATTGGCCTTAATTACCAGGTCCAAAGGAATGAAGTTAGTGTGATGCAACAAGGAAATGCCATACCCCATTAGCAAAAGATGTTTTCAGTTAAATCAATCTTGTGGTGGCACAGTTGTGTGGATTTGCATGAATAAGCCCTACTCTGAAAAAAAAACTTGGTTAAGAAAAAAAGAGATCCCAATCCTGAAATATTTGCTGGAATAAGTTATGTTACACTAGTCTAAAGTTTTCCTAGGGGCAAGATTTGTGCAAGTACCTGTGGCTGAGAGGTGGTATTCAGGTAGTCTGGTGGAGTTCAGGTGGTAGTGACAGCTTTAAGCGCTGATTCAGTATTTCATCATTATTAAGCAGAACATTTTGGCAAATGGTTTTCAGCTACACGTGTAAAACTTCTTGAAGTGATTGCATCATAAAACACAAGCTATACATAATCTCTCTTGGAGGCTGGGTAAGTATTGTTCAAAGTGTACTTAAGTGCTTTTTCATAAATAAACACTGGTAGTTAAAATTTTATATATATTTTATAGTGTGGACATGATTGCTGTATACTTTTATATACAAATAAATACAAATATTTTTGCTATTTATATAACTATTTTAAAATGTGGAAAGTCCATGTTTCTTTTATGATCAAAACCCAATGAATTATATAAATGAATAATATTTTGAGAAGTCATTGAATTACATAAATTATTTACATTTAATTATCCTTAATCCTTTGCTTTCAGCTACAAGAAGCTAATAAACAAAAAAGAGTGGCCATCATCAAGCTGCAGAATTAGAGTAGACAGTATGTTCTATTACTTTGGTATCTTTTCTTCCTATATAGTTGTACAGCATATGTGACTACAAAATTGGTGCCTTCTAAACATATTGGAATAATCTATAAATATGGAGGGTATGGAGAACTTTAGGCCAGTCAGACTCACCTATTTCCCTTGGAAGGTGATGGAGCAAATTATTCTGGAAATAATTTCTAAACCTATTAAGGACAAGATGATTGAGAGTAGTCAGTAGGGGTTACTGACTAGGAAGAGGAATCCTGCTCAATCGATCTGATACCCTTTGATGAGATCACTGTTTCAGTGGATGAGAGGAGAGCAGGGGATGTTGTTGTATTGACATTAGCCAGACTTTTCACAATGTCTCTCATAACATCCTCATAGGCAAACTGATGAGGCACAGTGTAGGTAGCTGCACAGTGAGGTTGAAAAACTAGCTGACTTTCCAGGCTCAAAGGACTGTGATCAGCAGAAAAGTCCAGATGGAGGCCAGGCACTAGTGATGTACCCCAGGGGCCAGCACTGCTGGTATTCTGTAACTTTCTCACTAATGCCCTGGATGGTAGGACAGCACACACCCTCAGAAAATTCACAGATAATACAAAAGGAAGAGGAGAGGCTAACACACCAGAGAGCTGTGCTGCCATTTAGAGGGATCTGAGTGTTCTAGAGAAATGGGCTGTCAGGAAACCCAGGAAGTTTGGCAAAGGAAAAAAACCAAGTCTGGTCCCTGGAGAGGAAAAAACCTCCTCAGACCAGCTGCAAAGCAGCTTTGCAGAATAGGTCTGAGGATCCTGGTGGACAACAAGTTAAGCAGCAATGTGTCCTTGTGCCAAAAGTGACCAATGGCTATAGGTGGCCTGGAGGGGTTCTGGATTCTCCTTCCTTGTTGATATTCAAAACCTGACTGGACAGAGCCTTGAGCAGTGAGATCTAAGTAACTCTGCTTTGAGCAGAAGGTTGAACTGGCTGATATCCAGAGATGCTTTCCAGTTGCAAAGATTCTGTGATTCTTAATGTGGTAAGCAAAGTTGTGAAGATGAACACTGAGAACATACAACGTTCTCCATACTTGTGGTGGAATGGTAAGGACATGAAACCTTACTTTGCACATGGCCACTGAGAAAATTCCCCTCCAAGGTGTGTTTAGAGCAGATTCCTTGAGCTGTTATGGCAGTATTGTGCAGGAAAGATCTTTATGTCTCTTAAAGCATGGGCACTACAAACTTTGTTGCCGTTCAAACTATTGGAACCTGTACATGTGGAGGATAGAGGTTAATATGCACCTTCTGTATTTGTCCTGAATCTTACTTCCTTTTCTTGAATGAGCTGTATAGAAAGGGCATGTGTCCTGGCTTTGGCTGGGATGGAGTTAATTTTCTTTCTAGTAGCTGGTACAGTGCTGTGGTTTAGATGTAGGATGAGAATAATGCTGATGTTATGGTTGTTGCTGAGCAGTACTTACACTAAATAAAGGACTTTTCAGCTTCTCACACCAAGCTACCAGGGAGGAGTCTGATGGTGCACAACCCACCTGGGAGGTTTTCAGCCAGGCCAGCTGATCCCAACTGACCAAAGGGATATTCCATACCATGCTGTACAATAAAATTGGGAAATTGGCTGGGGGGTGGTGACCTGCTGCTTAGGGACTGGTGGGGCAACAGTCAGTGGGTGGTGAGCAATTGCATTGTGTTTCACTTGTTTTTATATATTCTTCTATGATGATGATGATGATAAGGAGGATTTTTAAATTATCTGTCCTATTAAATTGTCTCAATCCAAGAGTTTAACCTTTATTCTTTGCCCCCGTGTCACTGGGGGAGTGACTGAATGGCTGTGGGCTGTTTAGTTGCCTGCTGGGTTAAACCACAATAGCATCATCCCTCATGTTCCAGTCTGGTCTTTAAGAAAGAAGGATTTATCCTATGAAAGTATAAATATACTTTCCTGAGTGTACAGTCTCTGCACAGAAACAGGTGTTGTAATGTTAAAACCACAGAGTTTACCTTTCCTGCAATGTCTTGCTCTGTTCAACTGGCTTGTCAAACCAGAGTAATGTTTGCTGTTTACTTCATTACTTGCCTAATATATAAGGTCAAGTATAAACCTAAGTAAGTAACAGGTTAAAATCTCTTTTCCAATGAATGCAATGAGACCTCTCATATTCATTTCAGTAAAGCCAGGATTTTACTGTGTATATGGCATAACAATCTACAGAACCTTTAAAAGGATTCTCTCTAAAACAGCAGTGATATCAACAGAACTCCGAATATTAGAGGAGATTCAGAGTCTAATTTTATGCAAACAGTATTTTACTATAATTCTATAATGCCAGTGACAGAGCTCTTTCATAACCACAATAACTCGGTCATCTCATTCCCTAATGCCTCCCCACCACCCCGGCCCCAGCCTCCTTTGCTTATTTTGTGCATGTTTATAGATGTGGGCAGTTACGCAGAAATATATTTTTTAGAGTATAACAAAGAGGTTTTCAGGCAGTGAAACAGCAAAACCTTACACTTCTGAAAAAGGCACTGTAGTGTCACATTTATTTATTCCTGGGTAAAGTGTGGCTCCATCCCTCTCTTGTTTTCCTGGTGGTTTTTTATTTTTATTGGTATCTATTTTATGAAATAAAGTTGGCTGCATGCTGAGAATACACACATTAATTTCAAGCCGAAGTGAATTTATTCATCTTATTTATGAATCTGTCAGGATCAAAAACTGTGGAGAAAAAAATGATTTATCTGATGCTACATTATTGTATAGCTTTAGGCAAAACAGAGTCTGTAGGACTGCAATCAGATTTAGGGAGGAGCTATGCTGTGTCCTTGGATTTTCTTCTTCCCATTAAGCTTTCCTGCAAGTAGATCTTTATCCCTTTTAAACAGAGTTCCTGCCACAATCTCCAGCTTAGCTGTAACTCTATCTCTTTGTAGACTCCTCAAGAGTCTCAGAGGAGTCTTGGGGTTTTGGCTGTCAGCTCTTCCCTGCAGTTTTCTTCCTCCAGACCTGTTTCTTAGGCTGTCTCCTTTGACCAATTAAAATTGCTGCAGAAGGTTTAAATTTATCTTAAAAGCTGCAGTTCTCTTCTCCAAGATTAAATGAGGGCTAACCAATTCATCTTAGATTGGGAACCATGAACTCAGAACAAAAGTATTAGAGAGAAAATGTGGATCAAAGAACAAGCAATAAGCACAGTTGGCTCCTCCAGGTAGTTAGCCACCTCTCTCCAAACAAGCCACCATGTACAACCAAGTTTTTGCCAGCAATCCTCCATAATTTTTGAGATCAGAAGAATTTGAGGTAATTTTTATAGGACTGACTGTATGAAAAAATGATACAATTTCCTTTGCTTTGGGAAAGTATTCACTGGCAGGCAAAAAACCCTCCTGCAAAAGTGAGTTAAGAGTTTCCATGAACTTTGTTCCGTGCTTTCAGCCTTGGTGCAGGTTTTGCCTTTCTGGGACAGTGTTATCTCGTGTCACTGCTGTGTTCCGGCCTGAGCTGCCCCTGGTGACACAGCGGAGGAGGGAGCCTGACGTGTTGCCACTGACCCCCATCGCCGTATCAGCAAGCACTCAGTCTCCAGCTTTGTTCATGCCAGCCTGAGATATCATTACATGTTTCCATTCATTACTGTTCCCAGTCACTTTTGTAGCACTGCTGAACACTTCAATTTCTGTCGTGCATCCTCTTGAGAGGACAGAAAAGGTTTTTCCTTGGACATGTTTTCCTGCATTTTGACAAAGGGCAAATTAAATGTAATACCCCAAAGGGGAAATACTGGGCATGTAAAAGCAACGCATCTTGGCAGTACCAGCATAAAGGTTTTCACTGGAAATATCAGGTCTGTTGCTTAGTTTTTGCTTATTTCACACTGACCAAGTGTGTCTTTGCATGCTGGAATCCTTTGCAGTTCAGTGTTGCAGAAGCATAGGCTTAGATACATCAGTTCCCACTACCACTTCTGCTCTGATTTTGCTGCAGATTTATCAAGCAGTTTCACAAAAATGATGCCCAACACACTCACATGAGTGTGACAAACCCTTGGTTTGTTGTCAGGGCTTTTTTAGACCCCAGTGATCAAATGGGTGCTCTGCTGGACTTAGGTTTAGAGTTCGGTTTCCTTTTGGATTGGAGAACCTAAATGTCCCTAAACCTGCTAATATGGAAAATCAGCACATTCTCCATAACCATTAAGATAGAGACAGCTTTTGTTTGCCTTTGTGTTAAGACTGTAGTGAGATATATAATTGTATATTTATATATGTATAAAGCACTTAAAATTTTCTGTGAAGTCCTTGAGAGGTGCCAGACAATGCATATTACCAAAGGGTAATTTTTGTGCCAAAATCCAGGATTGCTGTGTTGCAATCAGGAAACTGGTGTTTCTGCTGTTTTCTGGTGGCCTTGGTGGGGACCTGCTGGAGAACTGGAAGCAAGAGGAAGCCAGCAGCATCCCTTACCAGCCTGAGCTGCAGCAATGCCCATGCAGTGCTCAGCTGTTTTAGAGCAATGGGTCTGTGTGAGCTGCCAGAAGCTCCTTTCCAAAGGGACCCTTACAACTGAATGTGCTCAGTATATAGTTTCTGATCACCCCTTGGCCCTCGTTTTTGGGATGTTAAGAAAGGTGCTGTCATGGATGGTAGAGCATCTGCAAACTTTCTAGGGATGTTCTTGAAACTAAAACTCTCAATGATCCATCAGCTAGTTTGTTCCTGCTTTGTACATGTGCGAAGGACATCCCACCAGGCACAGGTGCAGACATCTGGTGTTGAAAGTATTTGCAGTATCTCAGGGTTGTAGTTCAACCCTGAGATCCAGTCAGGATGGACAGGAATTTTCCCCAAATGAGAACTGCTGAATGGAGATCTCTGAGGTATCATGTGATCTGGAAACTTTAAATGTTTTCCTCTTTGTTTCACCATTACCTTTTCCACAAAATGTTTGATTTTGTAATATTGGGGAGATCATGCATTAATTATTTGGTCCTGTTCATATTTTTTTTTAATGTGATCACCATTGGGATCTTCTTACCTGAAGCATGGATAATTGATTATTAATTGATAATTGATACAGCAAATCTGGAAAATTAGGATTTTGTGGAGTGTTTACCCGAATGTCATTAGTTTGTTTTGATGTGTTTTGATTTCATGAAACTGTGATACCTCTTTCTGCATAAATGCATAAATCTGTATATCTTGGTAGCTATCTGGCATGTTGAACAGTTTTTTTAATGACAGGGTTTTAAAGACATGAATAAACAGAATTTTTAAACATGTTTATTTTTCCTTCTACATTTGCCTCATGACAGTGTTTGCATTGGCTTAACTGGTTCTGATCATACAGTCTGGGTAAGGTAACACCAGCAAAATACTCCTATGAGCAAGCATCTGGGGAATGGCCCCACATAGCCACAGGAGCAGTAAGTTAGTAAAATACAACCTTTAAAAGTACCAGAGTTTGCAGGTTGTTTGTGGGATATGTGAAAAATGACGTAAAGAAACTGCTTGAAAACGCTGAGTTCAGATATCAGACTGGAGTCAGATCCCAGAATTTCCAGTTTGCTGATCCAGGCTTTGAATCTGTTTTGCTTCACTGTTGCTGGGAAGCAGATGTAGAGGGCATGTTTACACTATCAGATAACAGTCTCTGCCTAGTTTACACCTGGTCCCCTGCCTAAATGTTAGTTCATTCCTGAGCTTCCTTTTCCGGTCAACCAGCCTTCTTCAAAACAAAATGTAGATTTGCTTCTGGGAGTTTCTCCTCGTGGCTTTTTTTCCATAGGCTCTGCAGGTCACACCTGGGCTCCCTTCACACAGTGCAAATCACCAGCACTCCCCGCAGGTTTTGTACCCCAATCTGCTCCTCTGAGCTCCCATGACAGTACTCTCACCTTACTGTTCCATACTATTTTAGGCAGTTTGAGATGTTTTCTTCACTCATTCTGTTGTGACTTGGTGTCCAAAGCAGATGCTCTGTCAAAGGAGGTGCAGTGTGGACACAGTCAGTGTTGGCTTGATAGGCCAAGATTGCTCTCAGGGATGGGATGTATAGAGAAGTGTAGACATAGCCAGTTAACTGTGTCCACAGTGTTATTGGGGGTTGTTTCAATCTTATTCAGACTCACATCAGAGCAATGCTGTCCTAAACATCATCCATCTTGGAAAAAAATGGCAGAAAAGATCCACAACACCTCTTGGAGAGTGAGCAGTGTGGATCAACTGGACTGAGAATTGGTGGTAAATTTCAAAGTTCTGTGACAGCGCTGTGCTGCCTACATAAATAACAAGATAGAATGTGTGAGCTGTGGGGGAGGCTGTTACTCAGACTCTGGATTAAAATCAGACAGACTCTGTGTCTCCAGCTTGCTTCTCTTCACACTGTCTCTCTTTGCAAGCTTTTCCTCCCTGCTTTACTGGAACACCCTCTGTTCTTACTCTGGCCCTCCTGTCAATGCTGTTCTACTCCTTTGAGTGCTGCCCTTATTGCTGGCAGCAAAGTGAGAGTCAGTGAAATGACAGGCTTTGTGCTGCCTGGATAGGCAGTACTCAGGATCATCCTTCTGGTACTGTCTGGTTTGCCTAGAAGCACACTCCTCTCCAGCACGTGATGGGCTGGAGAGGTGTGGGAAGGGGATATGCAAACAGCACATCACCATGGAGAGCAGACCAGCACTCAGCTGACAGAGAGGTTGTGAACTATTGAAGATTATACCTTTCTGTATTGTTAATTGTCATATTTGTGCTGCTCCTACTTTAGTAAAAAATGCAGTGTTTGTGATTTAACTATCCTGAACATGGGTTAGACATGAGGGTATTGCTGTTGTTCATTTGTTCACTGATTGCTTTATCATACACACAACACAAAGTACAGACATACACAGATGGCAGAATGTGGTATGTGTGCATGTACTTATGTAGATAGACACATCTATGGACATATCTGTATCTATGTGCATGTATACATAAACATATAAAAGGAGACAGAGACAGAACAAGAAAGAGAAATAAAATGACCATAAATATTTCTTGCTTTGATTCTGAACTACTAATGTTTTCATTTCTTGTTTCATGACTTGAGACTGTGATACAACTTGAGCTGTATCTTTTGGCAACATTTTTCCCCATGAAGGCCAAGCTGAAGAAATACAGTAAAAGATTATTCTGGGTAACAGGAAGCAATAATTCACACCAATGTGAAGTTAAAGAAACTTCAGCCAGAATTGCTTCTACAAAATCTTACTCTGCCTACTTTATTCCTGGCAATCAAAGAGATTTGGCTAGCAAGCAACAACATCTTGTGAAATGTTTAGTGCTTGACTTCTGAAAGCAAAAAATGCGAATGTCCTGTAGGTAAAAAAATGAGTGAAGAGCTGAACCATGAATCCAGTTATGCTGACAGATGGATGTGTTGTATGATTCTGCACAAGGTTTTTCTGGGGATTTCCTTAGTGTTTTTCTACAGTAAATGACATAAAAACTCCCTTCAACATATTTAGAATGAGAGGAAACCTGTGTAATTGAGATTGTGAAATCAAAAGCTGAGAAAAAGACAAAATTTATGTTGCTGTCACTAATTAAGTTCTGTTGGACTGAAGTGGGCATTTTTTTTTTTAAATCTTTTTTTTTGTTAACTTTTGGCAAGTCTTTGGTGTATCAAGGACTCACAGTTCTGCAGAGGCGGAAGGCCTGAGAATTCACCCAAGCTGATTAATACTATGTCTGAAGCAACAACTGAAGAAAAACCCAACACAGTTCATTAAAGCATTTGGAAATGGAAAGTTTTGTTGGGGAAGTTGAGGTTCAAAGTAGGCACCATTTCCATCAGGCACAGAAATGATGGCTTCCTCTTTCTTCTGCTTCTTCATTCTGGTCTGTGGGAAAGCCATAGCCCAAAATGCAGTTAGGGCCCAGGAATGAGGAATTAGCCACACTGTGAGCCTGAGGAAGCCAAAGAGTGAGGTGACTTTCTTGTGGTTTTGTAGTTCCGAGCAGGAAGACAGAAACTCCTCTCCCAGTTGGAGAATTGTGTAATAATCTCCTTGTGAAGGTTAACCTGAATTTTCTCCTTTCAGCAAGGAAAATGCCTGGAAATAAATAATATGACCTCTGATTTAGCAAAAATATTTCAAGTAATCTAAACTTCATCTAAACTTTTCTCATTAAACACCCCATTCCTTCCAAATTAATTTTTGAATATTCCAGAACGTATTTAATCTGTAGCTTTTGGTGTGTTGTTGTTGTTTGAATGTTTCCCTCATTACTAGGAAAATGTAGTGGATGGTCAAAGAAGAGGATGTGAATCCCCATGGGGTTAGAAAGAAAAGGCTCCTCAGCTTAAACAGACAGAAGACAAGAACTGAGGAGAATCTGTAAGGGTTTGTTGTCAAATGTCTCTTTTGAATAGAGCCAAGGTCCCCGGGAACATGCAGAAAGAATGTGAAAAATTATAAATATGGTAAATATGGGAGATAAGGCTGTGGGCTAAATCCTTAGCCTGACCTTGGTGAGGTAAGGATGTCAAGTGCTGCCCTTTTGACAGTAGATAGAGTTGCATAGCAACCTTGTTTGTGTTCTCATACAAACAGTAAGCAAAAGCAGCTCTCTTGTTTACTTGAGCATCAGGCTTGTTACCCTTTCCCTTCCCATAAGAATGGATGTCTCCAGTTTGGGCAAATATTCCTCTCCTATGTACAAGCCTTGGTACTATTACATCTTCAAGGGCTCTGGCCAGTCTCTGTCTCCTCATCTCCTGTGTGCACAAATTCCATTCAGGAAGACAGCTGTGCTTGAGATAACCATGATCTGGAAGCACAGCTCCTCCTCTCACTGCACTGCTGTGTGAGGGGACATGGGCCCCTTGTACAGCCTGGATTTTCCCTCCTAATTCCTCCAGTCTGTGGAGGGGAAGGGAGATGGACTTCTATGGAGATATTCCCTATTGCCAAAAAATGATGTGACAGAGTGTGTGTATGTTATCTTCTTGTAACCATGGAAACAGACAAAAATTAGTTGGTCATATACAACCAGACTGTTTTCAGTTTCTGGAAAGGCAAAAGGCCTTTAATTCTTGGTTTGGAATTGGCAGTTCTGCAACTGGCACGTGTCATGGCTATGTTCAGTTCATGGAATATTTTTACCATGATACTACGCCGTAAAATTCACCTAGCTTCAGGAAAGTTTGCCACTCTTGACTTGGGAATCTCCTTTCTTTTGTTTGTTTGTTACAATCCCACACATTTAGCCCTCCTGAGTAACGTATCAGCCTTACTAAAATCACAACCTGGCTATGACATCATTGTAGCATTCCTGTGGATATGAGAGCATTATGAATACACTGCAGGAAGCCTAGATTGCAATACACGGGAATCACGTTGCAATTTTTGTATTTTATATTAATTTTATATTATTGTAAATAAACAGCATGTGACATAAATGATAAACCCTGAGCAAATTATGCTAGTGACTTCTAAATATATTTGCTTGTGAGTGTATTCAGTGGTAAGGGTTCAGACCATGAATCAGTCTGTACTTTAAAACTGACAGTGTGAGTTCTAACTGAAAACTTCCATCTCAATTATTATGCTTTGTTGTATATGTATAACTTTGTTTTAGAGTTCTCATCTTGGGATCATGCTACGTTAAAAAGTACAGAGAAATCAGTATCCATCACAGCAAAGTTCTGGTCTGTGGTGTAATATAAAAAAATTCCACAGAATCATTTGAAAGCTCCCACTAGGTGATGTGTCCAAGAAGACACAAGGTTCAAGGAAATTCGCTCGTTTCCCACAACAGCTTCAGATCTGCAGATGAGACTCAGCTGTATCATGGTGAAACTAAAACAATCTTCAGTTTCTGTAATCCATGGAATCAAACCCAGGGCTTCCTACAGGCTCCAGCTCAGCCAAGAGTCTCCAGAGGGCTGAAATCCTGCCTGCTGTGATAGGTCCCTACACTGCTTCCAGCTCTCTCCTCTGCTACGATAAGGTGTGTTAAAAGTAGAGTGAGGCTGTGTGCATGTATATAAGGCTCTGTGCTCCTGTCAGCATCAATCATTTTTGACTCTGCAACTCCTGGCTGTGATGAACAATGTCTAGAACCAGGTCTACACTTATGCAGATGCCTGAAGTGAGGGACACCACATCTTGTTCTATCTGTCTGCATGTACCAAACATAAAACATCACTATCATGCAATGTAAAGTAATTATGTTCTGGAAGAAGTATTAATGATAATATATATGTACGTATATGTGTGTGTATACGCATATATATACACACACATATATTTATTTGCACACACATGTAATAGATATGTATATATAAATGAGTGGATATATACACATATATGTGTATGATATGTATATGTACATATACATGGATAAATGGATATGTATGCATATATTTTTAAGTCTAAATACATTTATATGTTATGTGTATATTTAAGTGCACATGTGTGTGTATGTATACCTTTACCACATATCAGGGAAATTGCTGCAGACTACTTGGTTGCTTGTATTTCCCCTTCAATCCTCTCAGCCTGTGTGCTTTATCTCAGTGTTTCAGTTTTGTGGCATATCAGAAATCTTCCTTACTGTTTACTCAGTCAAAACTCATAATTTAATAGCTGTCAGAGACTGGCTGCTTGCAAGGACTCACTTGGAAATTCTCTGCTCCTGAATGTGAGTTCAGAAAGTGAACTCTAATGAGCCCTTTCCTCCTCAATTAACTCACCATATAAAGAGCTCTTGTTCTGGCTGCTTTGTCTGCAATTCTGCAGTCATAGACAGGGATGCAGGCTGAAAGATGTGCATGGTATCAGCACAACTGCAAGCTTGGGAAAACTCTATTCTGGGGTGGGCAAATGCTCAGGATACCTGTGAAGGTTATCTTCCCTCTGCAGATAGACATATAGCTTATTTCAAATAATCTCTCTCCTGTGATAAGGGTAGTGAATGCTTCTAAACTTCTACGCTTATTTTGGGTGCCCTGCTTCCAACCAAAGGGGAAAAAAAGTCTCAGAGAACATTTTTTGGCAAGAAGTACAGCTGTTAGCTATTAAATGAGTATGGTGGATTTAGCACTAATGGGATTTGGAGTCTAGGCAAATGTCAGAAGCAAATAAATACTGGAACCTTCTGAAACTCAACAAATTCATTTATTTTGTTGAATTCTGCCCATTCTCAGCACTACAAAAATGATAAGGAACAGAGAATCATGGAATCATAGAATGGTTTGTGTTGAAAGGAACCTCAAAAATCACTTAGTACCAACCCCCCTGCCAAAGGCAGAGCCACCTTCCACTAGACCAGGTTGCTCAGAGCCTCTTCCAGTCTGGCCTTGAACACTTCCAGGGATGGAGCATCCACAACCTCTCCGGGCAACCTATTCCAGTGTCTCACCACCCTCACAGTGAAGAATGCCTTACTAATATTATTGAATCATAG
Organism: Climacteris rufus; assembly: GCA_013398175.1. Classification (NCBI taxonomy): domain Eukaryota; kingdom Metazoa; phylum Chordata; class Aves; order Passeriformes; family Climacteridae; genus Climacteris; species Climacteris rufus. The sequence continues at coordinate 447,026 of VZRZ01007703.1, forward strand.
AATGGCCTGGGTTAAAAGGGACCTTAAAAATCATCTAGCTCCAACTCCTCTGCTGTGGACTACTCTAAATCTAAATCTACCCTATTTCAGTTTGAAGCCATTAACCCTTGTTCTGTCACTACATGCCCATGTAAAAAGTCCCTCTTCAGTCTTCTTTTAGCCCCCTTTAGGTACTGGAAGGTGCTATAAGGTCTCCCAAGAACCTTCTCTTCTCCAGGCTGAACAGCCTCAGCTCTTTCAGCCTGTCCTCAAGGGGAGGTGCTCTAACTCCATGGTAATCTTTGTAGCCCTCTGGATCTGCTCCAACAGGTCCAAGTCTTTCTTATGTTGACACCCCAGAGCTGGAGGCAGCACTCTGGATGGGGTCTCACAAGAGCAGGATAGAGGGAGAAAGTCACCTCCCTTGCCCTGCTGTCCACTCTGCTTTTGCTGCAGCCCAGAACAGGGTTGGCTTTCTGGGCTGCACAAGAGCACATTGCCAGGTCATGTTCAGGTACCCTCAAAAACTTCTCCTCAGGGCTGTCCTCAATTCACTTGCCACCCACCCTGCCAATATTCGGTATTGCCCTGACACAGGTGAAGATCCTCTTCCACAGAAAAGGGAAGGAGACCTTTTGAAAGATTTAGCAGTTGGCTGGTAATTTTTTTTAACTGTCTGAAGATGTGGACAGAGATGTAAGATATCATGTGATCTTTCCAAGTCTTAGTCTTTTCCTTAGTGTCAGGATCAGCCAAAACTGTATCATTTCTGACAGATGTTATCCAGTCTGTGATGAATTACTTCAGTTGTGGAGAGTCTAGTTTCCCCAGGCAGCTTATTCCAGTGTTAACTTTGCCAAGAGAAAGTTTTCTTTAATATTCAGTCTTAGTTTTCCACCTTTTTTTATCTCTGACCACACCAGATGCAGAGAACAGTTGGTTCCCTGCTTGTTTTCAATAGTCCTTTATGTATTTATGTCAGCAAGCCTTCTGCTGCCTAGAGAAAACATAATCTTCCTTTAAAACTCGAAGATGCAATGGTGCAGGACAGCAATTATAACACTCTGGGGATCTATGAGAAGCTCTGCAAACTGTAATGAATTCATCTGCTCCTCAGCATGGCTTCACAGGGCAGGTGCAGATCACTTACAACTGGTGAACCACCCGTTGCTCATAGACCACAATTTAGAAACCATCAATATAGATCACTTTTCAGTGAGAACTCCTAGGTGGGACAGCTTATCCTGTGTTGCTAGTGATATTTGATGGACACAATGCTTCTCACCATGTGCCATATAGTGGAGACAGTTACTTTTCTGTAGTTAGCAAAGATTTATGTTTTCTTCACTGCAAGTACATGAGAGGCTAACCAGTATAGGACAGGTGACAGGATGAGGCACTTTGAGATCTGTGTGGATGTCTAATCTTCAGAAAAAGTTTTACAGTTAAAGAATGTGTATTGAATTAGTTTAGATTAAGCCTTACAGTAGAAAACGTCTGAATCTTGTATTTAAATAGCAGAGGTTAAGCATTGCCTGTGTCAACAGATCATCCTAATGTCTTAAATTTGGCGAGTTACCTATCATAAATCTGAAATAAGAAATTATTTACAGGTAACAGCATAACTGAAAAGGTAGTTACATGAGTTTGTGTATACACTTTTGCTCTCAGCATGGATGTTCTGTTTGAATGGTCTCAATCCGTTGCTGAAGAACATCTCTGTTACCATAATATTTTCCTCAGAGTTTCATTTGGATGTTTTATTTTCAATGAGTAAGTTGTTAGATTAAAATATGTGTGTCTTTGTGTTCCAAATGTCAACATACTCAGGGTTAACACATGGATAAAAACTAGATTGCTGGTCTAAACTCTCTGCATTCCTGTTTTCTTGGTAACACCCTGTGACAGGACAGACACTGAGCCCTCTTCACTTTGGTTCTGGATATGGATCTTTGTTCAGACACAAGATCTACAGGGGACCTTGCACTCATCATTCATTTATTCATTTATTCATTTATTTATTTATTCATTTATTCATTTATTCATCCATCATCTAACCTTGTGACAATTATTTCTGAACAGGCACTCTCTTAAATATTGAAAGATTTTTAAAATTCCCCAGATATCTTTAAACTGCAATAGTTTGTGGCTTCTGCCCTTTTAACAACCCTCCAACATGCTTCATGCTTGTTGTATAGTGAGTAATTTCTGTAAGAGAAATGTGATTCTAACATGTTTTAACTGAAGCTAGAAGAGTACTGGCTGAGGTACATTGAAAAATAGCCTCACATAACACCAAATGAAGTGGGAATTAAAATTCATCTGTTTTTTCATGCTTGAATGACTACTGAAACAACTGAAAATTCTGACTTGTTAAAAGTCAAGGGCCATGTGCCGTAATGACTTGATCACTTGAATTTAACAGTCAGATTGCAAATCTTTCCTCTTTCCATAGTAAATTTTATTAGGAGTATTAGAGCTAATAATGCTTAATGCAGGTTTTGCCCCTCATAGCAAGGATCACTTCCAAATCCAGTTTGACTGTAAAGGGAGCAGTATCGTAGAAATGGATGAGGATATAGGTAAAGCTGGCTAAACATTGTTAAATCATAAAGGTTTAACCAGAAAAAAGCCTGGTGACTCTGAACTGGGTACCTGAAATCATCACAGAATCAACTAGGAAGAATTTACTATAGAATACAGAAATAAAAAGTTTGAATCTATTCAGAACACATCCATATAGTGTTCTAACTCTCACAGCTAGAGAAATTTCTCCCTTGGGTCAAAATGAACAATTTTTTACCTTGTTTGACGGAAATATTTTTTGTCTGCAGTTAAATTTGTCTTTTTAAGGTCTATCCAGGGGATTTCCAAGGCAGTACTGGAGCTGTGAGAATGGAAATGTGCTGACTTGGAGGTCTTTTAGTGGTGTGTAAATTTGATTATGTTTCTGCAAATATAAGTCTCTAGGTGCTCTAGGTGAGCCTGCTTTAGCAGGGGGGTAACCCTTGGTGATCTTCAGATGTCCCTGCCAACCCCAGCCATTCCGTGATTCTCTGTCATTCTGATATCCCTTACAACTAATCAAGGGCCTTGTGTTATCTGCTCTGGCTGGGCTCATGTTAGGGCTCGTCCTGTCCAATATATTCAATAAGGACCTGAAAGGATGTTGATGTGACAAGTTGCCGATGAAGGCAGCTACAAAGAGTTACAGAAGGACCTCATGCTGCTAAATTACTGGGTGATGAAATGACAGATGAAATTCCATGTAATGCAAAGCGATGCACATGAGAAGAACAATCTTGTATTTATGCATCCAGTGATGAACTTTGAACAGCTATTGCCATGCAAAAACGAGATTCTGGAGCTATTACAATCAATTTTTCATACTCATAGCAGTAGTCAAATCAGGAAATCAGGTCTAAGGATTATTTAGCATGGATTAAAAACAAAAGGCACATCATTATGCCTCTGTACAAATCCATGATGTGCCCTCACCTTGAATACCCCATAGAATTTCTCATACCTTCACCCCATTTCACTGGATAAAAAGGGATAGTAAATGAAACAAAACCCAAAAAGGTACAAAAAGGGCATCAGAAATGGTCAAAGATAGCCAAAGATAAGGATATTCTGCTCTAGAAGAAGCAAATAAGGATTTTAAGATTCATCTGCCTGGAAACTCCTCAGAGGAGTCTGTAAAATCATGAAATGTGTAGAATGGCAATATGAAATGATCTCCCATGAGATGATCAATAGAAGATATCGAATGAAACTTGTAGAAGTCTGGTCCAAAATAAGGTGTTCAAAAAGTGTGGAAGTGTCCCCAGAACGTGCAGATATGGCACCTGAAGATGTGTTTTCATGGTGAGCACAGTGGTGGTATTGGGTTTACAGATGGACTTGATGACCTTAGTGGTCTTTTCTGACCTTAATCAGAAAATTCTTAATTCTATGATTAATTAAAAAAAAAGGTGGGTATTTCTCTAAATAATGTGATGCTAGGGCTGTGCTCTGGAACACTGTAATTAGAAAAAGATTATATGGGTTCAAAAGATCCTTGAATAAACTCATGGCAGAAAAACCGAAGGCATTTTCAGTACAGAGATGCTGCCTTTGACTCAGAAAGTTCATGAACCATAAATAATTGAAATCTGGTGAATATTTTGGGGTAATATCATTATATCCTTACACTGTCTTTTTTGTGTGTACTAGACATCCAATAATGGCAGCTGATGGAGACACATACTGGGGCTACAGGTTGGCTGCTCAAATGCCTTTATGATTTATCAAGACCTGTAAGGCAACCATAAGAATGAGAAGAAATAAGGAATATCTGATAACAGCTAATGCCAGTGGCAGGGTTCATCCATTTATCATTAAGTACCTGCCTCAACTGTCAGGTGAAGAGAATGAGCATCAGGTATCCAGCATTGCTCCTTTACAAGTGGTGTAAACAAACTTGCCCAAATTTCCCTAGACAACAGTCTGTTTTCAGCATACTCCTAATGCTGGCCCCGGGGGTCTGCTCGAGGCCACTCAGTGTTATTCTGGGAGTGACTCTGGTTTCCTGGGGGCTGCAGCTTGCAGCTTCCCCAAACACAGGGAGTCCTCCGGCAGCTCTTTTAGTGCTGGCTCCTCTGTGATAGAGAGAGCCCAGGGCTGATGGTGAAGGCGCAGGCAAGGACAAAGACCCAAGAGAAGGGCCTTGGAGTGATTTCCAGCTCTTTTATTTCCCGGGAGAAGCAGCAGGGAAGGCAGCAGAGGGTCCGGGGTCCAGGAGAGGCGGCGCAGGGATCCCGGAGAGCTGAAGGCTTCAGCAACCAAAGGCAAGGTTTTAGGGACAGCAGGGGATTTATAGGGATACAAGCAGGGGAAAGTAACCAATGGGGGTACAGGGATTAACATATAACCAATAGAGAACCAAACTGCAATGAAGTTTCCAGAACATAACGTTTTACAGAACATTAGGTAATGTAGCAACCAATAAACTGAAACACGTAAACCAAGGTACAAGGGACGCTGGGGGTGAACCAAAAAACTCACCCTGAGCAGGAGTATGCCTCAGACTGTGGCAACCTCAGGCTGTGCCCACCAGTCTTGAGCCTGTGGGGCTGTGGTTTTTGCCACATACGCCGCCACATACTCCTTCACCCATTGCATGCAGTCATCTAGTTTCAGCCTTCCATAACTCATCAACTGTTTTTTATCTAGCTTAGTATATTTTGTTACCTCCTATTCTTCCCCCAGTGATAACCGTGACAAGCAAGAGCTGCCTAGTCTCATGGGAAAAATGTTCTTCTTGTGAATTCCCATTCCCATTCAGAAAGATCCCTCAGGACCTTCATGGCCAAGTGAAGATCTTAACATCTATCTCTTGAGACCTAGGATTTGAAACCAGGTCTGCCGTATCTCAGGCAAATACAGAAGAGTGAGCTGAAATCTACCTTCTGTTGGAGCAGTTCTTTTGTGTAACCATACAGCCAGTGATCACCCTGCTCAGGTAAATGGATCATTCTGTCATGATCTGGCCAGTGGTCTTGTTAAAACTGACACATCCACATCAAAGGTTATGTAATATCTTTATGTTCATTCTTTTGCTTAATCCATATTTATATTGTTCCATATCCTACTCCTGCAGAAGACAAACATCTGTGGTTTTCCAGTCCTTCTCATACAGCTTACTCATTCAGGCCTACATTTTACTATCAGGTCTTCAAGAAGGAGTTTTAACAAGGTTTTATCATAGGGCTCTTATTTTAGTTCCAATGCTTGCTGTCTGTGATAACCAGCCAAAAGCATGATTGAGTCACACTGTGAATGCATTTCTCCTCTGGTATACATATGACTTTATTCTTTCCTTTTCCACTTACACCTCATTGCTACATGTGATCTCTCACTATACTATATATAAACTTGAATTTTAAACTCTTTGAAGTAGGGACTGCTTACTCAATTTCCCTCTTTCCAGACACAAAGGAACACTCCTGAGAACAAATAAATAAGACTTTTAAAGTGTAAGTCACAGTAAGTTGCTCCCTTGAAATGGAAAAGAGAACAATGTTGCTCTTCATTGACAATGCTCCTACAGGTGCATGAGTAAAAATAAGGCTTCAATATCCAGAGCAGTCATTTTAGCTGCACGAGAAAGCACTACCTTTATTATATAAATCTCTGCTCAACAGAAGACATTCACTTAACATGTAAATTGCCTTTTTGAAACAGGAATTCCTTCTTCCTGTGTGACCATTTTTTCCAGCATGTCCGCTTTTCCTGCTGCCTAACAGCAGTTAATGGAGCTGCAAATTGTTATCAGCTTGATATTACCATAGAGCCAGCTTACACAAATACCTGATAAGCACTGTAGCACATTTCAGTAGATGAACATTCATTGTACAGCATTGTTTCCTTTTACTTTAATGTGTTCCAGACCGCTTGGACAGCTCACTTAATGAATCCCTTTTAGCGGAGGACAGCCACGTTTGAGGGGCTGCCAGCCTGAGATGTTGGTGCCTGCACATCGAAGACTCAGGTGAGATCCTTTGACAGCTGACAGGGCTGTGCTGACTGTCTTACAATGAAGTGAAAACAGACACTGGAGGGATGATGGTTTTGACAGGGATGTGGCATTTAAGAGTTCTATGTTTTGTCAGGCTTCCGTGCACAGTGCAGTGAGCACTAGCATTACAGAAAGAGTTTCTGCAGCAGCTGCAGGGGCTGCTGTTCTGCTGTTTGGACATTTATTTGTATGTCTGTATCAGCATAGTCACATAGTGACAGCTACATTATTTCATGTGTTTAAATACCACATTATATGTATGGAGTTTTCTTCACATCTCCCAGGTTGGATGGAAGGTTATCTCTGTTTTACTGGTGGGAAGCTGAGATGGAGCACCTTGATTGGATCCAGACACCTAAAAATCAATCTTCAAAGCTCATTTCTTTTTTGTCAGCCTATCTATGGAAATTCACAGGTTTTTCTCCATGATAATGTAGACATTTATTTCGATGGGATTCATTGTCTTCTGGCTGTGCTTTCTCCCTGTTGATTATAGCTAAGTCAGTTGGGGTGAACACAGGGACACTAACAGATCTAATAACTTTCTGAAGGCATTTAGCCATTCGAAGGTGCAGACCAGGTACTTAGTAAGGTTTTAAAAATGTCTTCTTTAAGTCCAGCTCGCAGAAAAATGAGTGCTCCAGCAAGGCCAAGATGAACCATTGACTGTGCTTCTCTGGTATGAGTCTAGGATACTCATCCTCTGTCACCCATGGAAATTACCTGAGTGATTATGGAAGACATCTCTGCTCTGCTTCATCCTGTACCCTTTTGTCCTGACTTCACCAAATGGTCTCTGAAGGAAAATGGTGAGGGATCTCTCTTGTACAGAAAGAGGCAGGTCCATAAGATTTTTCTCCAAAGGTGGGAAGACATTCTTGAGATTGAGGTAGATGTTGTTAAATGATGTAGAATGCAATTCTGAAATTTGTGATAACATTGAGAATGTTTCAGGGTTTCTGAAAAGAGCCAAAAGTTCGGATAAGTTTGAGCTTTTGAAAACAGCCTGGGCAAATTGCTGTAAAAATAAAATTTGGGAAAACAGCCAACATTGGCAGAGAAAAGAAGTGCTGTTTCCAATCATGTGACTATAGGATTAATTCTTTTCTGCCAATTCAAATCTTTTTGTAGTTTTAATTGCCTTCTATTACTAACATTTTGTTCATGCATAATGTGTATGATGGCTCAAGTGCTAAACAGTATCAACATTTCACTTCAGATGTGGCAGTTCTCCCAGGGAAGCAATGCAACTCCTGTAGAGCTGTGGGGAAAAATTTTGGAAGATAAGAAAGAAATTTGGCACAGGACTTACATAGGCTTTTCTCCATGGCAGGGTTTCTACATGACCTTTTCGCCTTTGAAACTTTTCCTTCGCTGTTGCTGAAATTAGTCTGTAAATAGCTAAAATAGACGTGCATGGTTCTACTGTTAGAATAATATTATTAGTTTATTTTCTCTTTTTAGGAACTGTAGAGTGCATCAGGTTCTGATGCCATTCCTGGGCTGCAGGCTCTTCCTTGGACCACCCTTCATTTTTATTTGTACAGCACCTAGCACTAAAAGGACTTACTTTCCCTTTAGCCCTCAAACCGTATAAATACATGTAAACAGTAATAACTGGCCACCAACGCACTTCAAAGTGGACCACAGAGATCAACAGAGGTCAGATCCTCCTTAACTCCACAAAAACAGCAGCAATAGCCTTGAAAATTAGTAATGGTGAAAAGTGATAGATATTTATTCCTGAGAACCATCTGTCTGTTTCCAGAGTAGAAATCAACTCATACTTTGTAAGAGAAATACACTACCTCTCTAAACTTAGATTTAAAAGTGTCAGCCTCTCTACTCATGAAAGTGTTCATTCATTGCTAAGGTACACTGTGGCCATATGAAAATTTTCCTACCATTAAGTTGGTATTAAATTTACCTCTCTCTTGCAAGTCACTTGAAATTAACTTTCAGTAAGTTGTTTTTAGGGGAGATGTGGTAGGGGCAAAGTGAGTATCTAAGTAAACCCTGCTTGTCCCTTGCCTGAATAAATCAGGACTATTAAAAAGACGGTGTCCTGTGATGGTGGATGTGTAATAAAAACAATAAATAGTGTCTAACACTTTAAACATTTCACCCATCTGTTCTTTATGGAATATAAATATGTTATTCATTTGCTGAGATTTGACTCAACTGTGTTTTTTAATAACTCTTGACATACATGTCTTACAGATGGAAGCACCCAGGACCAAAAGGGAGACAGACAGGAGAGACCTCACCACAATTTATCAGTGCTGACACTAGCAAAAAACCCCATATTGATCATGTGCTGCTCAGTCCATTAGATAAAATTGTAATGTCATAGAAACTTGGGACTAGAAAATTCACAACTGTGCCGTGGGTAGAGAGCGTGAGTAACTCATAGCGTTTTGAGTTGGTCTAGTTATCCTAAATGAAGCGACTCGGGCCTCATCTAGACTCCGATCTGGAGGCAAGCCGAGCATCAGGACTCCCGCAGATCTAGGCTTAGAGGAAAATAGGAACCCTTCTTGTTCAGTCTAAACAAACATTTAAAATCAATTCTGACCACAATTGATTTGAGAAGTCCCTATGATGAACCTTGGCCAATGTCTTGGTTTTTTATTTTTGGCATCTTCTTGTTCACCTTGTAGAGATTATTGCAGAATTTATAACACAAGGGGTGTTTTATGGGGAAATTTTGCAACGTAATGCGCCTGGTGCCTCTGCATATGGTAGATTTTTTTTCCAGGTGACAGGTTCAGTCTTTCCTCAAGCATGAGAAACTCTTTGTGAAAGATGCCAAAAATCCTCTCTAACCAACACTTTTTTACATTTTATGAGTCTCATTAGTCTTTATTTGGCCATCTCTTTATGCATTAACATATGGAACCAATAAATAATACAAGTATTCACCCTTCATGCCATCCTGTGAAGCACACACAATGTGATGTAAATTACACGGAGATAAAACTGCATGATTTATCTTTATAGACAACCAGAATCATCATTTGGCCAGCTGCTGACAGTTTTCAACTCTAAATGAATTTTGACTGAGTTCAGTGCTATTCAGTCAGGGACAAAGCCCCGTATCCAAGATCACAGCTTTTTGGGTTGACCTCTGGCAGCTAAAGGCACTTTAGTCTTAGTCAGCCTGCTACTATTTCATGGCTAAAAATAAGCTGTTATTTTTTATTTTCATATAAAACACTTAAATCACAGTGCTGAGGCACTGTTTCATCTTGGGACGCTGTTGATATCACATGTGGATGTTGCCTCACCAGTCAAGTTCTTAGTTAGGTTAGTACTGTCAAAAAGACAGCCCTGAACTGCTCGGGCCTTTGGGATCTTGAGGTCTGTTGGAAATGGGCAGAAGAACTCCATTGAGCAGTGAGGGGTGAAAACAAGGGGCTCTTGTTTGGCCTGTGTTGGTTCTCAGAGAAGCTGAAGACTGAATGAAACTGAAAGTGATAATAGACCATTGTATCAGGTCTTTCACCTGGTTCAAATGTTTAACATTTGATGTTCAAAAATGTTCAAAATGTTCAAAAGCAAGACAGTTTGGGGAAGTGGAAATAAATGACTAGACTATGTCCATTCTGTAAAGCTTTAGGTGATTATTACATCCTGAAGTACTCGTACTTGCTCATACTAATGTTACTGAATTCAGCACAGAAACAAGCCAACATCAAAACATGGCTGTTGCTGGTACTGCCCTTCATAAAGTATTATGGAGCAATCAGATCAATGAGGCAGGAACTTGGATATCTCCGTTAGTTGAATGGCCAAGTCAGTATGGTATTGCACAGGATATTTAGACCAACATTAATGATGTAGGCAGCTAATTTGTGGAGGAAGTTTTGGGCTATTATTCCACATTTTACCTAGACCCTTTATTTCAAAGATGCAAGAAATCAGACTTCTAGAAATGTTACCTTTCCTCTAGTAAAAGTATCAGGAATGTTCATTAATAGAAGTTGCCAATTTTCAAAATGCAAATAATTTCTTCACAGGAAAATTCACTACCTCTTATTTTAAAATTAGTGCTATTCAGCATTCCTGATGGCTCTATGCTTTCTAGATTCCTTTTTCTATCTTTGCTTTTCTGGGAGAGGGAGGATATTAAATGAGAATTCACGAAGACTCAAGCAGTCACCCACATGGTATTTTTCTGCAAGTAACTGATTTTACTCTCTACTTCCACTACTAGGCTGCTCTACTAGAACTCAATCCTTATTACACATTAATGTGTCTTTAGATAAGAAGATATTATCCTTTTCATTCTGATGGGGCTAATGAGAACGGTAGCAAGTACTACACTAAACTTTATGGATAGGTTTTTGCTGCAATGTAAATGTAAGGTTCATCAAACGTGTAAGTGTTTCAGAGAGGTGGCCAGAATAGATTCCAAGTTTTTAATGAAAACACTTAAGAAAATGATATTTTTTTTTTGCACTCATCCTCATTACAATTTGAACAGCCTTAAGATAACATGAGATTGGAAATTTTCCAAGTATCTATGAACAGATTGTAAAATTTTACAAACTGCTGGGGCCTCACCAGAGCAGTGTAAATGAGCTGCAGTAAAGTGACTAAAGGCTTTGTCATCCTTGCATGCAACTTTTCTTTGCCTAGTTTCATTTCTTGGACATATTTTCTAGGGATGGTCATGTTACTTTGGTCCAAATAATCAAACCTGTTAAGATGATGCAGTAAGATTGAAAGGGTGCTTTGTTTAAGTACTGGGATCTGATGTCAGAAGTGGAATACGTATTCTTGTGTCATGTGCAGTGAACAAAGAGGTACAGGCTTCCAAGGATGTGGTTTACAAGAAACAGGGAGCTAAAGGCAATTCATAGGAAAGGCTGCAGGAATAGTTCTGTCTTAAATTTGGTCTGCCTGCCTGAAACAGGGATGAAGGACACAGAAATGCTCTTCTGGCCTTTGTATATAATTAATAGAATTTGGAAGGTCTGTAAAGTTGCAGCTTAGTGCACATGAGAAAGGAGAAAATAATTTCTGAGCCTTCTTCTTGGGCTGTTTATGTTTGTTTCTTTGTTTGTTTTTGATTTACTTTTTACATTAAAGGTTCATAGAAAAAAAAATAGAGGCACTTAAAGAAAAAGAACATATAATTCATTGACCTCTCTGATCAAAATGATAAAAAATCATATTCATCCCTGCCTTCAAATAGTGTCTTGTGTCCTTGTTTTAGCCTAAATTGGGAGCATGCAGAGCAGTCTTTGAGACCATAGCGTAGACACTTTTAACTAAAATAAAATAAAAAGTAATTCTTTAGTTGCATGTCAGATGCTCTTTAGAACCATAGCATAGCAAATGTCTGGACTTCAGAAAAACAGATTTGGCCTGTTCAGGGCACCTGGTTAGAAGAATCTTATGGGAGGCAGACCTGGAGAAAGCAGGTGTCCAGTAGAGCTCTCTGCTTTCCAAAGATCACCTTCTCCAAACTCGACAAAGGTCAATCTGACTGTGCAGGGAGTCAGGCAAAGGTGGCAGGAGGCCAACATGGATGAACAAATGCTCGTGAAAACACTTGGACACAGAAAAGCCTACAGGAGATGGAAGCAGAGCCGTGGGACCTGTAAGAAATACAGACACAGGAGTACAGACACAAGGAATACAGATGTTCACACAATGAACAGTCAGGGATTTGATAAGAAATGCCAAAGCCCACCTGGAATTCAGTCTGGGGAGGGACATGAAGGGCAGTAAGTAAGGCAGGTGCATGAACTGCAAAAGAAAGACTAAGAATAATGTCTGTCTGCAGAGCTGGATCTGGAAGGGAAGAACCTTTTCCTTTCTCTGAAACTACACACCTGTGAGAGCACAGGCCAGGCCCTGGCACTTAGCAGGTTTAGAGCGGTAAGGATGGGAGATGCTTGGGGCGGGGGGGAAGGAGTTGCTGCTATTGCAACACTGACAGTTTTATTCCTGGCTATTGAATGTAATGGTAGTGGCAAATGATTGCTGCTTTCTGTAAGAGTTTTGATTGTGCTGTCAGCGTAACAGCCACCGGAGGTGGAACGCCCATCTCGGCCCAGTCGAGTGGTCGGTAGGACACAGTAGTACCATGTGAGAGATTTTAAAAAGCCACCAAAACTGCAGGTCAAAGGCAAATGGTCAGGAAACAAAAAGACAGGCAGAGTTTAGATTTTTCACACACGGCCCTGATATCCTCGAGAAAAATAAGAAAAAAGAATATTTACAGAGTGGGCTGAAGATCATATTGCAAGGATATTGCAATGCACTCAGATCTACTGAGTTAATATTAGAGTCCAGGAGACAAGACTTGGGACAGAGAGATTCAAATATCTACTGCATCTAGAGTAAGGAACAAGTTACTATCGAGAAGTGAGAAGGAATGGATCACCCTGCAGAATGGATCACCCTGCCTCTCTCTCCTGACTGTGGAGGGAACAAAGTATGAGTGGATTCCTGCCTTTGGAATAGCAGTTCAATAAATAAAATTCAGAAAAAGCTGTATCAGGTGTACACTCATTTCCAGACAATGGAGGAGGTGATAAACAGAATTAGCACAAACAGTGCAAGACAAGAATATTGCACTTACTTTACATAGATGTGTTGATATATCACTTTTCCTGTTTTAAGATAGAAGGACAGTTTAAAAAAGGTGCCCTCCTGGCTCACAAACTGAATTCTACATGGTCCAAAGTTTCTTAGAGTCCACAGTGTTCTTGCAGGTCTAGGCTACAAGGAAAGGTACTACTGGAGTACCTGTAGTGCTAGGTCAGATATGGACTTAAAGCATTTTCTTTTTTTGTGGGGAGCAATACTTGACTCGTGTAACTTATACCATATGCTCAAGTGCCTCAGTTCTGACTGTGCCAAAACCAGATACCTAAGGAGCAATATGAGTTGGAGCTACATATTTTCCCATGGTATTTTCCCAGCCGTTGCAATTTCAGGCTCACAGACTTTCTGAGCCTGACGTGATCTTTAATATTGTTCAATATGCCTTTGTTCTATGAATCAGTTTAATTATGTTAGGATCTATGCAAACTTTTACCTCCCACAGCATCCTTTTTCAAATCTTCAACTGGTTGGTTTGATTTGATGTTGCGCTGACTGCAAGAGAGGAGGAGATGCTGCTAGAAGGACACCCAGTGGGGAGTAGCCTTAAACCTTGGTCTCACCCTCAGATCCACCCTCAGGGTCAGAGTCCTGGGCGGGGAAATCCACCCAATGGGTGTCACTCAGTCCCAAGGTGGGCTGGGTCACCGCAGCAATTTGAAGTCTTATAGTTCCTGTGTCAGAATGAAAGGCAAATAGCTGTTCTCTACTGATTCATTCCTCAAAAGATAGAAGTCATGGATATTTTTTAAGGATTTCCATCCAGGAAAAGGTAATATTGGCTTGACAATGTTGTTAGATTTTATCCAGTATATCCCTAAACCTGAGGAATTAAAGCTAAGTGGTTATGGTACCTAATATGCCTTCAGTATATTGTGAAAATTTAATTTTAGGCTTTTCAAAGGACAACTTAAATTTAATTTCGCATATTGTCTTTCTGAAAACTTTCCTGCTTAGCTTTTCTAACTAGGTCACACAAGGGATGGAAAATAGTTAAATTGTTTACTCCAGATGCAAAAGCGTACATTTTATAAGATCAACAAAAGGAAGATATTTGTAAAATTTGCTACATCTCGTAAAATGAAAAAAAAATTAATCTTTTTATTACAATTTTTCTGTAAAGTTGTGGGCTTTTTGTTTAAGCCATAGAAAACTTTGATGTATTTGGGGTCTTACTGTCATATAGGATGAGTGATTCCATTTCAGTCATAATGAGGCAAGTACATATATGAAAGTAGTTGTTAGTCCAATCATAATTTGACTGACATATGCTCTTAAATCACTTCCAGATACAAAGATCTTTCTGAAATGAAACAATTTACCATCTCATGATCAGATTTACCGTACTTCACTGATTCTGGACTGTATCCTAGCCATGATGACATTGGCTGGGTTCAGGCACTTGAGGGGCCTAGCTTTCTGTTTAGTTTAGAAAATAGATACAGAGGACAAAGCAATGAAAACCTCTCTGAGGTGAAATGTAAGGACACTATGTCACGGAAATTGTATAGGGTTAAGGTTCAGTTTTATAGGGTTATTTACACATTCCTCTGCTCGAATTAAGGTGCAAACAAGACCATATGCCAGTGTCAATAGTATGGATTTTATTTGATAGTAAGGATGGGAGAGAGAGAGAAGGTAAGAGAAAGAAATAGAAGAAGAGGTGGGGGGACAGAAAGAGCGTGACAGAGAAAGAAAATATCACCACTCCATGGATCCCAACAGTGTTGTGTTGATCCTCTCCAGCTGGGCTTCTTGGTGGTGAGGGTCCCCTGTAAAACATAGAATTTCTTGGATTAATACATGCTTAGGCCAGGTAGGAAAATCCAGGTACCTCCGGGGAGGGGGCGGGGGGGGGAGTAATTTTTGTCATTGTCTCTTAGCAGACCCTGGATCCATTGCATCACTTCACATCATGTGCAGTCCTGTGGTGCCAGGCCCCAGGAATGAGTCTGGGGTGCACTTCAGGGGGTCTTTGATGGATTATGACAACCCCTCAGCTGCCCCTCATGTGAGTGCCCCATGGATGTAGCCCTATTGGGCTTGGGGGTTCCACAGCTGAGTCAGGGAAGATGGGTGTTCATTGCCCCTGATCAGAGGATACGCCACACTCAAAGCCTTCTTTCCCCCACCTCAGCTGGGGGTGAAATCTGTGCAAACCTTCTCTCAGCTGTGGGCTGTGGCCTCCCCCACACTGCACCCAGCCAAGGTTGATCACCACAGCTGCTGGGTTTGGCTTTCTTCTGGATGCACAGTCTTATTTACTTCTCCTCACACCTGAGATGACTGAACAATAGTGTTCCCTTGTTGTGGTGCCTCTGGGTGTGGCTTGCGACCAGGCCTGGCCCTGCTGAGCTGGGGCCGGGGGATGCCGGTCCTTTCCCCTCCCCGCGTGGTGCCGGTCCTCTCCCCCCCGTCCCACGCGGCAGCTGGGGTGGCGCAGCCCCGGCTCGGCAGGGGCTGTCCCCGCCCAGGGGAACAGCTCATTGGTTCCTGTGCAGGGTGCACAGTCGACTC